>CM069907.1:73600136-74200136 GCA_036172215.1 Camellia granthamiana
TTCTGTGAATTAAGATTAAACTTAGTCACTTCTAAAGCTGGTTTAATAGTTACTGGTATTAAGGACTCAGGCTTAGGTTGGACCTTATAATTGTCTTTGATGTGAACGATAGTTCTTCAATTCTGGTTAGCTGTTTTCCTACTGTTTGATAGTAGAGATTTGTATAATTATGTTGCTTGATCAAAGGAATAATATCTTTGACTAATATAGATTCTCTTTAGGATATTCTTTCTGGAGTTTCCACAAAAGCAGTAATAACTAATGGTTTACTGGATGTTGTGTCACTAGGTTTGAGTTCTAATGACTGTGGGGGTGGATGAACAGATGTTATACTTTGGTCATCTTTCGTAAACCAGGTTTTCTGAATATTTTCAAGAACATTTATTTGAGTTTTTGGAATAGGAAAAGTTTCCTTGTACCATAAAGGAAAAGATTAAAGTTTCTGATAGTCCTCTAAATGGGAATAATATTGTTGTTTGATTTGTTGTAGCTGAGTAGGACTATGATTTTTAAAATACTATGTCCTAAATTCTCTGTATTTTTCCTATAAGAAATCACGATTTAGGATTTTTCGATTTTCACTTCATGGTGTAAAATCCATTACACTTCAAAATTCATGTCACTGGCCGTTGAACTATAAGGCCTTCTAAATTCATATTCCCCGTGTGGTATTTGGTTTTCTGAAAACTGAGTTCCTTGAACAACAGAATCTATAGTATTATCAGGATTTGTATCACTTAGAGGTCTAGATGACATTCCTTGTAATACAGACTCGATAGGTTCTAAAGTGGATTGTCTAAAGGAGTTAGGTAGATCGACCCTGTAAGATGGAGCAGTTCTAAAACTGTCACTAGACATGCTTCTAGATAATGGCCTATGTGGCCTATTGAAAGTGAGGTATACATTTCCTCCTTGTGTCTGTATAACGTCATCAAGAGATTGGCGAACGATGGATCTAACTGGAACGACATTAGGAATTTGCCATCTTTCTGGAAAAGTTATATTCTGCCAAAGTATCATTCTTGGAACTGCAACTTGGCTACTAAAAAGGTTGGTATCAATTAGAACTGTCCTAATTCACTCTATTTTTTGATATAAGGATTCAGAGTAGTTAAGAATTTTAAATGAATCCTAGAAATAACTGTAAACGGAGGTGATCCTAGAAGATACTGATATCCATTAGAAAGAATCCTAAGCTCTAGGACTTTTGACAGATTAGGGTCAATAAGTGCGATACTTAGGTTTGGATAAATGTTGAAATATACTGGACCATGAGAAAGGCTAGTTTCAATAGCTCCCATAAGGAATGCTCTCCAATCAAGACATCTTCCGTCTCGAATGGTGCATTGGATACTGGTATTTTGCCCAAGTAATGTTAAGCGTTTAAATGCAATCTGATCAAGTCCTATATGGACATACTTATACTCTTGTAAAAATGGGTATAAGTCCTGTATGTGAAGAAGATACATAATCTTATCATCATTCTGTATAGAAACAGCATATTCAAAGGTTTTAATTATTTTTCTACTGGTAAAGTCAAAGATTCCTATCTTATAGATAGTGTCTGGTTTAACTTTAGGGATAGTCCATTTATCTAAGGCTTCCCTTACATCCTGGTAGGTGACTAACTCGGCTTCTTTTGATGTAGAAGCTACTGTATTGGCTACTATAGTGATTGTATCATCTGTAGGTGCAGTACTCATAACGTTGTATAGGGACCATATATGTATAATTTTAATAAAATATAATTATAATACAAATAGTACTAAACTTGGCTCTGATACCAAGAGAGGTGCTTACACAGGGTAAAGCTAAGCACGTCTGTCAACGACTTACAAGGATATGATCTAACTGCAATCACTGCTAACCGGTTTGCCTCGACGCGACTTGAATGACGTCCCACTTAACCTAACACAGTTCTGCCCTCAATTAGCACAAACCCAGGAATACTACTATTCATATTATTATTGTATTAAATTTAAATTATGCCATATATGGTCTCATGAAATTACTGTAGAGGAGGAGGTGGCCGGACGGCCGCTGCCAACAAGCAGATCTGCTCCTGGATCTGCTGCTCAATTAACTGTATTTGATTATTAATATTCTATAATTGTTGTGTCCTTACAATCTGTAAATGGCAATTATCAACAATAAGCCAGAAATTATGACACAAATTGTAATATATTAATAAATCATGTAATTCAACAAGTCTACCTATAGGCATACATTAAAATATTAAAAGATTAAAAAGAAATACTTACAACCAGAACTGCAAACTTTATTAAATAGGAAAGATGCACACAGAGAGAGCACACTTATGTTAAGACTTAAAACATTTTGAAAAAAAAAAACTTGTCCTCAACAAGGGTGAGGCTATCTCTTATATAGACACATAAAAGATAGGATAAGATAAGGGTGAGGACAGGTGGCGTGTTCTAGATGGGTGCAGTCGATCGTCTTTATCCTTAGCTGACGCAGCACCTTATCTTTATTGTCCTGTACTGGACAGCTGTCTGGACAGCTAGGTGGTAGGACTGGATGACAGACAAGGAATCTGCTTTTGCCGAAAGTTGTTATCCTGGTAATTTGTCGTTTTATGCCGATGTAGTAATGGTGGAGGACAAGGTCATGCAGCCTTTCCTGTCTTCTTCGTTTCAATCTTTTTTGAAATGAGACTAGTCAAAGAGTCCCAAAAATCACCAAGATTAGGTTCATTGTCGGCAGGGTCTTGAGATTCACCAGCAAGGACTGCGAACTCATTTTCATCCTGATCTGGGTCTTCTTCTGGATCAGGTTCTTGACTGCTGGAGACAGATTTCATACTGGTATCATCACTGGATAGGGACTGAAGGAACTGTTCCTTCATATAATCCATACTTTTGATAATTAATTCCTGTTCGGACAAATTGGGATACTTTTGTCGTAATTCTGTTTGAATATGTAAAAACGGATTCTTCATTACTGGAGTTGCTGGGAGTAATTTAGGAATAGCATTCCAGCATGCCTTGGTATGAGCATAGATTTTCTGTAAAGTCTCTTGTTGTTGCTTAGGGATATCAAGCCCTTTTGTCCACCACTTCACAAAGAAAACTCTTTTGAGTCATGGGATTTTATTATGATAATCACATTGGAAATCCCACTTCTATATCCATGGAATTTCAAAGCGAATGACAAAATGGACAACAGATTTAGACATTGAAATGTCCTTGTATACTGGAAGACGGCTGTAGGCAATTTGCCATTAATTAAAATCCTGTCGAATAGGTTCTGGAAAAATTTATAACTGGAGCCCGAACTTATCCCACCAAACGAGAAACCAGTTGGGGAGATCGTTTTTGAGGATGTCGGGAACAATGCGGAGAAACCAGGAATGGCTCCGAGGGGGATTCTAGTAATAAAATGCATAAGTAAATGCATCTATATAATCCTAATAACTGTAACGAGATTCCTTGTTACCGGATATCCAAAAAAGCCTCCAAACCCTCTTCCCAAACCATGCAAAAGCCAACTTCACTTTTTGAAACAAAATGCATGCTTATGTGACTTTTTAGAGAAAAATAAAACCTTATAATATGCCACATAAGAAAGGAAAAACACTACTTATATATATATGATTACTAACAATTTTTAAATTTACACCAATTTTAACCTTCATCAATTTGTCAAAAAAAATAAATGTAAAATTTTAAAAACACTCAAGTCAAAAAATCATTTAAAATTTATAGTGCTATGCTCTTGTTAAATAATATGTACAAGATTATTTGAGAATGCATTAAATAAGTATTTCTTATTTGAGTTATATGATTTTTTTATTATTTTTATATAACTTTTTATAAAAATAAAGACGTACATTAAATAAACAAATTCCAAACAATCCCAAGGATTATTACAATCAAGGTTAAATGGGTTTCATGTTAACGATGGGTTAAGGGAAAATGGGTCTCAAAGCTCTTTGTTAACACCCATTGTTTGGTTCTTACTTCTTTATTTGGTTCTTAGTTCTTTGTTAAGAATCTGAAACAAAATGGATCCGGTATCCTAAAACAAACATGGATGCAGCCAATAAGATGCTAAGTAATTCCCTTTTGAAATAATTCCCTAAGATTTTAAATACTTATCCTTTCCTCTTCTCTAATCTCATTCTCTAATGGAAGAAGCTCTTCTTTTTTTCTTTTTTTTTTCTGTGTTTGTTTAGGGTTGAAGTTGTTTTTGTTTTGATTTTTTTGTTGTTTGCTTTTTGTTTTTGTTTTATATTCTCTGTATTGGTTGGGGGTGGGGGAGAGAATAGTCAACATGGATGGAACTTTTGTTTTGTTTTTGTTTGTAGTTAAAGGTTCTTTTGCTTTTCTATTTTTTTTAAGTACTCATTTTCCTTCTCTGTTTGTAGTTAAAGGTCCTAGTTTCATCAAGTCTCTACCAGATTTAATTATTATAAACCACTTTCACAAATTTAGCAATATGGTCTATCTAGCAAAGAAACTATTTCGTGTGTATGTGTTTTGTAGTTGTTATTGATGTTAATGAAATAGATTATAATTTTTTTTTTTTTTTGGGACAAGTAAGAGAGATAGAAGATAAAGAGGCGAATCCATTTATTTTGGTGAATGAATAGATAAAAAATAAAAATTTAAACAGATATATGTGTGTATGTACTAGATATATTTGAGTGATAGTGGTAGAAAATTTCAACAGATAGGGAAAAAGAACAAAAGAGAGGGGAGAGACTATATATATATATCACAATTTGAACAGATAAAAAAATAAATGGACAAGAAAAAAATAGGCTTGTGAAATTCAACAGATAGGGAATACTAAGTTTGAATTTCAACAGATAGGAAAAAATAATTGAACAGATAATAAACTTAATGCAAATTTTCAATTGATATAAAAAAATTTGAACAAATACATAGAATTTAGGGGAAAATATTGAACAAAAAATATAGAAAATTGAACAGATAAATAGAATTTTAAGAAAAAAATTGAATAGATAGATAAAATTTAGAAGAAAAATTGAACAAATAGGGGAAAAAATTGAACAGATAGTCAAAAAATTTGAACAGATAAATATAAATTTAAACCGAAAGACAAAAAATTTGAACAGATAGTCAACAAAAAATCAAATAGATAAAACAAGTCAAGGAATAAAATTAGAAACAAAATATCTTTTATGACTTCCTACCAAACTATTTCACAAAGCGTAGATTTCTCACCAACAAAAAATATTTACTGAATCTAATGCCTTACACCTTTCTTAGATTAGATTTATCACTAATTTTTTAAAAAATGATAAAATAATAAATTTAACATATGCAATAAAAAATTGATATTGTCACCAATTATTATTTTTTAAATAATAAATTTAACATATACAACAACAAAAAAAAATTTCCATATCAAATTAACATATATCAATTTGCCCGCTATTTAAAAACATTTCCCACGCCAAATTTGGAAGGTTTTGTGGAAATGCTCTTATACAAGTCATTTTGCATAGTATCATTTTCCAGCACTGAAAGAACCCAAGGGCGAACACGCATAAAACGAAAACCTCTGTGCGTAGGGTTTAGCTTCGCTAATCTCTAGATATCGAAGAAATTCCATTGAGGTATCGCAAAATCTGCGATAAAACTACGTGCATTCTAGAATTTCGAATCTCTCAGTCATCATGGCTCGTGATCCAAACAATGCGGTGATAATCCCGAAGAAGAAGAATGAGATGAAGGACGAAGATCTTGTAAGTTCAATGCAATGTTTGGTTGCTGATAGGAAACAATGTTGTTTAGTTTTTCAAAATTTTAATCTCATTTGGCTCTGTGAATGTGCAGTCAGAGGAGGATTTGGCTTTGAAGAAGCAATTGGAGTTGTATGTGGAGAGGATTCAGGACTCCGATGCGGATTTACAGGATGCTGCCCTTCAGAGTGTGAGGTAGAGTCACAGTATTTGTAAATTTAATGTGTTTTCCAAAAATAATGCAATGTTACCTTATTTGTCATACTATATGCTACTAACTCTGTGGTTATCAGAGCATCTCCATCAAAATAGTCAAATTTTTAGTTAAATCTTGACTGAAAGTTTATTTTTCTATTTTAATATTATCTAATACATTCTCCAACAAACTCTCTATTCTTTATTTCATTTGTGTAGTCCTCTTTCTCTAGCTATATGTAGCTAGTGGTTTGTTATTAAACTAAACTAGCTAGTCAATAATTGAGTTTGATGGAGTGTGTTTCCATGGTTGTGTGCTATAAAATAGCCAAGAGAGGACTCTAATGAGCTTGATAATGATGCTCATGCTAGAAACACTATTTGGTTCAATTTTGTAGTTCAGAGATATTGACAAATTGAAAAACTTAGTGAGGGAACTTTGGTATTAATTTGTTGGGTAAATTACAAATAACCCCTGAGGTTTACTTAAAATTTGATTTATAGTTTTCAAAAACAATTTTCCAAGTTTTCAATTTGTATTTTTATATTTTAAGTTTTTTAAAAATATTTTAATGATTTTTTTTTTTTAAATTTCAATCTTAATATATTTAAAAAATAAAAAAAAAATTGTACCAAAATCTTTTAAAAAATTTACTAAATATAACAAAATACAAAAAATGTATTGAATTTTCATAATTTTTTTTTATTTTTTTTATCTTTTTGTATTTGGTGAATTTTTTAAAATTAATTTTCACAATATTATACTTTTTAAACATATTTCAGCGTTTTTTCGATTAGATGAATCCAAAAATAAAAAATTTGCATAAAATATGTAAAAAATTCACTAAAACGCAAAAAACCAAAAATTCAATTTTTGAAAAGTAGACTCAATTTGTTGGAACCAAACATAGTTAATTGTTCTTGTGATTCTAGAAATTACATTTTGCCCTTAAAATTTCTGATCACATAATAAATAACTCATTTCACTAATTAACCGTTAAGTCAATTAACAATTTTTAATAATATCATCAATATATATTTCAATTAACAATTTTGGTACTTTCATTGTTGTATTATAAGGATAATTACGAATTTCATTTTTTGAGTCAACTTTGTTAATTGACAAATTCTAACAAGGGATATTTGTAATTTCTAGAACCACAAGAGACAATTTGTATTTTAAGCAAACCTCAGGAGGTGAATTTGTAATTTACCCTAATTTGTTATGCAAAACTGAATACCTTTTGCTGTAAGAATAGTTATGATCTGTGGTACTGAGTATTGGAACATATTATATCTTCTCACTCAACAAATTGAGCCATTGGAATTCAGGGACTACCATTTGTGAGGTTTCCCTGATTCAATTTGTGGGGTAGCAAAGCTAGCTTTTATTAGATAACAATTTGTGAGGTTTCCTTAATTGTTAAGTATTTTCCATTTTGTCTACCTATATCTTAGGTTCGTTATGGTTTTGTTCAGCAAATCACAATATTGGAATCACTAAAGATCACCACAGAATAGTTAAAAGTATTTGTTGTAATGAGATAGAATTTGTTGTTTATTTGCTTTTAGCTTACGCAGTGCACTTTGTGAGTAACAACAGTTATGATCAGGAACTCACTGAAAAATGAGATCAATGCTAATTGAATTTTAGGATATTTACAAATGATCAAATAGGGTTAGCGTATAAAATGCATGTAGAATCATGAGTGGGCCATAATCTTTAATTCAATGGTAGCACAACCATTTTTGGGCGCCTTAGGTGAGATCTCAAATTAAGGTCTTTTGATAATGAAATATTAATTTAAATGACTATTTCTTAATTTTCAAGTTGTAAATTTTTTTCATGTAAGTTTCACTTTTCTAACTTTTTGAGAAGCAAAATTTATTAATTTAATTTTTGTAATAATTATTTTCTAACATTTTTCAATCGATATAATATCACTAAAAAACTACACTTAGTTTAGTTCCTAATTGATGATATCAATAATCCATTTAATATTTTTTGTGACACAATCAAGATCTTAAATAGGATTTTAACAATTTCAGTTTTGAATTTTTTCTGTGTAAAAGAAACTGTTACAGGTATTGTCAATAACATTCTATAGGCAATGCATGTATTTATAAAAGAATATAATCTTTTAATGTAATTTAGTAACATTCTATATGTCAATTTCAGAGTTTTATTTATTTATTTATTATTTTCCCCGACATTTGTCATTTGCATTGGAACTGTGTCTAGATGATTGTTGCATTGCTCAGTAAATCGATTGGAGTGGTACACCTACTGGCAAATAACTTATTCCAAAATTGTCTGCATGTTTAAGTCTAATATTTAGCTGTTTTTTAACTTTCAGCATGCCTGATAGATGTTTTGCTTCATGACAGTCTGCAGCTAACTAATGTGTGAATGGAGTTTTTCGCATGGCTGTGTTTTCCGGAAAATGAATATAGAAAGCAAAAAAAAGTCCAAACAGACCCGTAATCATTTATACAAATACAATTTGGTTTGATAGTGCAACTAAACCTTTGCCTTTCAGGCAGGAGATACTGACCTCAACCAGCTCTATGACTTCAGTTCCAAAGCCATTAAAGTTTTTGCGTCCTCATTATGCAACTCTAAAAGCATACTACAATAGAATGGCAGATTCGGATCTGAAGGTATCAAACTGTTGGGATGGCCCCTTCCGTTATTCATTTTTGTGTACTGTGACCTGTCTGATTCACATTTTCCTTTTAACACAGTATTTACTAGCAGATGTACTTTCAGTTTTGGCCATGACCATGTCTGCAGAAGGAGAACGGGTATGCTGAATTATTTTACGTTTTACATTTCATTATGCATTCTTAATATCACTCTGTTTTGACATTAGCTTACTTGGTTCTGTGAGGCAACTTTTGGCCATGCCATTATCCTCTATTCTCCCATATGCGGTAATGAATATATGGTTTTGACATTTTATATTTATGATACTTGGACAACTTGCGTATTATGGTAATAACAAATTTACTTGATATAGAATGTTGGATGTTTGCGCTGAAGTGTGTCTAAAAATATTGTTGAGTTCTAGGTTTTGTGTTGTGCTGAAGTATATATGATATTTCCATTATTATGTCAATTCTTTTAGGAGAGCTTAAAGTACAGGTTGTTGGGCTCTGAAGGTGATATAGTTTCATGGGGCCATGAATATGTGAGGTAAGCATCATAAACTAAATATTAAAAGGGTATCAGTTAATATTCGTTGCTTGTTTTGTTGATTTGTTAGATATTTTATTTTGTCTCAAATTTTATGGTGGCCTACTTTGTGGTGTGGAGTATAATGAAACTAATTTTTTTGTTTTAGGGCATGATGTTGATTGGCTTGGTACTTACATTAATGTGGTCTAGGACACATTAAATATAATTTATTTATTTTTCACTAGTTAATTTTAATTTATGTTCTAATTTGTAAGGCCCTCTAAAAACCACAACTTCCTTTCACCCCAGATGGGTGTTGGCATATCAAACTATTTAATTTTGTTTATTTATTTAAAAGGCTTTTATCTTGGTGGCCTTACACATTGTGACTTGTCTTGAACAAAAGTATTTTGACTTCTAATCTTGGGGGTGACCTAGTTTGGATTATTTGTTTTGTAGTGTTAGTCGCATTCAAGAAGCAACGTTTTTTTGTCTTCTTAAATTTTTTCCCTATATTATTCTGATTATTATATATGGTTGTGATAAACAGGATGTTATATTCATTTTTTGTGTAATATCGGTAATGTTGCAGCACATGTGCATTGTATTATTTTAATGTCATGGTCATATTACAAGGAATTATTATTATTATTACTATTATTATTTATTTATTTATTTTAATTTATGAGTCCTACCACCTTCTTATTTTACTTTGTTGTTGTCGAATTTTCATTTCTATTAACCCTCATCAGTGCGTAACTTGTTTGTGATAGGAACTTAGCTGGAGAAATAGTAGAAGAGTATATGAAGCGACAGGTTATGATTCCTATCTTTTGAATTGTTATAAGAGTTCTACTTATTAAAAAAAATATTATAAGAGGTTTTCTCGTTGGCTTACTTACTACTAAGTACATATATATCTTTTATTTGCTTTTACTGTGTAATCATGCGGGGTCTTGTATGTTTAAATATATTATCATGTTTTCTGTTATACTGTTAATATTCATGCTTTTGACATTTATGGGGGGCACTGTCTTGATAATATCAAATAATAGCTCACACAGTTACACAGGTATGAAATTTGGCCTTTTTTTCCTTTTTGCGGTGGCACATGTATTACATTAATGGGGTAATTATGTTGTATCCCTTTTGTTTTATTAAGTGTATTTCCACATTTGCATAAATCATTTCAGAGTGAAGACTTGTCTGATGATGATCTAATGGAGCTTGTAGAACAAATTGTTGCTTTTCTCATGGAGGTAATGACTCATTTAAAAATTTTTGAGTGGTTCTCCTCTTTGTTACTAGGAGACAGGGTTGACATCTATGAAGCATTGACACTCCAAAAATGTTGTTGTATAAGTCCAATGTGCATACTTGGTATGGGTATGCATACTGGTGTGGTTGCACACATACTGGGTACCTGAAATACTTAATCTAATACTTTTTGAATGTTGGGTATAGCTAGGGTAAAGGATGGGTATGGCTCAAATGTGGGATGAATACAACTTGGGCCAAGTTTGGGAACCACCTCAAATAGCCAAAAAGTGAAAAAGGTCACTACCAAAAAGTTAACTATTTTCTCTATTTTTTTGTACGTCTTTTGTAAAAAGTTAAAAAACCAACTAAAATAGGTAGTTCCCAAAACAACCCTCAGTTATGAGATAGATGCCTTTTGGGAATTTTTGTGGATATGTTGAGATATAAATGTAACCAAACCAACCCAAACCAAACCTTAAGTCCCATCAAATGGGGTCGGCTACATGAACAATTATATTGTTTTTTGTTTTTTTTAAAATTAAAAATAGTGTATTTTTGCAATTATCAAATATTGGAAAAAACTCGCTTTCTTTTTTGGCTTTCTCTTCTCTCCCTCTCTCATCTTCTTCCCTGTTTTTTTTCAACAACCCTCTCTCTTGGAGTACCCATCTTCATCTCAGTTTTTTCTTCTATCTTTCTGTTGTTTTATATTTTCTAATTGTGACTTTAATTATTTTTTGTATTTAATTTTCTAATATCATGCACTATTACAAATTATAAAATTGTACTTTTTTATGGTTGTACCCTAGCAATACCCGTATCCTATTTTTTAAAGTTTTTTTTTTTTTTTTTTTTTTGGGGGGGGGGGGGGGGGGGGTATTAGTCTACCCATAACATACCAGTACATGGTTTCTAGGTTGACATATTATGTGAATTTGTTTCAATGTATTAAGTCAAAATAGAGCCCTTCTTTCTTTTCTTTTTTTTTTGTGAACAGCAAGTCAAAATATAGCTTGGGACAACATTTCATGGGGATTTATTTCTAGTTTTTGTTGTATCTGCCTTACAGCACAATGCTGAATTTGAGGCTGTAGATCTTCTGATGCAGCTGCAGGTATTACACGTCATTTTTCTCACTTTTCTTAAAAATATTGCATGTAAAAGATATCTTGAATTATTCCAGGTTCAAGACCTTTATTTGGTACTGGAGCACGTGGACAGTACGAACTATAAAAGGACATGCCTGTACCTCCTCAGTGCAGATAGGTTAGTGAATCCTGAGAATCTTAAATTAACTTTTGAGTTTGCAGGACTGAACGTTTATTTGTCTTTTGTATGCCTTTTGTTTTGGTATCTAAATTATGTATTGAGTTGCTATAAGAATTTTTTTCTTTTTAGATTAGGATTCGAAATTTGAATCCTATTAAAATCGTAGACCATTGTGATGCACAAAATAAATTTAAGAGTTATTTACACGAATACCCCTCAAATGATTAAAAAGTATTACTTTGACCCCCTGAATTATAAAAGCGTACAAATAGACCCTCTAAACTATTGAGAAGTATCACTTTGCCCCCTAAACTATAAAAGCGTACAAATGCACCCCTTAAACTATTGGTGTATTTGATTTTGACCCCTTCCATTAGGGAGTCCAATTTATATGCTTTTATAGTTTAGGGGTCCATATGTACGCTTTTATAGTTTAGGGGGCAAAGTGATACTTCTCAATAGTTTAAGGCGTCCATTTGTACGTTTTTATAGTTTAAGGGGTCAAAGTGATATTTCTCTCAATAGTTTGGGGGTCTTGGTGTAAATAACCCTAAATTTAATTGGTAGTCTATTTCCTGATAACTGTGTGGTTTGAGCAATGAGCAATTGATTAACATTTTGTTTTAACTGATTCTCAAAGTTTTGCGTTGTAGTTTGCTTTGCTACAAGTTCAAGAAGGTTTAGATTATCTAAATAACTTAAGTTTCTAATTCTAAATTAATTTTATGATTTAATAAATGATTTTACTGCAAACGTAGGCGATGAATTTAAGTGAGTTTGAGTATCTTATAATCATACATGCTCATGTACCTATATTACAGTGACAGCAAATACTCGTATTTTTTCTTTTGGAGCAACAATTTAATCATTGTCTTAGGAGTTTTTGAGTTGTTTGGGAAAAGATTGAAAGCTGGGGGAGGGGGTGGGATGGAAAACTTATGTTTGGGTCCCATATTCGGAAAAGTTAACGTATCACTTGGGGAGTGACAGGTTGATGTAGTTGTGTCTCTATTGATGGCTAATAAGAGGGAGCCCTGCCAAGCACATAAGTATATTGACTTTGTCTACTCTCTCTCTCTCTCTGTGCAGATTATTGGAAAAGGTGCTTCATATATGTGTGTGTATTTGATGCACACTACTCTTACATGTAACATGACATTTTTTATTTTTTTACATGATGAAATTTAGAGGACAGAAATGTAGCCTTCAGTTTTCTGTTCTTTGATTGGAAGGAAGATGACATTCAAATAACAGAAATTCTTTAGGGGGCCAAATTGCTATTCATTTTTGTGCCTCATGGTATTGTGGTTTTGCTAAGCACGGTAGAATTGCAGCTTTCCCTTTGCAAGACAAAAACACATGTATTTTGGCATTTAGTATTTCAACATCTTGCAGATACATTCCTGATGCAGATGGTTTGCCAGTTCTAGATGTTGTGTTTGCAATTTATCTAAAATTTGAAGAATACCCAAGTGCACTTCAGATTGCTCTATTCCTTGACAACTTGCAGGTTTGCACTTAATTAGGCACATCAAATATTTTATTCTCCCTCTTTGCCTGTGTAAAATAAATAATGACACTGGATACAAATATATTTGAGATTTTAAGTTTTGTTGATAATGACTGGATAACTATTATATCTTCACATTTCAGGAAAATGAGATAGAATGGTCAGATGGTCTTCTCACTGCCCACTTTTCTGATGTTTATCTAACACTATTTTTTTATTGGCAGTATGTGTATCAGATTTTTACGACTTGTGATGATCTGCTATTAAAGAAGCAATTTTGTTACATTCTTGGTCAACATGTAAGTCTTGTTTTTCTATTATAATAGTGGTGGGTTCAAGATTTGTAGAACTCATATATTTCCTTAATGAATCATGTATCCATTTTGATTTCTTCTTGGCTTTAACTCTCAAGATTGCCTCTCCCATGAAAATACTATAAGCTACTAGTTTATTCATGGAAATGGTATCTTTCCCTGTTCTTAAATTTCAGCCTGATTGTTATGGTATGAGGTGTTGTATAGACTCTAGTCATGTAATTTTTAATGTGCTTCATGACCTCTCTGTTAGACATGATATCTCAATTTGGTGTCTTGTCCCTTGCTTTAAAATAATCTGGCATGCCATATTTTTTATTCTTTTTGGGTGGGATGTTGATGGTAAAGTTATTGTATAGATAGGGTGTGTAATACATGTCTATAAATATTTAAAAAGAAAAAAGAAAAAAAAAATGATAGGTTGTATGATACACACAAAATCTGTAAAGTTGGGTGCTTGGTTAGGAGCTAACATCTCACCTAAATCACAGTTAAAGTCATTACGGCAAGTAGAAAGGCAAATGTAAAGATAACAGATGTCTTATTAGAAGTTGGGCTTGCACTATTTACCCCTTTTGCATGACATCTAGTTAATTTCCTTTTTGATTGAATGCAAATGGTTGTTTGCTCATTGAATTTCTTTCATACAGCGTATAACTTTTGTTCTCGATGAAGAGATGTCTGGAGATGATGAATGCAGGGAGACATTGCAAGGAATTATCAACAACGGCAAGTTAAGTGAAGGTTATCTTATGCTTGCTCGTGATATAGAGGTCATGGAGCCCAAATCTCCCGAGGATATTTATAAGGTTGAGATTTCTAAGATATCCATACTAACTCTTGATATCACCTTTGATATTGATAGTTGAAGTAATTGTTGCATCTTTTAAAGGAATTTCTAAGCACATGTTATTCCTAAGTTGTTTTCTTCATTAAGCCTGGTATTATTTAACCAGGCACATTTGCTCCATGGCCGGGCTAGTGCTGGTGCAAGTTTTAATTCAGTCAGCCAGAACTTGGCAGCTACATTTGTTAATGCATTCGTGAATGCTGGCTTTGGTCAGGTAAAAGTGTGGTTCATTTACATAGGAAATTTTAGAGGCAAATATTTAGGGGCAGGTTCATGTATCGTTTACTGGTTTTATTGTCACAGGACAAGTTAATGACAGTTCCATCTGAAGCTTCAAGTGGTGGTTCTTCAGGAAACTGGGTCTTTAAGAATAAAGAACATGGAAAAGCCAGTGCTGCAGCAAGTCTGGTATTGTGTTCTCTACTACCAGTCGATTTGTTGTTGCAAATTCTTTTATTGAAGTATTATCATTTTCACACATTGTAGGGTATGATTCTGCTCTGGGATGTTGATTCTGGACTTGCCCAAATTGATAAGTATTTCCACAGTGATGACAAAAATGTCATTGCTGGTGCATTGTTAGGAGTTGGTATCTTGACTTGCGGTGTCGAGCATGAATGTGATCCCGTGAGTTCTAGGTCACGTTTTTTTGCAAAAAAGACCTAAGATTGTTATATGTAATTTGAAATCTCAGTTTTCTTTTTTCAGGCATTGCGACTTCTTGCTGATTATGTAGATAAAGAAGATTCTTCTATCAAAATTGGTGCAATAATGGGTCTGGGCCTTGCTTATGCTGGTGCCCAATGTCCGCAAGTGAGGTTCCTTGCTTATTTTTTTTCTTTTTTTCTTTCTTTTTTTTAATTTTTTTTTTTTTCGTTCATTCTTTTTGGCTCTATTTGGAAGCCCATGAAAATAATACTATGTGTGGTAGACATGAGCCACCTTTTTTCACCATTTATGATTCACAAGGCACATCAACAGAATTATTCTATTTATTTTTTCCAGAAAATGATGATCTGAGGTTATGGAAGTTTGAAACTATATATACATATATAACTGTCTCTGTGTGTGTGTGTGTGTGTGTGTGTGTGTGTGTGTGAGAGAGAGAGAGAGAGAGAGAGAGAGAGAGAGAAATTTGATGAGCGTCTATTCATTTCCTTTTCTTTGTATGTTAAATTTGGTTAAAGTTGTTTAATCTACTGTTTCTCAGATCCATAGTAAATGATCTCCTATCCTTGGAATAAAAAACACCCCTTTACTTGTTTGTCCACTTTCTTTGTATGATATATTTATTTTCAATTGAAGCTGACTAATTATACATTATTTGTCAGATCCGTAGTAAATTGTCTCGTGTCCTTGAAGATAAGAAAATGCCTCTGGATGTGATTGTATTTACTGCAATTTCATTGGGTTTGGTGTATGTTGGTTCCTGTGATGAAGATGTTTCTCGGACAATTATATCTGCATTAAGACACCGAAGTGTGTCTGAATTAGGGCACCCCCTCACTCGTCTTTTGCCTCTTGGACTCGGCCTTCTATATCTTGGGAAGCTGGTAACTTAAAATCACAAGCTATGAAAGTTTTTAATTAATTTTCTATAATTTTATTTGTAGTGTGTCATAGTTTGTTCATTTTTAAATCAATGGAGTGCAAGTCAGAAACACGCACACACAACTGTCACTTGCACTCCATTGATTTGCAATTAGTTTCCCCATTTCCCATTTATATGATATTTTCCCTTTTTATTTTGGTGTTGTCTCTGAAATGTTATTATTTAGTGACAACAGATTGCACCTTATTGACTTGGGACTTAGTTGTTATTTCTATCGTTCTTTTTTCTCTCTCTCTCTCCCTTTTTTTTTTTTTTTTTTTTTTTTTTTTTGAAATCCCGTCCTGTTTTTTAACAGGAAATGGTGGAGGCAACTTTACAGATTTCAAAGACATTAAATATGAAAATTAGGAAACATTGTTACATGACCGTATTTTCCTGTGCTTATGTTGGGACTGGGGATGTGCTCAAGGTGTTTACTCTAAGCCTTTCAATTCGAATTGGAGTTCGCTCTGTTATGTTGATGAAATTAGCTGACCGTCCTTTTTTCACACAGGTCCAATACCTACTGGGTCAGTGTGCCCAACATCTTAAGAGGGGAGAAACCCACCAGGGACCGGCTGTACTTGGAATTGCTATGGTAGCAATGGCTGAAGAATTGGGTCTTGAAATGGCCATTCGCTCTTTAGAGCATCTTTTACAGTATGGAGAGCAGAATATCCGAAAGGCAGTTCCTTTGGCTCTTGGTCTCCTCTGTATATCAGACCCTAAGGTAATCAACCCTTAGATATGTTTCCGATAACAAAAAATTCCTTAGATATCTTTTGCCAAGCTGAGCACCTTGACAATGTTTGAATTGCAGTTGAGCAAGATTATATACTTACTTTCCATGGGTAATATTGCCAAGTAATTTATGATTGGATGTTCTAACCCAGGTAAATGTTGTGGACACATTAAGCAGACTTAGTCACGATACAGATATAGAAGTAGCAATGGTATTTTCACTTTTATATAATATGATGATTATTCTTATTATTATCAAATTCTAGTTAGTTACAGCCTAAAGTTCGTCATGTTATTCTGGTTAGTTACATGTTTGTCTGGATTTTACAGGCTGCCGTCATCTCCTTAGGTTTGATTGGTTCCGGGACCAACAATGCTAGAATAGCTGGCATGCTTCTCAATCTTTCGAGTTATTACTACAGAGAACCTAGGCTTCTCTTCTGTGTAAGCTTCTCTTGGAGTTACTTGCATATAGTGCATCTCAGCTTTCCTTCCCTTTTTAAAGTGTTCGATTAGAGATTTAATGATATGTGTTGTCTAATTGTGCAGGTACGAATTGCTCAAGGTCTTGTGCATTTGGGGAAAGGCTTGTTGACTCTTGCTCCATATCATTCTGAGCGCTTCTTGCTATCCCCGTAAGTGTTTCTTCTTGTGAGAGATGATGGGTGAGCTGGTTGAGGATTTCCCTCTGGGAAGATGACAGGCATAGGTATGGCTCAACTAGAGGTGTGAGAGGAGAGGCAGGGACAACCTTAAGAGGGAGAGGGTGGCAGTGGAGAGCTGGAGTACCAAAGAGCAATGTAGGGGACATATGGCCTGCTTGGAGGTCCCCTTCGTATAGGGTGGCATGCCAGCTCATCTGAGAACACGTTGCATGACCCCTTGGCTAGGCAAAATGGAGGGATTCAAGTTCAAACTTAGCAACCTCTGATGCCGGCCTCAAGGCATGTATCATATGTGGACAAAGGGTAGGTATGATGCATCCATTTCTGGGTGTATTAGGGCAGCTCAAAAGTAGGTATGATGCAGCCATTGAGGTGTCAGGCGTTGGTCAAAGCCCCTCTCTCTTTGACTGGATGATCTTTGAGTTCTAGCCTCTAATCCTCAAGTCATCCAATGGTCCTGAGTGTGGCACCTGGGTCATGCTCCCAACCTATGTAGCTAGAGTCAATGTTTTGAAAACCGCACCAGATTGAACTGTTGACCGGTCCATTTTTTGGTCCAGTCAACCCGCCAAACACATTTACTAAGAAACCCTCCATTAAACCGCCAAACCGCTTGAATCAGTGCTAGTTCCTTAGAAACAGATGACCCGCAAGGCATGCTTTAAGGCTGAACAAAATGTAATGGGAAGGAGTTTCGAACTTGTGACCACCTTCTTGGACTAAATGCTGCCAAACATTTGACTACCACTATTAATTTTTGCAAAGGTTTATATATAATAGATTTATTCACACATTTCAAGAAATTAGTGCCAAAAAATAGACTTTTGCATAATTACATTTATATATATACCAAAAATTATATATATTTATATACAATAATATATTAATACATACATTAAGAACTTAAGCTTTATGTAATTTTTTGGTTATTTTAATACCTTTATTTTTATAAAATTTTTAATATATTTATAAGGTAATTAGGGCGGTGTAAAACGTTGTCCAATTCACTAAAATCGCACCAATCCACGCTAATATATCCACTATGGATTAAACTTTGAAATTTATAATCCACTTTCGAAATTGGTATTCTCCACTATAGTTAATACATATATATTTGTTAATCTCTAATGAAGTATCAAAATAAAAAAGAGTATGAGAGAAATTTAAGATGTGAAATTTGTTATAAATTAGTAGTTATATATATGAAAAATATTATGTAAAATTAGTTAGTGTTATATATATGACAAATATTATGTAAATTAGTGTTATATATTATGCAAATGCTTGATAATTGTTTAAGAATATTATTCAATCAACTAGCAAATTGAAACGTCGTAAACTGCTGAAACTACGGTTTGGTTATTTACCAATCTGCCATTCACGATTTGGTTTATAATTTTACTCTCAAACCACCCGAACTGTACCACGCACACCCCTAGAAGTAGTTATGACATTACGATTTGATTCTGGTTGACCTAATAGTTGAACTAGTGACCCTTGACCTGGTGATTTTTTCGAAAAGGTCTGGGTTTGAGAACATTAGTTGAGGCATTTGTCTTCCAAAACGGAGACCTCACTCAGGTGGGGTGATTGGTCCTCGTGTCCATTGGCTGGAGATGACAAATGGTGTGCAAGGCTGACGAGGTACCCATGAGGACTGGACCCATATAACTACACTTCTATTAAGAGTACTTCAGGGCCCATAAGAACTTTTTAATCTTTGGTATAGAACTGGTTTGCAAACAAATCAGCAGGAGATGACCAGTTATTGGGGTGTTTGTTAAAAGGTTCTTCCAAAAGGGGTAGCTTTCACTTCAAGAGTGAGTGACCTGTTATTTATTTATTTTGGATGTGTTTGTATCAAATGAAAACGTTTTTGTGAAGCTTTAATTACATGATTGACATCTAAACTACTCCATTTTGTATTTCAACCTAGCATTCCACATAGTTTATTCACTTTCAAGTTATATTAATGGAATTCTAGAAATGGATCAATATCATTCATAAGGAATTTCCAATGACTGGCAAGGTCTTGGGTCTTGGGATTGTACTCTCTCCAAAGTTTAAGGATTGAAACCTCTTAGGTGCTAACAATTTCTTGGGGCCATTGGACTAGGGTGAAAACTCTTGAATTGACCGTAGTGCACTTGCAGAAAACTCTTTGTTGAGGGAATGTGCATCTCTGAGGATTAGTCGAGTTTTGATCTGGACACCCTTGTGCCAATCAATAAATAAATAAAATAATAATAATAAAATTGTACACTTACGTTTGTGATACGTAAAAGAAATGCGGTTATTGGTCTAGAAATCTATTTTGTTATAATGGAGCCAAAGGAAGCGTTGTTTATATAAGAGAAGGATTCAATTAGCTGATCCAAACAAGTTGGATTCAAGGTTTTGTTTGATTAAGAATGGGTGCCAGATTGCTTTGCTGATTCACTTCTTTGACGGAGTAGACCATTCAGCACAAGGGAATTTAAGTTCTGCACTGCCTACACAGTTCGCTTAATGGTGCGAAAAGATTCCAGGGCATGGCCCTATTGATAAATATAGTTACTTTGTCCGAAGTTATTCAGTGGTTGTCATGCGGAATAAAACATTTTCACTTTCAAGTAAAAGTCTGGGATAATTTTTTTTACTTACAAATAAAAATGTGGGATAAAACATTTTTTGGGGAGAGAATGCAAAGTTTTCAGGTAATTGGCTAGACCTCTGCCATATAAGAATAAATAAATTAAGAGTCCAACTGGTCGTTCAGTATTTGATGCATGTATTGGCCTTTTTAATTTATTATACCTGTCAATTTTTTTTAATCAGTTCAATTTTTGCATGTATTTCTTCTTTTCCTCCAGGACGGCAATGGCTGGAATATTAACCATGCTTCACGCATGTCTTGATATGAAATTCACCATAATGGGGAGATATCCTTTTATGCTTTATTTCCTTGCTTTGGCAATGCAGGTTAGGTCTCAGTTTGTAAGACTTATTTCCCTCTCTCTCTTGATGGTTGGGCAGTTTACATGATTTTGTTTTATATGTTCTACAATGCAACAGCCAAGAATGCTGATGACAGTGGACGAAAACCTGAAACCGCTGGCAGTACCTGTTCGGGTGGGCAAAGCTGTTGATGTTGTGGGGCAGGCAGGTCGACCGAAGACTATCACTGGTTTCCAGACCCACTTAACACCAGTTCTTCTGGCTGCCGGCGATAGAGCAGAGCTTGCTACTGAGAAGTACTACAATCATTCCCCTGAACTTGAAAAATGTACTATTTTAACTCTTTACCTGTTGATTTGCATACTAATATGATTAAATGTCTGTGCAGGTATATTCCTCTCTCTCCCTTTCTTGAAGGCTTTGTCATTTTAAAAGAAAATCCAGAGTACTGTGAAGATCATTAGCTGTGTATTAGTTAGGATACAAGTGGAGCTGTTTCGATAAAAAAAAATTAAACTGAGTTCAGATGTATAGACATGGGGTTTTGTTAGGTCCAATCTTATTTTGGGATGATTGAATTTGGACTAGGCTCAAGTCCAACACTAACGGAATTTTAGCCAATGATGGCCTGTTGGTTGGGCTTATACAGGCTATGTACCCAGAATTTTATGCATGAAATCATGTAAATAGGTTTACATTCTTTGTTGGTTCTGATTGGGTTTAATTATTTTACGTTGTGTTTGGTTGAAAGATTTGAAAAGAGATTAAAACGGGATTAAAGGATTTGAAAATGGATTGAAAAGGAAAAGGAAAAAGATGTGTGAAATTAGGTGAAATGTAGATGTATTTTATTTACATTTTATCTATTTTTTTTTAAATTTTCTTTTCTATTTTTTTTTTAAATTCTCCAATCAAATACAACATTAGGGTTATGGGATTGAGAGATATAAGCTAATAGGACCTGTCTAAGCATGATTTTTAGGCTCTACACATATTTTCGTGGGCTGGGCATATAATTTGGGGCTCGGCCTGTGATTCATTACACATATGTTTACATGTATGTCATTTTAGTTACATGTTTGTTACTTGGGTTCATTATGTTTGGATAATTATAAATATATATTTTGAGATTTATTTAAAATATAAATTGTCTTATGTGGTTTGAAAAATTATAAGTATCCTCTTATTGGAATGTTAGAATTTTTTATTTTACAAAATTAATTTAAAAAATAAAATTTTTAATTGCTCTCTTATATAATAATGAAATTATTTGAATTATTAATTGAAATAAATTTATAATATCATTAAAAAATATTAACTGATTTGATAATTTATTAATAGAAAATATTATTTATTATAAAATTAAAAATTTCAAAGACAATATAAATTTTAAAATTTTAAATAAAATTAAAAAAATATATTTATAATTTAGGGGAATTTTTTTTAAGATCCCTGGTATTAAGATTTTACAGCATAAAGGATCCTCAATATTTTCATAATGTCTAAGGTTCCTCAAGTTGATCCAGAGAAAATTGGTCGAGAGAAAATTCACCTCTAGAGAAATTCCCATCTAGAGAAATTCTGGACTTCCCAAAGAATTTCTCTGGGTTCAACCCAGAGAAAATTCAAATTTCTTTGGTTCATTTTGACCAATTTTCTCTAGGTTCAAATTCAAATTCAAATTCAAATTTCTTTGGGTTCATTTATAAATCAGAGAAAATTCAAATTTTTTTGGAACCAAATAGCATGCAAAATCAAATATTAATATTTAAATGAATGTAAATCCCTAATCATGTACTATTGAAACAGTGGGCTATATCATATATGCTACAGGTGGTTCGGTGCTCCAGTGCTTCGGAAAACAAACAGTAGCATGCAACAATTTTTTTAATTATTTAAATCTAATTAATAGAAGTCACAAATTACAATTAGCAATCATGAACTTCATGTATAAAATAGTGACTGTATACATGCACCATTTTCAGCAGTACCGAATAATGCAACAAAATTTCTGATCCCCACCATTTTCACCATGTATAAAATTTCTTTGAAGTTTCGTACCTCTTATCCTCTAAGAACACTCCATCACTGAAGCTTTGCGCCTCTGCTAAGATCTAGATCTATAACTTCGCAGCTCTCGTCTCTGCCTATCGCCGCACGTCCCTCTGCGCACGTCGACACAATCTCTAGAAGTTTCAACGATTTCTCGATCACCGACGCAACATTGGACTGAGGCTACGACCGGGACACCAAGGAATCGAAAAATGAGGGTTCTTGCAGAGAATGCAGAAGGTTCTTGGGTCGGCAACGAGAGTAGCGGTGAAGAAGAGGCGGCTTCTTCGAATGTGTCGGTGGCTTTTCATAGTGAAAATGGCGGCCACGGTGGAGCTTTCGAGCTTTGATCTTTTTGGATTTGATGTTGGAAGATCTAGTCGCGGTGATGCATGGAGCTATGGTAGAGTACAAATTCCATACTTTTCAATCCAGCTCCACCGCCATTGAAGCTATATATATATCTATATATTTGTGTATGTATTCTAGAGAGAGAGAGAGAGAAGTGGGAAGCTGAGGTTTGATTTCAGTCAAATTTCTTTGTGATATATGGGTGTGGGAGTTGAGGGATCTTAGACATCATAAAATAATATTGTGAATCTCTTCCATTACTAACAATGAGAGAGGGACCTTAGACTAATTTTCCCTATAATTTACCCTTACAATTTTTGTGCTCATCATTTTAGTTACAGTAGTTAATATTGCCATTGCTCAAAATTCCGACTGCCCTGCCCCACATGTCGACTCCGAATAGGGAAACTGCAGAATCTGGAATTTGACGCGAGGGCACTTTTTAATTGAATTCTTAAATTTTTGGAAAAATTATAAATTAGCGTGAAAGATCAAAAATAATTATAAAAATATGGGGTGTAACTTTTTCTGTTAAAACAACAACAACAACAAGAGTTGTGCCCCCACGTTTAGAAAATAATTTTCTTACTTCCAGCCTAATAATTTTTTCTACATTTTCCGCCCTCATAATCAGCAACAGCTTAGATGTTACTAAACTTAATATTTATTACAAATAAATATTAATATATTTTACTTTTGATTAATATATGTTCTAAAATTTTGTTTATTACGAAATAGATTAAAAGAAAAGGCAAATTTATTTTACCTTCTTGTGGTTTAAGACCAGGGCACTTTATCCTCTTATGGTTCAATTGTCAGAAAACACCTATATGGTTTTGTACTAAAGTGCAACATTAACACCATTAACTATAGATGTAAAATGACTGTAATACTCTCAAATCTATATTTTTCTATTATTTTCTTTATTTCTCCTCTCTCATACACATAATTTATAATGTCTAACATCAATTCAATTAAATCACAATTAATTCTAAATTCTAAATTATTTATTGTAATTCTCAACTTTTTATTCTAATTTTAATTTAATTATATTTTAGATCACAATTAATTATAAAATTCTTAATTATTTATTATAATTCCTAACTTTTTGTTCTAATAAATTTAATTATACTTGAGTTCAACTCTTAATTATTATTTATTTTATATTTTTATTTAATTATATTTTAAATCAATTCTTAATTATATTTTATGTTTTACATCAATTCTTAATTACATTTTAATTTTAATTTTTTATTTTAATTAACATATCAATCTAATTTTAGGTTTAGAGAAAATTGGGATAAAATTGCCTTTTTTGTATCAATTTTATTTTAATTTTTAAAAAATTCAAGCTCCCTCTAAAAAATGGTGTGGATAATACACTTTATATTAGTTTGGATGAAAAAAAATTAATGGCAACACTTTGGAACAAAACCACATGGAGGCTTTATGACTATATTTGAACCATAGAGGGGGATAAAGTGCTCCAACCCCAAACCGAAAGGTGGTAAAATAAATTGAACCCTAAAAGAAACATACAAAATAAAAATAAAAAAATTCTTGAAAAAAAAAACTACAGAAAATTGAAAAGAATATAAAATATGAAGGGAGAATGGCAAGAAATACAAAGAGAGTGCCAATGTATTCAAGATAGAGTTTTACTAGTGATTTGTAAATATAAAATTCATCAGAATGATGTGTAAATGATATTTGTGAAATTACAAAGATAATAGTAAATGTTTTGATTAAAAATGAAGGGGAATTAGAATGGTTGCTATGCGGGGGCATAACAGCCATTATTATGCTGCATGTTTTAGGACCTATTTTGATAATTAGAACTGTTTGTTTTTTAGAATACATTGAGTAGAACATATTTACAAAAACTCAAATTGATTGAATATCGATAGGACTTTCGTCGAATTGCATTTGTATCTAAAAGAAATAATGATAAATGTGATTTGAATTATAAAACTAAATACAAATGCACTTTGATGAAAGGGTTATCGATATTCAATTAACTTATTTTTTTATAAGTATGTTCTATTCAGTATACCTTAAAACATGAACGGTTTTGATCATCGGAATGAGTCCCAAAATAAACTCCACAAGCCGTATACCAGTGGTTGTTGAGCAGGTACCCTTAGACCAAATAAAGGAATCACTAGATGCCACCTCATTTTGTATAGAATTTTTGTACAAACATTTTGTTTATATATCATTACTCTTTTTTTTTAAAACATCACATAGGAGTTCTTATTGAAAAATTTAAAATATTAGGTACCTTAATATTACAAGGGATATGATCGTAGTAACTGATTTGATTCTTAAAATTTAATGTTCTAGCGTGGATGGCATTCCTTTGATTGGACTAGGAATGTGATTTGACTAGTCCAGACACCCTTTACCATTGAACCCAAAAAAATATTTAGGTGGGAAGATGTTGATGCAAATAGGAGTATGATCCAATCTTTAATAGGCAAAATCATATATAGCCACTATTTGTGATTTGAACCTTCACCAACCTCTATTCTTTAGAAGTTCGCAACTTAAAATTCAGTAGTATTATAAATTTAAATTTAATTATTTAAAAAGTATTTAGAATTATTATTTTATGGTTCAAATTTATTTTACATATAGACTCTGCTACATAAATTCAATCTTAACCACATATTTCCATTTGGGATAAATTAGGAATAGCAAAAGTGGAGTTCATAGACTTATTCCTTAAAATTAGGCCAAAATTCCATATTGTTTCTTTTTAAGGTCTTGAAAATAATTTATGGGTACAATTAGGGGTCAATGTAGTAAGTAGCTTTTAATAAAATTCTTAACTCTTATTGAGAAATACCACCAAAAAAAAAAAAATGCTAATTAATAACAAAATATGTGTTACTCATTGAGCACATAATTGAGTGTTAATTATGAAGTCATTCGATTTTTGTATCTTGTCTAATTTTACTATTTGTGGGTGTTGATTTTTGATCTCACAACTAAATAGATCTCCTTGTCGAGATCTAGAAAACTCAGCTGGAGATCACACGGCAAAATAGATTAAGTCAAACACCTGTACATAAGAAAATAAGAAATACCACGGTGGCTCGTCTACCCGGGGGCACTTCGACGATTAAGTCAATAACTTATCTCACAAGATATCAACACAATTAAACAACTCACAAGTAAAAGAATACCTTAGACCCATGGAAGTGTCTTACTTTTATAGTCAACTGTGCTCTCATCCCTTAAAAGTTATCACTTCATAGAACTCAAGCATAACACTTATCTCGGACTCTCAGCCAGATAAGAATGATCCTACTTAAGAGCCTCATTTTTATCCAAACAAAGAGCCTCAACTTACCTAGGACTCTTGTCCTCTATTCGACAATCTCGAATTCTGATATTACTGTACCATATCTCGGTAATACCATAACAACTTCGGTAACATGGCTCATCTACGTGGCACCTCAGATAATCACCTCGGCCATGTGGGTAGTCTAAAAATACGTCCCCACAACTGTCTCCTAGGTTTTATTACCTCGGCAAACTGAGGTGATGGAACTTATATCATCTGTCTTCTCAACATGTCGGCTAAACAACATGCTAAAGATACTTCTCTATCTGAGATTGTGACTTGTTGGCGTCAGGAAATAAGGACTCAAGGGTCCACTCATCAAGAACCAAGAACTAAGATGTTTTTTCTCATCCAAGATCAACATCTCAACCGAGATTGCACTACTAGTCAAGATCGTGATTCGCTAGTTCAAGAACATCAAGAATCCAAGATCCATAAGCTGTCATGTCATAACTACCTCAACCATTTCTCCCACGTGTCATCACCATGCTGGTCCATCCTCATCGCGCGGAAGGCACGTCATTTCACCTCTGAACCATGCCGCCTGACGTTAGCTAACGTAAATCAGGAATGTTGCCCAAGGATTCCAAATAATGCCCTTTGATGCTTGTTTATTTTTTATCAAAACTCTTTCCCTCTTTCTCCGTCTTTTCACTTCTCCATTCATAACTCTCTCTCTCTTTTCTTAGCCTCTCTCTTTACAATTTTTCCTAAATCGCCGCCATTACCAAACGACCAAGCTTTTTGCAACTACTCCAATTCACCATCTCCGGCAGCCCAACCACCATTCTGCTCTGATCAATAAAAGCGTCTCACTTTGGCAAGTACAATCTCAGTTTTCTTTTCCTCAATCTGAATCTGTAAGTTCTCTTATCCTTCAATTTCAATTTTAGTTCTTCAAAATCTCTTCATGTCCTTGAATATATATACTCCATGTGTTTTTGGTTTCCTTCAATGGTATGAACACCACACACACTACACTCGCACTCGAATCTACATCGTTTTTTGTTCAATTTGCCCTTATTCGTACTTTTCATATTTGACTGTGCATTTTCATCCCTACTTTGGATGATAATCCAAACATGATCTTGCATTCATATGTTCTTGATTATACTCTGAATCTGACCTTTTGTCATTCATTGTCTCCAGATTGCTTCATCCAATTCCTGCACATTTCCATTGTTCTTACACAACCTAGATTTAGGATTAGGATTTGCTAGAACACTAGGACAATTGAAATCCAAACCTTCCCTAGGATCTCCCGAACCCGAACCCGAACCCAAAATATTCGAACCAAACAGTACTTAGTAGTGCTACATCGGACCGTAGGTTCATAAAACCCTAACATAAAACACTCTTTGAAGAAAACAGTGCCAAAACCACCTAGTGGAGATCATAGGTATGCACAAATAGAGGGTGGACTCCCCTAGCAAACTAGAGCATTTCCGCTAGGAGTTTGACATCCCGGTCGATGTCCAGATTAGACTAGTCGATGAGAATGATTCCATCATACCTAGGGAAAATTACATGCCCTTCCTCGTAGTATCAATCATTAAGGGTGGAATTAAATTCCCATTTAACATTCTTTTTAGAGAAATGATGCACTACTATTGTCGTAACCCCATAGCAATTAACACCTTTAGGATTATCATCGACATAGCCAAGTTGTGTCACCAACATAACGCTAGGCTTACCCTATCCGATATCCAGTATTGCTACACAATGTGTAGCCTCAAATCTTCCAACGGTATCTCCTACTACCTTGAACTCTGGTCAACTGCCTATAAGTTGATAATCGACCTTCCAGACTCCAACAAGGGTACTAGGGAAGACTATCTCATTATCTTAGGCAACTGGAAGTTTGCATCAGATAATGAACTATGCCTTTTTCCCTTGCGCAGAGGGATCTTTAGGGAAAATGAGGGTAAGCACTTAGTTTCCCTAGATCACACATGTTCATAACCAACATTCTCATACATAGTCAAATACTCACATTTACTCTCTTGTTTTTGTAGAGTTACCCTAGCCAAGCAAGTCCTTCCGCAAGTCATGACCTTGTCCAACTTTTGGACCTGCCAATCAAAGATCGCAAGGCCCTCATTCTGCTCAACTACATGTTGACGTACAGATCTCCTCTGTCCGATATTCCATCTAGAAGCAGAACTCCACCATCTGCAACAACAGCACCAATAACATCTTCCCCACGCGCAGATCAAGCCTCCACTTCTGATCCAATAAATCATTTGTCCACCTCGACTCCGTTACAACATATCTCTCCAGCTCAACATCAACGTCGTCGCCGACCTACCAACACTCTAACAGGAAGACCCGTAGTAGAAAGTACCGAGGTAGTGACTTGCCAGCTTACAACCCCGCCAACCCACCAATCGTTTTTTCTGTCTTCAAACTTGGCACCGGAGTTACCGTTGTCTCCTCCTTAAAAGAAAAAGGATGTAAACCAGCCATTGCCAAAGATCTCTTGGCTAGTCTTCCCGACGTGGTGACTGTACAATCCACCCAATCCCCTCAATCTGTGCAGAAGCCAAAGAAGGTGACAAAGGCCAAGTCAGAGACCAAGTTAACAGTGACCTCTTCTACAGAGGAGAAAGACCTTGAGGACAACATGCCCATCTCAAAAATGGTTATTGAAAAAAGACCAGCATTTGATTCCTCCGAGGCCCCAAGTAGCAAGAAGCCGAAATCAGTCGATCTTGGGGGTGAGAAGGATGTTCTCCTCGAGGACACCTGGCTCCTTGAGATTTGAGTGGGTGACAGGCTTCTGAAAGTCAGCGACAACGCAATAAAGGACCTCAAAGTTGTTGTTGCGCTGACCACAGGTCTTCTACTACCCACCGACATTGACACCATCAGTGAATATAACGAATACGAGCACTTTGCTCTAATGATAAGGCATTCAGTTTTGGTAAGCCTCCTAACTCTCATCTTTAAATTCAATTTTCCATATTAAGTAAAATATAACTAATTCATTCAGCACGTCCACTCTCATGTCGTTAGGGCCGAGTTGATGAAAAAGGACTTGACAAAGAAGACACAAGAGTAAGGATGGCCATTTTAATCTGATCAACAGAGGTTCGCCCACACCTGCCCGAATACCCGACCCGACACTTATGTGGGGTAGGAGAGGATTATATTTTGGTCACCCACAATGGGGCTAGGGTAGAGGCTGGTATCACCTCCCTCGATCTAAACCCGACCCGATATAATTAAAAATATATAAATAAATAATATATATGAATATATATAATATAATTAGATATAAGAAAGGAATACTAAATGTTTGAGGTTTTGTTTAAATATAAATAAATAATAATCCTAAAAGTCTCACTATTTATATATATGGAAATAAGAGAAATTATTTAGTGTATTAAGGATTTAAATGATTCTCAATTTTTTTTTGGCTATTTGAAATGTGGTCAGGTATCTGCGGGTATCCGCGGAGTAGGGATGGCATTGAAAAATTTCACCCGTAATGGGATTGGGGCGGGAGCAGGGGATGACAAACCCGTCCCATGGCTATCCCTACACAGGAGGCATCAGGCTTCCTCTCTTAACTCAACAAGGTCGAGGCTAAAATCAAAAATCAACTAGACAAGATGAATGTAGCTAGGGTTAGCGAGCACAAGGCCGAGGTCGCTGCTAAAGCTATCGAGGAGAAGGCTATCGAGGCCGAAAAGAAGTTGGTTGAAGCCTTGGCCACAGAGGAACAAGAGATCAAGGCCGCTGATGAAAAGGCCTACGAGGAAGGCAAGGCCGACATCCAAGACCAATACAAGAAGCAAATCAACCTGTCTACAACAAAGGATACTATCTCATCTGGGTTGCTTCTCTAAAGAAGCTGTTAGTCCCCGATAACTCACATCTTCGGGATCTCGACCAACTTGACGTGTCTTTTCCTCCTTCCCTCATCTAATCCGAAGAGAAAGAGGAAGAAGAAGAAGAAGAAGAAGAGAATGAGGAAGAAGAAGAAGAGAACGAGGAAGAAGACAAAGAAGAGGCTGTTGGGGCTAAATCCCCTACTCTGAACAATCAAGTTCTAGATCTAACCGAGGATAACGACGAGGAGGTTTCCAAAACCAGTTCTTCCACCAAGGAGGATGACTCCTCTACAGCCGACAAAGTCATTGAGGAAACCTTGAAGGAGATTGACGAGGAGATAGCAGTTGAGATTGAGGCCGAGAAGACTGCCATGCATTTTGATGTTCTAGCCCGCGATCCAAAATCCAACACTTAGGATTGTTTTTCTTTTCCAATTGTATTTTTCCTTTTTTTGTACTTCAACTTTAAACAGTCTTCTGTTTTTGCAAGGCTGAAGTGCCTTTGGATGTACTTGAACCATTTTGTGAATGCATGTTTATGCTTTTGACTTGTTGTATGCCTTGTTTACTTTCAATGTCGTTAACACTTTGTTTCTCAGAAATTTTTCTAAGTATGACATCTTGTATTCAATATCTCGGTATGAATAACAAAATTTTGAAAATTTCACCGAGTGTTACTCTTTTCAAATCACAAACCAAAGTGCAACTCATCTGGACTCCATAGCCCCTAATAAGAATGTAAGCTATGACTTAGGTTCACATTAAGGACACAACATCTGAATCTTGCCTAAGTTTGACTTAGGCATCCATGACCAGAGTTATCATGTTTAGCTCATCTAAACAAAACACTTAAGGCTTAACCTTTGTGCACCGACAGTACTAACTACCTTGACTTTTCATACAAACTAGCCAAACCATGGCTGGTTTCGTCTTGTTTCTCATTAAAACATCCCTTTAACTTAGTTTAGCTTTGACAACCTAAGAAGACTAAGTTAAACATCTTGTTCCTCTTTGGAATATCACATCGGCCTAACACTTTATGTCTTATCTAACAATAGCTAATTAACAACATTTTGCAAAGAACAACATCGAACTAGTATTTTATTAATCAATACTTCGGCTAAACATCTTCTAAGTTACATCAAAAAGAAAAATAAAGGAATCTAATGATAAAAAAACTTCAAATTGCTAGTGTTCCATGGTCTTGGCAACTCCTTGCCATCGCAGTCTCCTAGCTGATATGCCCCATTACCAGCGACCGAGATATTTCTGTATGGTCCTTCCCAGTTTAGGCCAAGTTTACCTTTTCTGGAATCTTTCTTGTTGTCAAGACTATCCTCAAGATGAGATCCCCAACTTGGAATTCTTTGGGATTTACTTTCTTATTGTACGCTCTAGCTAATTTCTACTGATGTGTCCCTAGTCGAATTGCTGCTTGCTCCATTCTTTCTTCAATCAAGTCCAAATCTTGAGCTAAAAAGGTCTCATTTGTCCCATTTTCTACTACTTGAGTTCTGACTCCAGGAATGCTGATCTTTAATGGCATAATGGCCTCAGTGCCATAAGCCATGGCAAAAAGCGATTCTCCAGTTGATCTTCTCGATGTGGTACCGTATGCCCATAGAACATTAGGCAATTCCTTAACTCACTTGCCCTTGGCACCTTCCAACCACTTCTTTATACCATCCATGATGGTTTTGTTCGATGCCTTGGCTTAACCATTGCTTTGAGGGAAGTTAGGCGTTGAGTAGTAGTTCTTGATCTTGTACTTGGCGCAGAACTTCTTTATAATTTTGCTGTCAAACTAGGTGCTATTATCTGCCACAATGGCTCTTGGGATCCTGAATCTGGTGATAATGTTCTTCCAGATGAAATTTTTTACATCCATATCTTGAATTTTGGCTAAAGGCTCAGCCTCCACCCATTTTGTGAAGTAATCCATAGCTACTAACAAGTATTTCCTCTGTCCAGTTGCCTTGGGCAATTGCTCGATCAGATCCATGCTCCATTGGGCAAATGGCTAAGGGCTAGATACCAGATTCAAGTCTCCAGCCGGTTGGTGTATCAAAAGCGTAAACCTTTGACAGTTCTTGCATTTTCTGACATAGGCTTTTGTGTCCTTCTACATGTAGGGCCACTAATATCTTTGTGATATGGCTCTATGGGCAAGAGATCTGCCCTCTGCATGGTTTCCACAGACTCTTTCATGAATCTCAAATAAAAAGTCTTCAACCTGAGAAGGATGCACACATCGCAATAGTACTTCGGTGAAGGACCTTCTGTAAAGTTGATTTCTGCCGACAAGCAGAACCTTACCGACCTAAGTTTGATCTTGTGTGTCTCCTTGTTGTCTTCTGGCAACATATCATCTTTAATAAATTTGACCAAGTAATCCATCTTGCTTGGGCCTAACTCTATGCACATTGCCTCATACTTTGTTATTAGGGGCTTAATACTTGGGCTCAACAAGTAGTCTACCATGATGGTTCTCGAGGAGTTTGACTTTATGGCTAAGGCTAGGTTTGCCAGTGCATCCGTATGATTGTTGTCTTCTCGACAGACTTGCTGAAGTTGACAACTCTTAAACTGTGCTAACAATTTGATGACCTTTTTGACATAGGCCACCATTCTCTTATCTCAGGCGATGTACTTACCCGTCGCTTGATTCACAATGAGTTGGGAATCACAATAGACTACCACCTTATCAACTTCAACTGCTGCAGCTAACTTCAATCTGGCAATTAATGCCTCGTATTCTGCTTCGTTGTTTGAAGCCTTAAACCTCAATTTGATCGATTGTTCCAGCATCTACCCATCTTGTGAAATCAATACAATTCTTGTCCCTACTTTCTACGGATTTGAGTTGCTGTCGGCAAAGAGACAGAAGGACTTACCGATGTAAATATTGCAGGGTCTATTCTTCTTAACCTTTCTTTTCTAGGCTTCTTTGTCTTCTGTTGGCTTAGGGTTCTGTACTGCCAACTATGTTTTTTCTGGTTCCTCTACGCATCCCAGGCCAAGGTTCACAGGTTTAGGCCTCAGGCTTGCATTTGGTGTGAACTCTGCGACAAAGTCGGCTAGTACCTGGCCTTTGATTGTTGTCCTTGGTCTATATTCTATGTCGTACTGACCTAGAACAACATCCTATCATGCTATCCTTCCGAACAAATCTCCATGTTACAACAGAGACTTCAGTGGGTGCTCTGTGAGCACCACGATCTTGTGAGCTTGAAAGTAATGGTTCAATTTCTTTAAAGCCATCACCAGAGCGAGCGTTAATTTTTCAAGAGGTCGGTATCTTGTCTCCGCACTTGCCAAGGTCTTGCTTACATAGTATACTATCTTGTGCTCTCCTTCTTTTTCTCGGACGACCACCGCACTGACCTCGTGGTCTAAGACTACTAGATACAAAAATAGCTCCTCTTTTCGAACCGGAGTTGACAACAAGGGTAAGGAAGGTAAGTATCTTTTCGAGTCAGCCTGGGCGACTTCACACACTTCTGTCCACGAAAAATTGTGGCCTTCTTCAATAGATGAAAAAATAGCCTGCACTTATTTGAACTCTGACTTATGAATCTCTTCAATGCCACTGTTTTGCCGGTCAAAATTTGGACCTCTTTTGCCGTTGTTGGGCTCTTCATATCAACGATGGCCTTGATCTGATCGGGACTTGCTTCAATCCCCCTTTTGGTTACTAGATATCCCAAAAACTTATCGGATCCTACCCCGAAAGCACACTTGAAGGCATTCAATCGAAGCTGATATGCCTTCAAGATATTAAACTCCTCCTTGAGGTCGGTTAGATGATCAGAAGGTTCTTTGCTTTTCATGATCATGTCGTCGATGTAGACTTCCACAGTCTTCCCAATCAGATGGTTAAACATCTTGGTTACAAATCTCTAGTACAAATCTCTAGTATGTTGCTCTTGCATTTTTCAATCAGAAGGGCATGACTCTATAGTAGTAGAGTCCCTTTGGAGTGATGAATGTCATCTTCTCTTAGTTTGGTGTGAACATGGCTATCTGGTGATAACCTCAGTATGCATCAAGAAAGCTTATCATCTCATCTCCCAAAGTGGTGTCTACTAGTTGGTCTATCTTGGGTAACAGGAAGCAATCCTTTGGGCAAGCTTTGTTCAAGCTTATGAAATCTATGCAAACCCTTCATTTCCCATTCTTCCTTTTGACCACCACTGTGTTGGACAACCAGGTCGGGTTGTCACGACCCTATCCTGCTCCAAATAGGATAGTAGCTATGACCACCCAATAGTGTCTGGCTACCAAAAGCCGAATAAGACAAGACAAGACTGAACTATAACCTTGGGGCTTATGTGGAACAACCTGTTCATTATATTAATCCAAAATCCATTCCAAGCATGTGCATAAGTATGATGAAAACAAAACAAGCATACTTCTTATTTATTTGCCTTGATATTTACATGTTCAAGTAACAAAAGAAAAGAGTGCAACATTACAAAACTATTGACATATAGACAAAACTCAAGTTCCAAGGTTACAACTTCTCAAAAGAAACAAAAAAAGAAAAAAAAAAAAAAAAGGTTCTAGTGCGACTCTTCCTTGTGTCCTTGATCTTCTTCTTCACCTATATACATATAAGGGAGGGGGGGTGTGCCATTGCCTAGTGAATAGTAATGAAGTAAGGTGGTAAATGAATGAACATAAGCTTTAAACGTTCTTTCAAAATACCATATAAGTTTAAACAAGGTAAAACATAGCTTTGCTTGCAAACAAAATACATAATAATGAGCATTTTAAGGATTACAAGGTCCTTAACTAGCTCGGGTACTGGTTAAACGTAACAAGATGAGCTCGGCCATAATACATGATTAAATATTTCCCCAATTGTGGGACATGATCCAAGAATGCCATCTAAATACACGATAAAAGAGTATAAATGTTCATTCATAACAAAATATATCAAAGCTTGTAAACATAATTATATTTTGCATTAAAAGCATAATTTGATAAACATAGTATTACTAAATTACTACTCACAAATAGCTCGGTTTGACAAGGTGTTCGTTCTTTCCGAAGCTTGACCTATACAAAACAATAGAATACATTGAAACACTTGTCTACTCAAATAAGCTTAACATGTCGAATGCTTAACTTTGTTTAATGTTTTTTAAATTTCTTTCATCTCTTCATTGTTTTCCTAAGCTTACTTTAATATTTCTTAATTATTTTCTTAGCAAGAAATGAAAGGAAACTAAGTTAGGAAAAGAATTAGCATGAAACGGTTAGAAATAAAGTGAGTAGCCACCATTGGAAACTAGACTTCCGGGGCTTGAATTTAGACTCAAGAATCATCTAAAATCGAGTTTGGATAAGAGATATACTCATTTGAAGTTACAAGGTATAAGCTGAAACAGGGCTGGCCACACGTGCGCCCATCTTGGTCACTCGAGCGGTAGACTTGGCCGTTCGAGCGGTGGGTCAAGACAGGCAAAAAGTATTCTGCGTGCTCGTGTTCCCGGTGAAGGCCGCTTGATCACCCATCGAGTAGGAACGAAACCTGGGACTATTTTTCAAGTTCTAAAGCTTCTTAACTTGATTTTCTTCATTTTCAAGTCCCAACGCATGATATCTAAGGTCCAAATATAAAGATAAATAATGCATAACTCATGGAAAAATAGTTTTATACATTAAATTCAAAGTTTTATGAAACAATTCATAGATTTTGTTAAGAAATTCAACACGTCTTCTCTTTATTACAATCCACCAATTTCATCTTTTCAAACATGGATTAAACTCTCAAAAATCATCAAAACTAAAGGGAAACATGAAATTATTATTTTCTATGCTTCAAAAACATCAAGAACAAGATCAAATCAATTAAACCTAGAAGTCTCATGCTTGTTCTTCCTCCTAGTTCCATTCTTTTCCTTCTTTTCCATTTCTAGTCCAAATTAATCCTAGTTTCTTCTTGATTCTTGATGCTAGGGAGGTCTATTATAAGTTTTTGGGTAGAAATCTTACCTTAGACTTGTTAAGGATTGAGTTTTGGTGCAATTCTTTGAGCCTCTTTTCTTTCCTCCCTTCTTTCTCTTTTTATTCATTTCCTTCTCCTTTGTCTCTAGGTTCTTCCCTGAATTTCCAGCAAGTTTTCCCTTTTGTTTGATTTGGGAACACAAGTTTTTATTTGGTGTGGTTGGGGCAATAGTTATAAGTTTCCCTAATTAGTTAATCTTCTTGCTTTGGCCTAATTAACTGGGTTTAGGACTAAGAAATCTAATCTTATCCTAATTATGCTTTACTTAGTTAATCCACATTAAGTTCACTAATCATACTTAACTATCTCTAATCCTAATTAGCAAAATAAAAAATAACATGAAATGGACAAGCACATTAGACCAAGGTCCATAAGCTCCTCAATTAAGGCTAAAACATTTCTTATGATTCTCAAATCAAGTTCTAAGGTATCCTCTAAGTCAAAGCATAAAACAAACAAATTTTCCCTAAGTTTAGGTTTTAAACTAACTCCTCTTATATTAAGTTCAAGTTCAAACAAGTAAACATTTAACATAAAATCAATATACATGATATGGATATGCATGAAAGGTTGGTTGTCACATTCTTTTCCCCTTAAGAAGTTTAGTTGTCCAAACTTGTCTTACCTTAGCTCGAAAATAAACTGGGACATCTCATCCTCATTTCATCTTCTTTTTCCTAAGTAGCATCCCTCTCGTAATGTTCTTTCAATTCCACTTTTACAATTGATATTGTTTTGTTTTTGAGTTGCTTTACTTGACGGTCAATAATTTGGATAGGTCACTCTTTATACTCCAAATCCTCATCAATTACTAGTCTCTGGTAATCAATCATGTGGGAAGGATCCCGGGCATAACCTCGTAGCATTGAAATGTGAAACACATTGTGCACTTGTTCCATTTATGGTGGTAATGCAATTCGGTAAGCCACTGGATTGATTTTCTCCAAAATTTCAAATGGTCCAACATAACGTAGAGCTAATTTTCATTTCTTCCCAAAAATACATGATATCCAACTTCGAATTCTATGTTTCTCCTCCTTGTATCTGCATAGCTCTTTTGACGACTTTGAGTGGTTTTGATTCGTTGTTAGATAACCTTGATCTTCTCAGTAGTAACTTGAACAATCTCGGGCCCCATTATTGCTTGATCTTCTACCTCTGTCCGCGTTATAAAAAGATTTCACAGGTAAGAAATGGGTGGACTTAGTCAGTCTATCAACAATGACCCAAATAGAATCCATCTCTCTTGTTGTGCGAGGCAAGCCAATTATGAAATCCATCATGATATATTCCCACTTCCATTAAGGAATAGAAAGAGGTTGAAGAAGACAGTTGGCCTTTGATGTTCAGCTTTGACTTGTTGGCATTGAAGGCATTGAGTTACAAATTCTGCTATGTCCCTTTTCATGTTTGGCCACCAATAAACTTGCTTGAGATCTTGATACATCTTGGTATTACCGGGGTGGACTGCAAACTTAGAATGGTGTGCTTCCTCCATAACTTTCTTTTTCAGTTCAGGTACATTTGGGACACATATTTTGCCTTTAAATTGTAGCACTTGATCTTTGATGGTGAATCCTAGCCCTGGCTTTGAATTAATTTCCTCAAAACTTTCTTTAGGTAGGCATCTTCCATCTACTTCTATTTGATTTCTTCAATATGATCATTGGTTATGCTGAAATTGTGGTCAAAATGCCTTCTATCTCATGTAGAACTAACTCCACTTCCTCTTTTGCAAGTCTTGTAAAATATCTCCTTGTTTGGTAAGTAAACACGCCAAATTCTCCATGGATTTTCAACTGAGAGCATCTACTACAGTGTTTGCTTTGCAAAGGGGATATTGAATTTGTAAATCACAATCCTTCATCTATTCGAGCCACCTCCTCTGTCTCATGTTGAGTTTTTTTTGTGTAAACAAATATTTCAAACTCTTATGGTCTGTGAATAGCTCACATGAAGCCCCATACAAATAATGACACCATATTATTAATGCAAAGACGACAACTGCCAATTCTAGATCATGTGTTGGGTAGTTCTTCTCATATGGCTTTAGCTAGCGTGAAGCATATGCAATGACTCTATTGTTCTGCATCAAAATACAACCCAATCCCTTATGTGACGCATCACTATAAATAACAAATCCCTCGGTACCTGATGGTAATACAAGGACTAGTGTTGTGATCAATCTAGTCTTGAGTTCTAGATATGCCAAATCTCTTTCTTCTATCCACTCAAATGGTACCCCTTTTCGTTTACTGAGTGAGTAGCACTACTATCTTGGAGAAATCCTTGACAAACCTTCTGTAGTAACCTACCAAACCAAGGAAACTTCGAACTTCTATCACATTAGTCAATCTTGGCCAATTAACTATTGCTTCAATCTTTTGGGGATCAACTGAAATTCCCTCTTTATCAATCACATGCCCCAAAAATGTTACACTAGTTAGCCAAAACTCGCACTTTTTCAATTTTCCAAACAACTTTTTATCTCTAAGAGTTTAGAGGATCAATCCCAAATGTTGTTTTTGTTCCTCCACACTTTTAGAGTAACTATGAATATCATCAATGAAGACTATAACAAATGCATTCAAACAAGGCTTGAAAATTTAGTTCATTAGATCCATGAATGCTGCGGGTGCATTAGTAACTCCGAAAGGCATAACAAAAAATTTGTAGTGGCCATACCTTGTTCTAAAAGTTGTCTTTTCTACATCCTCGGCCTTGACCTTGAGTTGGTGGTAGCCTGATTTGAGATCTATCTTGGAAAAGACTTGTGCCCCTTGCAACTGATCAAATAAGTCATCAATTCTGGGCGACAGGTATTTGTTCTTGATTGTCACCTTCTTTAGCTCCTTAAAATCAATGCATAGACGTAGCATTTCATCTTTCTTTTTGACAAACAATACTAGTACATCCCATGGTGATGTGCTGGGTCTGATGAAGCCTTTATCCATTAAGTCTTGCAACTGAATTTTTAATTCCTTCAATTCTGTGGACGACATTTTGTAAGGAGTTTTGGAGATAGGCTAAGTTTCTGGTGCCACATCATAGTAAACTTAATTTTCCTATCAATTAAGTTGCCCATCAGAAAACATATCTAGGAATTCTTGTACCACTAGAATACTATCCAAATTAACATCAGAGTCTTGAACAATCAAGACACTGTACAAATAGCCTCGACACCCTTTTTTCAATAACCGGTTGGCTTTCATGGATGAAATGAGATACGATGGGGGTACTACTCCATTCCCTTGATAAGAGAATAGAAAATTCTCCTTGATCGGGTGGTTGAAATGTGACACTTTTTGATACACAATCAATAGTAGCGTAGTTTGTTGACAACCAATCCATTCCCAAAATTGCATCGAAATGATTCATATCAATAGATAATAAATCTATAGTCAAGCTAGCACTCCCAACTAATATATCACAATCTCGATAAATAAATGTACAAATCATGGATTCACCAGATGATGTAGACACTGATAATAAACAATCCAAAGGTTTTGGTTATTTATTCAGCTTACTCACAAACTTACTAGATATGAATGAATGTGTAGAACCCGAATCTATCAAAATATAAGCATCTCAAGCACAAATTAAGAGTGTATCTGACACCATTGATTCAGTATTCTGAGCATCGCCTGGGACAAGTGCAAAGACTCTGCCTTGTCTCACTGGTTCTTTCCCCGTGTTAGCCTTAGTGCTTGGTTTCTAAATTGTCCTGGATGAACTACTTGCACTCCTTTGCTTGGCTTTAGGACAGTCCTTAACTTGATGTCCCATTTGTCCGCATTCAAAGCATACTCATGTAGCTCGACGATACTGCAAAATGATTTTTAATGCATTCCCAACATGTTGGTTTAGTCTTGCTACTCTGACTTGAACTGCTAGTGCTTCTTGTGTTTGGCCTTTTGATCAGTGGATTACTCGGCCCTTTCTTAACACTAAAACCTTGCTTCTTGCTGAACCATTCCTTCAATTTCTATTCATCTTTGGTATTTTGTTCAACCATCAATGCTTTGTCTAGAACTTCTGTATAAGTTGGCAATTGGAAGATGTTCACTTTATCTCTAATTGGCCCTTTCAATTCCTCTTCAAACTTTCTTTCTTTGTCGTAGTCGGTGTTCACCATGTGTAGGGCGAACCTTGCTAATTCAGTGAACTTTGCATCATACTCTGAAACAGTGCCTCCTCCTTACTTTAATGCTTGGAACTCTGCAACCTTTCTGTCTTTGGTGGATTGAGGAAAATATTTATTGTAAAAGACTTCTAGGAAACAGTTCCAAGTAATACCTTCATGTTGACCCTTCACTAACATCCACCACCTGTGTGCCTCTTCTGCTAGAGTGAATGTAGTAAGTGCCACCTTATGTGTCTCGGTACATGGGAAGACTTCAAAAAAATTCTCAATTTCCAACACCCAAGCCTCTACCTTCAGCAGATTTATACCTCTCTTCAATTGGGTCGGTTTCATCTTCTTATATTCTTTGATTAGTGCCATTGTTGCTTGGTTTGGAAAACCCATCTGCAACGGCATCAGCTGCTGCAGTAGTTGTTGTTACTGCTATGGTTGTGGTTGTGGTTGCTGTTGTTCTTGATTTCTTTGTCTTAGTGCCTCTACTACCTCCACTACTCCTTCTAACATCCTTTCAAGTCTATTCATACGGCTAGTAGAGGATTCTCCTTTTTCTCTTACCATGGTGCTATGTACATGAAACATGAGTTAAACATTTATAAATATGCACATGATGCTTCAAATAACATATAAGATGCACACATCATTACAAACATTCCATATGAATGCATTCCTAAAAATCTTCTAGGGAATCCTATGCTCTAAAGGATTGTGTGTGTGTGTGTGTGTACAAACTTGTGCTCTAATACCATTCTGTCACAACCCCATTCCACAGGATAGTAACCATGACTGGCCAATAGTGTCTGACTACCAAAGGCCTGACAAGAGGAGACAAGATTGAACTATAACCTTGGGGCTTATGCGGAATAAATTATTCATTATATTAATCCAAAATCCATTCAGAGCATGTGCATAAGTATGATGAAAACAAAACAAACATACTTCTTATTTATTTGTCTTGATCTTTACATGTTCAAGTAACAAAAGAAAAGAGTACAACATCAAAAGACGTCTTTACAAAACTGTTGACATATAGACAAAACTCAAGTTCCAAGGTTACAACTTCTCAAAAGACACAAAAAAATGGGGGGGTTCTAATGCGACTTTTCCTCGTGTCCTTGTTCTTTTTCTTCACCTACATACATATAAGGGGGGGTGTGCCATTGCCCAGTGAATAGTAAAAAAGTAAGGCAGTAAATGAATGAACATTGAAAGCTTTAAACATTCTTTCAAAATAACATATAAGTTTGAACAAGGCAAAATATAGCTTTGCTTGCGAACAAAATACATAATGATGAGCATTTCAAGGATTACAAGGTGCTTAACCGACCCGGATATCGGCTACACGTAACAAGATGAGCTTGGCCATAATACATGATTGGATATTCCCCCAATTGTGGGACATGATCCAAGAATGCCATCTAAATACATGATAAAAGAGTATAAATATTCATTCATAACAAAATATATCAAAGCTTGTAAACATAATAAGGTTTTGCATTAAAAGCATAATTTGATAAACGTAGCGTTACTGAATTACTACTCACAAATAGATGGGTTTAACGAGGTGTTCCTTTCTTCCAAAGCTTGACCTATACAAAACAATAGCATACATTGAAACACTTGCCTAATCGAATAAGCTTAATATGTCGAATACTTAACTTTGTTTAATGTTTCCGACATTTCTTTCATCTCTTCATTGTTTTCCTATGCTTAGTTTAATATTTCTTAATTATTTTCTTAGCAAGAAATGAAAGGAAACTAAGTAAGGAAAGAAATTAGCATGAAACGGTTAGAAAGAAAGTGAGCAGCCTTCACTCATTTAAACATATTTTTTTTCTGTACTTAGAATTTGAATGAGAGACCACCACCATTTAGACTTTCGAGGCTTGATTTTAAACTCAAGAATCACCTAAAATAGAGTCCGAATGAGAGAGATATGCTTATTTGAAGTTGCAAGGTATAAATTGAAACAGGGTTGGCCGCATGTGCGCTCATCTTGGCCACTCGTGCGGTGGCTTGGCCGCTCGAGCAGTAGGTCAAGACAAGCAAAAAGTATTCTGCGCGCTCGTGCACCCAGTGAAGGCCGCTCGAGCACCCAACAAGCATGAACGAAACTTGGACTGTTCTTTGAGTTCCAAAGCTTCTTAACTTGATTTTCTTCATTTTCAAGTCCCAAAACATGATGTCTAAGGTCCAAATATATAGATAAATAATGCATAACTCATGGAAAAATAGTTTTATACATTAAATTCAAAGTATCATGAAACAATTCATAGATTTTGTTAAGAAATTCGACACTTCTTCTCTTTATTACAATCCTCCATTTTCATCTTTTCAAACATGGATTAAACTCTCAAAAATCTTCAAAACTAAAGGGAAATATGCAATTATTACTTTCTATGCTTCAAAAACATCAAGAACAAGATCAAATCAATCAAACCTAGAATTCTCATGGTTGTTCTTCCTCTTAGTTCCATTCTTTTCCTTCTTTTCCATTTCTAGTCCAAATTAATCCTAGTTTCTTCTTGATTCTTGATGCTAGGGAGGTCTATTATAAGTTTTTGGGTAGAAATCTTACCTTAGACTTGTTAAGGATTGAGTTTTGGTGTAATTCTTTGAGCCTCTTTTCTTTCCTCCCTTCTTTCTCTTTTTATTCATTTCCTTCTTCTTTGTCTCTAGGTTCTTCCCTGAATTTCCAGCAAGTTTTCCCTTTTGTTTGATTTGGGAACGCAAGTTTTTATTTGGTGTGGTTGGGGCAATAGTTATAAGTTTCCCTAATTAGTTAATCTTCTTGCTTTGGCCTAATTAACTGGGTTTAGGACTAAGAAATCTAATCTTATCCTAATTATACTTTACTTAGTTAATCCACATTAAGTTCACTAATCATACTTAACTATCTCTAATCCTAATTAGCAAAATAACAAATAACATGAAATGGACAAGCACATTAGACCAAGGTCCATAAGCTCCTCAATTAAGGCTAAAGCATTTCCTATGATTCTTAAATCAAGTTCTAAGGTATCCCCTAACTCAAAGCATAGAACAAACAAATTTTTCCTAAGTTTAGGATTTTAAACTAACTCATCTTCTATTAAGTCCTAGTTCAAATAAGTAAACATTTAACACAAAGTCAATATACATGAATGACATGATATGGATATGCATGAAAGGTTGGTTGTCACATGGGTAGTGCACTTCTCGGATTGCCTGAGCTTCCAATAATCTCTCTACTTTTTCCTCTACAGTTTCCATATGGACCAAAGTATGTCTTCTAGCTCTCTAGATTATGAGTTTAGTCGACCTATCCACATTGAGCTTATGACAGGTCACCTCGAGGCTAATCCGCTACGTCTCATAATGTGTCTAGGTGAACACCTCTATGTTTTGCCTCAAAAAGGTCTCTAACTTCCTTTCCTCCTCTTCGGCTAAATTGGTACTGAGGAGAAAGTATCGCTCTTCATCTTCTTCTTTTACCAGAATCTTTTTCAAAGGTCCCTGGTTCTTATCGGTAGGTTCTTTGTTGACATCGTCCAAGACCTCTTGGTTTTTGTCTTCCACTTCGGCTATCTCTACTTCTCTAATGTTACAGGTATACTTCATCACTGCCATGGAGTAGTTCTTTGCTTGAACCTAATCATTTCTTCAATCTCAAACTTCATTGGGAATCGTAGTAGCTAATATAAGGTTGAGGGGACAACCTTCATGGCATGCAACCAAGGTCTCCCCGAGGATGATGTTGTATGGACAAGGCAAATCAATCACAATAAATTCCTTCGCTATGGTCTTTGTTCCTGCTTGAATCTCCAAACACGTGGTTCCCACAAGCCACGTCAACGTTCCATTAAATCCGACCATAGGGCTATTGGATTGCTCCAAGTTATCCTTGTGAAGGTTGAACTCTTTGTAGCATCCGACGTACATAATGTCATAAGAGTTGCCTTGGTCAATAAGTATCCTTCTTACCTGGCACTCTCTAATCTTCAAGGTCACTACCAAAACATCGTTGTGTAGATCCTAGACTACCTCTAAGTCTTCGTCCATAAAAGCGATCGTCATCCCCCGACTTCCCTTCGTTCGGGGCTTCTTCAGTTAAACTTGGAAGACATGCTATATATGTCTCACTTTTTGCATTTCTCCCAAATCTCATTTGCCCTTGGATTGGATCACGTTGATAGCCCGTGGTCCATTTGCTTGTGGTACTGGGGGTGTGGTGGTGCTGTCGGCTCCTAGACCAGCTTCGCCTGTTCCTCTCTCATCTTTTCCTCATCTACCAAGTCCCTCAGGTGTCCTTGCTTGACAAGGTCCTCTAGATGTTGCTTCAGAGCCCGACATCCTTATGTCATGTGCCCTTGCTCATCGTGGTAAGCACAATTCTTCGTAGGGAATCTGTCTATAAACTCCCTTGGAGTTTTCTGCGGTGGCTTGAAGTAAGGCTAGTTTTTTATTCTATTCAAGATCCTATAGATCGGGATCTTGAAGACTGTGCTCATGGCCTGCATGGCCTTTAAACTCGACTTTGGCCTATCAATGCTAGCACCTCTTCAGCTACGCTTTAACGAGCCATTTTATTTCTCCTATTTTATTGTATTTAGGGTTGTGCAAAATACCACCCAATTCACTAAAACAGCACCGATCCGCATCAATCTACACCACTCTAATCGCTAACCGCGGTTTAAACTTTAAAATTTATAATCCGCCAACTGAACTGCTCCGCTCCGTTACAGTTAATACATATATATTTTTAAACCTCCAATGAAATATCAATGTAAAAATCAGTGTGAGAGAGATTTAAGATATGGAATTTATTACAAATTAGTAGTTATGTATATGAAACATATTATGTAAAATTATTGTATGCTATATATCTAAAAAATATTATACAAATTAGTGTTATATATTATGCAAATGTATGATAATTAGTTAGAATATTCTTCAATCTGCTAATCCGCCAAAAACTGCCCAAATCGCAATTTGTCAATCTGCTCATCTGCCAACCCGCCATTCGGTTTGTAATTTTACTCTTAAACCACTCAAACCGCACCGCGCACATCCCTAACTGTTCTCTCTTTCTTTGCTTTCTTGTCCCCCTCTACCCTGGTATACTTCTTAATCCTCGCCATCAGATCCTCCTTGTTTTTCGAGAGGGTCTTTGCAAGAGATTGCTGAAGTGAGAAATCGTTCTCTAAGCCATTCTTAAAAGACACGACATCTAGCTTATGGTTGCATGCTGGAATTCAATTGTATACCTCATAGCACCTCTTGGTGTAAGCCCTAAGGCTTTTGCCATTATCAATCTTCAATGCCAATAGGGAATCAACTCTCAAAGGTAGCATTCTGTTGGTAATAAACCTGGCCACAAATATCTTGACCAGGCTTTCCCAACTCTTGATTGATCCCTTCGGCAACTTGAGGAACCAATATGATGTTATTCCCCTAAACGTTGACGAGAACACCTTACACAATAAATGTTCGTTCCCACTCCACAAAGACATTGCATTTAAGTATAACGTGGAAGTTAGGGTTGGACTTACCATCATAGATCTAGGACCTCAACATGGTGAATCTCTTGGATGCTTCGCATGTGTCCAATTCAATTGAGAATGGTGACTTTGGCTGTGCGGTGGATATCATCTCGGCACCGTTTCTCTTCCTTTGGAGGTAATCTCGCAAGCCCTCATTCATTCTTTCAGGAGCTCGGCTATCAACCGACTTTAATCTCTTTGGTGTGCTGTTTCCCATATTGGGATGTGTCTTCTTGAACTTCTCAACGTCTATTATCTTGTTGAGGTAAAGGCCCTGTCCGTTAACCTACCGAGATCTTTTGATCTGTGTCCTTTTGGTTTTCTGAGAATCTGCCCTTCGTGATTTTGTTCGTCCTGTGTTCGGTGATCACAAGTTCGAATTCATAAATCTCTTTTCGTGCTAGGAAAAGGTTGGCACTGTTATCTGTTCTCCCTTTTGGATGCCGATCTTTACGATAGGAGTTGGTGTGGCCTGTAATGGCAACGTTGGATGCATCACCTTGTTTTGCATCATAAAGTTCCACAGTTTGCAGGTCCATTAGCTTGTTTGCCAGGTCCTTCATCTCATCATCCTTTCACAGTCATCGATCATTCATCTCATCATCCCTTCACAATCATCTATCCTTCCAAACTTGGAAATCACTCTCATTGTAGTACTCCTCTTGGTTGCCCCTTCTCGGGCCGCTACGGCCCTTGGCGAATTGTTCGTTTCTAGATCCACCTCTTGTACTTCGTCATTGTCTTCTCCTCCGATGTTTGGATCGATGTACTCATCATTCTTACTATGCATGGCATCCCCAATTCTCACTTCTTGTTTGGCGTTGGCCATCTATTCTAACTAAGTTCCCACAGATGGCGCCAAATAAATTATGGGTGTTGATTTTGACCTCACAACTAATCAAATCTCCCTGCCGAGATCTAGGGAACTCAGCTGGAGAGTACACGGAAGAATAGATTAAGCCAAACACCTGCACACAAGAAGATAAGAAATACCACGGTGGCTCTTTCACCCGGGGCCACTTCGACGATTAAGTCAGTTCACAATCTCACAAAGATATTAGCTCAAGCCAGCAGTGCCCTCATTCTCTAGAAGTCTTACTTCATTGGACTCTATCTTTTACAAGGATATCAATTATCTAAGACTCCTCCTATTTGTATTAAGATCAACCCTCTCAAGAGTCCAACCTTACCCAAATAGAGAGTCTATCATTATCTAGGATTCTAGTCCCACATTTGAACATCTCAGATTCAGATGTGGTTTGATCACACCTCTTTCAATCATAATCACCCATGTGGTAAACCACCTAGGCCACATGGACAACTCAAAATTATGTTCCCACAACTGCCTCCAGGTTCTATTACCTTGGCAACCTGAGGTGATAAAACCTATATCGTCTGATCTTCCAACATGTCGACTAAACAACATGCTGGAGATATTCCTTTGACTGAGATCATGACTCATCAGCTTCATGAAACAAAGACTCAAATGTCCACTCATCAAAAACCAAGAACCCAGAATCAAGACAATCCTTCTTATCCTCATTGCCGGATGTTGGCAATTTATTCTTACTAAGTTCCCTCAAACGGTGCCAAATTGTGGGTGTTGATTTGTGACCTCACAACCAAACAGATCTCCTTGCCGAGATCTAGGGAACTCAGCTGGAGAGCACACGAAAAAATAGATTAAACCAAACACTAACACACAAGAAGATAAGAAATATCATGGTGGCTCGTCCACCTAGGGACACTCCAACGATCAAGTTAGTAACTTATCTCACAAGATATCATCACAATTAAACAACTCACAAACAAAAGCATACCTTAGACCAACTGTGGTGCCTTACTTTTATAGTCAACAGTGCCCTCATCCCCTAGAAGTATCACTTCATAAGATTCAAACATAACACTTTGTAAACACAAAATTCATAGCTACAATTAAGACACGAAATAAATGCACAAATAAGTAATTTTATTGATTATAATAAATGGGTACAATCCTCTATAGATTTGCTTTATTACAAAAGAATAGATCCTCTGATTCGATCTTTGAAACGGTTGCAATCCAACGGTTGTAAAAGCTTGTTGTTGAACTAGACAAGTTAATGAATTTTTTCAAGTCTCTGAATGGAAAAACTTGGAGAAGAGAGGCTTCATCGAGGGCTTGAACGGCTTGATCTCGAACGAGTTTCGAAATGATCTCTTTGAAAGGAAAGATCAAATTTGTATTTGTAACTTGAAATGATTGGCACAAGTTTAGAGTGCTTAATAATCCTTCACTTCAAGTTTAAAGAGATTTAGAGAGAATTTTAAGAAAAAAATTTGACAGAGTCTTGAGATTACTTAGGAATATGCAAGACCTTAGCAAAATGTCCCTCTCACTTTCTCAATAATGAGAGTCTCTATTTATAGGCTTCAAGAGAGACAAGTTAATCTTGGCAACTCCAAAATTTGATTTTAATTTCCAATAAAAGAGAAATTTGTCTCTCATTTTATAGAAATAATTTGCATTGAAATTTGAATTTGAATTTGACAAAATTGTAACAAAATATCTTCATGGCCCCACACCTTTGGGTTAATCCAATTGTAAAGATGGATTCACTTTGACTCATAATTTAAAATGGGTTGATGTCCATAATTTTAGTAGGACCCACACCTATTTGAAAATTTTGACCATTTTGATTTTGACTAATTAAGAAAATTTTATTTGTCTTGATTAATCAAACGGTGATTAAATTGTCTTAAAATTTTGACGTCTACACACTTATCTTGGACTCTAAGCCAGATAAGAATGATCCCACTTAAGAGTCCCATTTTTATCCAAACAGAGAGTCTCAACTTACTTAGGACTCTGGTCCTCTATCTGACAATCTAGGATTCCGATATTACCGCACCATATTTCGGCAATACCATAACAACCTTGGTAATATGGTTCATCCACGTGGTATCTCGGATAATCACCTTGGCCACGTAGGCAACCTAAAAATATGTCCCCACACTATTAGTTGACAAAATTATTTGAAACTATTTTTGAAAATAATTTTATTTTATTTTATGTTTTTTTTTTTTTTTAGTTTTGTTTTTGCAGTTCAAAGTTGTGGAATTAAGTTTGATCCTACCAATAACTAGGAAACTACTTATTCTATTTAATTAATAAAGTATTCAAAGTTAAATCAAGAAAATTACATTACTATTATTAATTACTGATAGGGCATTATTATGCAAGTCTAAAAGTTAGACTCAATTTTAAGTTGACAATTAATTAAGATATTTAAAGTAACATTCTCTCATATTTTCTCAATTATTAATCAATTATATCATTTACATATCATTTAATTTTAAAAAATAAGTCTAAAATGTAGATTTTCATATCGTTTTCCTTATTAATAAGGTCTGTTTTGACAAGTTAATTAAAAACGAGATTTTGACTTTTTTTAAATCACACTACTTTTTTTATTTTTTACATATTTTTTTAAATAAATAAATAAGTGATTTTTAACCCATTTTTCAAAATAAACTTAGGCTTGGTTTGAGAAAATGCTATTTTAGTAACTTTTTGACTTTTTACGAAAAGATGTGCAGAAAAGTAGAGATAGAGATGGCAATTTGAAACCGGCCCGACGGGGATCCCCGATCCCGACCCCGATTTAAGCGGGTTTTCCCCGAAAAATACCCCCACGGGGACGGGGATGGTATTGAAAAATGAATCCCCGATGATATCGGGGACGGGGACGGGGATAACTGTCTCAACCCCGGCCCCGGCCCCGGCCCCGGCCCGACCATGCCCCGACCATGCCCCGATATATATATAATATATATATGCTTAGTTTAGTGTACTGAGTTGCTTTGTTTATTATATATAATATATCTATATATGTGCTTGTTTATTATATATAATATATATGTTTAGAAAAGTTGGCTTCCCAACAAGTCTCTCTCTCTCCCTCACTCTCTCTCGTTCTTCTCCCCCTCCCGTTCTACTGTGTGTGTGACTAGTTTGAGAGATGAGAAAGACTCCTCCCCTCCTCGCCTTCACCACTGTCCTTCATCGCCTCTTCTCTTCCTCCCCCCGTAGTCCACTTCGCCCATCCGTGACTGCAACGTACACTGACTTCGATCTACCTCCGATCACAGACTTCGATCGACTCTCTGTGTTGATCTGCCACAGACTTCGATCTACCTCCGACCTCCGATCATTGATCTGCCACAGACTTCGATAAGTTTCTACGGCGGTGGATCTACCTCCGATCTGTTTCTACGGGGGTAGATCTGCCTCCGATCTGCCTTCGATTTGTTGCTATGTTGATTTGTTGATGATATATATATATTTTTTGTATTTCATGATGTATTTTTTGATCTGTAAGTTAAGTTGTACACTGTATTGTTGGTATGATGTATTTATTGTTGATTTGTTGATCTGTTGGTATGATGTATTTTTGATCTGTTGCTATGATATATTGTTGATTTGTTGATCTACCTCGGTTTTTTTTTTTTCTTCTTTTTGGACGGGGATTTTCCGGGGTCGGGGATCCCCGATCCCCGATCGGGGGCGGGGATGGGGTTGGGATAGGAGTCCCCGTCGGGGATCGGGGACGGGGACGGGGGGTGTATTACTTTCGGGGATCGGGGACGGGGGGGGCAGTCCCCGGCCCCGCCCCGCCCCGTTGCCATTCCTAAGTAGAGAGGTGATGTGATGTGTTTTAGTTGACTTTTTGACTATTTTAGCCACTTCCCAATCATATTACTAATAACAAAGTCAGATGATGGATAACCAGGCACGGGGTTTTATTTTTCCCATCAGCCAAACACCTCCCTAGGGTTTAATCATCTTCAATTTCAACACAACACCACACAAAAACCCTTACCAGCAGGCACAGCACAGCACAGCACAGAGCAGAACAGAAATTCATTCCCACTTTAGTAGAGTCTCTCTACCATGGCCAGCGCCGCCGCCAGATCCTTTTTCCGATCAACTCCCGTCCGGAACGCGGCTGCCAAACTCGCCTCTGAAGCCAAAGCCGCTCGCTCTCCCTTTCGTTCCTCAACCCCAAAACCCCTTTCTCAACGTATCTTCAGGTAATAAACCATCTCTCTCATCTATACATACATATATGTGTGTGTGCTCTGATGGTTTTGATATTTGAAGGTGTCCAGTTGAAATGAGTGCTTGCGTGGATTCGATGCAACCATTCCACACTGCGACGGCTTCGGCATTGATGACTTCGATGCTCTCGATTTCTCGCCACAGTTGTGGTTGGCTTCCCGAAGGTGATTTGAATTGCTTTCTTCTCTGGGTAGAGCTTGTTTTTAGATTTTACGGATTGATTATCTACACTACACTTTGAATTTTAGCTGAGATGTGTGATTTGATTGGACCCTACTTGTTAACTTGTTGGCTGGATCAATATTTGTTTGGGTCTATTGTAGGTGAGTTGGAGATGTGTCCAAATTAGTTTGTTCATGTGAAATGCTACACTTGTTTGGCATTGCTTTGTTTTTTCCATGTAGGAATATGAGTTGAGAAATGCAATGAACCATATGGTTGAAATGGATTGAATTTGGAGTGATTAAATCAGTATTTCTACTAAGGAAAAGAGCCAGTATTTCTACTAAGGGAAGGAGCCTTTGGCATGGTTACTAAAATTGGGATCCTGCGTTGGATCAATGAGGGGGGTCTCATGGATCGGATCGGATTAGAGGATATGATCCTAAGACTCTACTTTATTAAAAATAGGTAAAAATGCAAGTAAGGATGATGCATATTAAAAGTAAGGTGAAAAATCACAAACCCGTCCTATTTACGATCCCACCTACGATCCCATGCTATCCTACATGATCCCATATGATTCTACTTGTGATCCTGTTATAGTATCGATTCTAAAACAATTTGGATCATTTTGGCAATTTAGATCCTACGATCTAGATTGCAATTTTAATAACCATGGTCTTCGGGTGATCTCTTAAAATTAATAGATTGGACCCAACCATTCCCTTTTGAGTTTCTTAATTTTGTTGATTTCAGTTTTTACAAAATTGTGAGGTCTGCCTTCTAATACCGTGGTCCGAGCATTTCTCTTTACTTTTTTTTGGAGCACATATTTTCAATGAATGTTTTTCCTTCTCTCTCTTTCCTTTGTCATTTATTTTATTTCCTTTTTTTATTTAAATTCATGCCTCAGAAAAATTAGTTCTGTGTCTCTTTACACTGGCTGCAAAGAAACAATGTATAAAGTCAAGGTTGTGGATCCTTAATAGGATGTGTGGAATTCTGCTAGCCGTTCAAAGGAATCTAGGGCACAATCAGTGTTAATATATGTTTGGAGCAATGTTCTGTGAGTAGGATAGGGGAATTATTGAGGCTATATCTTGCCCTTGATTGCTGAAACTGTTATAACACATCTATTACAGTGCTGACATTACTTCGGAAATGTACACGACGATTAGAGGTTTTGGATCATAGTTGGTAATATCTTGCTCAAAACTTGCTGAAAAATATCTTGTCCTAGGCTGACGTTCAAGCAGGAATTGTTGGTTGGTTTAAAACTTTCTTCTATGAGCCTGTTTGGTATCTGATGCCTTCTTATTCTTGTAAGTCAAAAGCAAGTTTGGTTGGAGTTTAATGAATGGAAATGTCAGGGGGATCCTCTTGTTGGAGCATATTGTGATCATCAATTTCATGCAATTTTTCTTTTGTGTTTTTTTTTTCCCTCCGGTTTATGGTGACGAATTTGGTTATATTTTTTTTACCTTCCCTGTGTCGTCGTCCATCTTTTATATGTTTGACAAATTAGTTTGTTCTGTAGGTTGCCTGACCAATTCATTTCTTTCTTGATTTAGGTATCTAGCAAAACTTCATAGGATCCTCCTTGATGTCCTTTTCCAACGTTTGAGTTTTGGGTAAGTTAGTATAATGTTGGACTTATCTTAAATCCATTTGAATTGTGAGATTAATTTTTTTTTGAGAACACCCTATCAAGCAAGTCAGCTTTTGTAATCTTTGTATATGGAGATTGGAGATTTTAGGTTCTTGTCAAGTTAAACATAATTTCTTAATATCTTCTTTAGTATCCTTTTTCATACTCTCTATGGAGATGTGAGATGCTAGGTTATATGACTATATTAGAGTTACATAATGCCCTGGATTTCGATATTGTTCTTTCTTTTCAGCCTTAAAATCAGTTAGCTTTCTGTTTTATATTTTTATTTCTATCTTTAATTTTTGATGGAGGAGTGCATACTTCTTTGTTCCCTGTTGTAGGCATTGACAAGACTAGATGAAGATGGAGAAGCAAAGATGGAATGATTTTTTAAAATGTTTTGGAGCTTTTGAAGTAGTAGGAACTGTTTGCTTCAGTAGATTAGGTGGTTGGCTATATTTCGAGATTAACAGTGAAAACATGAGTTTATGAAAGTAAATTAACAGCTTTAAATGGGAAATGGCCTTTTTGTAGAATTTAGTAAATGATCCTTGAATTTATTTTTCTTGTGCTGCTATATGATAGGCTCTATTTGTGCTCTTTCTTTCTCTCTGACTTTCACATTTGCTCATTTGGCCTGTGGTTCAAAGACACAGTGCAACTGTTGCATCTTCAATGCCCTATTTTAACTAAACTGATTGTAAATGAAGGCTTACTAGTTTTCTTTATCAATCAGCTTCAAATGATGATGTGTGATGAATGTTCCGAAGATTGAAGCGAAGTTTTGTTTAAAAAAATTCTGCATACTAAGACTGTGACAGCTAAGTTAGAGATCTGCAGAAGAGCTGACTTGGATTTCCTACACCTCCAATCATAAATGAGCTACTACTACTAGATTCTGTTATTCTTCAAGACTCGTGCCTTCATTGTCTGATGTTTGATGGTTGATATAGCTGTGTTCAAGTGTCTTGTTAATTGCAAAATGTAATTTTGATTTCATTACTTTTCTTGATATTAATAAGATCATTAAAACTTCATACTAATTACTTGTATATGAATCAGCTTGCAATGATGATGTATGATGAATGCCCAAGGGGTTCAAGCTATGTTTTGTTTCGAACCGTGTGCGATGGCTGATGAGCTAGACCTAGAATTAGTGAATGAAATGCTTTAGACAATTCTATTCCGGCCTGGGCTTTTCTGTTCTTCTAATTTCACTGCTAAAGTTTGGCTTTAGTTCAAATGCTGTGAAAGCTTAATGTAAATGCATGTTTTCATAATCTGTTAGTAGCCTACATTTTTGGCCTGATGGTAATGAATCAAAGTGAAGCATTCATAATCTGTTATTATTATTATTATTATTATTTGTGTTTTCAATTTATTATCGGAGATAAGATTGTGTATATATTTCCCCATATCTTGCTTTAATAGGAATTTCTTGTGCTAGGTTACTTTTTTATTAGGATGGCGTTGGCACACTGGTAAGGTTGCTCAATTGTGATATTGGCATTATGGTTTTGAAACACAAAAATAACCTCTTTGCATGTGGAATTGTGTACATCCGATCCTTTTAGAACTTACAGTAAGGAGAGAGTTTCATGCACTAAATTGCTCAATTTATTTTTTATTTTTTATTTTTTTTAAGAGCTGTAAACACTTTCAATTGTTAGCAACTTTTAAGTTGGGAATGAGTTCAGGTCACGAAAATCAACTTTGTATTGAGAAAACTACATCCTCAACTACATCCCCTTAACTACATCCTCTTCATATTTCTTCAAAACTTTACTCTGTGGACTCTACGAGACTCACGACTGTGATCCAAACATTTTATCTCGTAAGTCTCAAAGTGAATAAATATATGCAAAAAATTAGACATCGAATTGTTTGTCTCTGACCAGTTGCTTGGGAAGGGAGAGTAGCCAGCCATGTAGGAATGGAGATTCGAGAAAATGGTAGCAGGGCAAGAGCTTCTCTAGAGATCTTCTTCTTATAGAAGAAAGAAAAGTATGGGCCTCTAAGGAGCAGAGTCCAAAACTTTTTGATTGAGGCATTGGGACAAGAATGGAAGGAGCAAATTCAAAAAAGTAGGATCAGAGCCACAGTTGTAGCAACGAGGAAGGACCAAACCTATTCATGAACTAAGAAGAGGTTAGTTCTATCATACATCTGTAAAGATGAGCAAGCACTAGAGGGCCCATAGCCAGTTTTTAACCTATGAAGGGGACTTTTGCCAGCTCTGTGAAGTCCTTGGTGATTTTCTGGGAAGGGATGCCAAAGACAAATTTGTTGAGCCAGTAAATTAGAAAGAAATGTGCTCTGCGCTTAGTGGCATATGGAGTTTTCTGGACAGTAGAATAGGTTGTTTCTTGTCAGGATAAACATACTGTACACCCTTACAAGAAATAAGGTCGTCAATTTACTCTGGTAGAAACTGACTAGAATTGGTAGATGGAGAAGAACAGAGCTTTATTAAGCCTGATGTTCCCACGACTAAGAATAATGGCATCATAAATGTTGGTGTCCTTTCAAAGGTTGCCCTTCACCACAACAATTAACCAAGCAATGTACTCAGGTTTGGGGGAATGCCAAACCCTGAAAGGGTAAGGAAGGTTGTAACAGCTCCAGTCAGAAAAGAAAGTTTTCAAAGGGAAGCTTTCTTTCAAGACAAGGATAATACGCTTCCAGGCAAGAAGGGAAGCCTTTGGCAAAGGCAGGTTCAAACCCTAGTTTGCGTTGGAGTGAGGATCATATGGCGGTGGGAGATCTACCAAAAAGTCTCTGAATTTTTGGTTTCTTGTCTTTGAGAAGGTCATCGACTAGATACCCAGTGCTATTGGAGTATTTTTTTAGAAACAGAGGCTCTCTTTGTAGCCATGGGGGTAAAGAAATTGGGAGAAGAAGGAGAAGAGTTGTAACAGAGAGAAGGGAGGGAAAAGTTAAGGCAAGGCAGTGTTTATGGCGTATTTATAGCCAAGTGCTAATGGTTTAGCTTCTCTAGGAAGCTTTGGCGGCAATTCTTCGCAGCAAGGCTTGAAATTTGAAAAGCGGATAGCTATCAAGTTTCCTAATCATAGCTGAAGCAGAAGGCGTAGCGTCGGAACAGTTTAGGCATCAAAACGTGTCTTGATGCCTATCATGTCAAGGATAGGCATTAATGGATTGCAAGGATCAAGGCAAGGAAATAGGGGAATCTAGGTTTAATTCAAGTATCTTAAAGATCTAAGGGGCTGTTTGTTTGCAGGATATGGAGATTGGGATTGGATATGATATCCAATGGGACCCACATATCCCATGTTTACAAATTTTGTTTGAAGGGGATATAATATACCTTCGGATTGTATATCCCCCAAATTTGGAGGATATACAATCCCAGCCCCCCCCGGTATATCATATCCCCTCCTATGGGATATGAGTTAAAAAGTCCAATATACCCTCATCAATCTAACATAATATAATTTAATATATTTTTTGAATTTAATATAATATAATATAATTATTGAATTTAATATAATATAAATATTATTGAATTGAATTTAATATAATATAATATTATTTAATATAATAATATAATATAATATAATATAATATAATTTAATTTAATTTAATTTAATATAATATAATTTAATATTATTGAATTTAATTTAATATAATATAATTTAATACAAATTTTGAATTAATTTAATATAATTTAATTTAAATTAATTTAATATAATTTAATACAAATTTCGAATTTAATTTAATATATTTAATTTAATTTAATTTAATTTAATATAATATTATTGAATTTAATTTAATATAATATAATTTAATATAAATTTTGAATTTAATATAATATAATATAATTTAATTTAATTTAATTTAATATAATATTATGAGGGCAATCTTGGAAATTATTTGTTATATCCCACAATATATTTTGTAAAACAAACATGCATATTATATCCTCCATTTTATATCCAGTGAAACAAACAGGACTTGGGGGATATACTATCCAATACCTATATCCTATTCATTATATATCCTGACTAAATCCCAGATCATATTATATCCTCCATTTTATATCCAGTGAAACAAACGGGGCCTAAAGGATACATTTGAAGGGTCCCGGATTTTCAAGACCCGAATCTCAATAAATAAACTCGAATAAGAAATAAAGAGCAATAATGAATATACTCAAAGGCCCCTCTCGCATATATATCTATATATATATAAATACGAATATCATCTGATATATGCAGTTGGTTCATTACATACATCCTATATTCAATTATAGGTGGAGTGAATATATAATATGTTATATGAAACAAAATATCCAACGATAAACAAAATGCCCCCAGACTTACATCAATTACAAAGGGATTTACTCTTACAAAATATAAAGGCACTCGGCCTGTGAAACAAAATGGCCCTTGGCCACCATGTCATGAGAGCTCTGTCTAGCCTTTGCACAAGTCTAAGGCCACTCACTATCGTGGCAAGTCATCAATATCTGATAAAGATTTTAGCCACGTAGGGTTAACATATAGTCAAGTAGGACAATCTTTCTACTCACTAATATGTATCTACACTTTTTTTCAGTGAATAATATGTATCTACATAAATACATGATCGTGATGCTATATAGATATAGGATGCTCTATGATTTCTCAAATCATTTTCAAATCAATACTGATTTTCATTTTCTTCCAATTATTTTCCTCAAATCATCATTTATCAAAAGTTCGATAAAATATAGTTTCATAATCCAAATCATCATTTCATTTTGGTGAATCCTACCAAGGTACATGTATATGCTAATGACCATCGCTAAGAGCCACCTAATCGACTGGTAGGTTACCATGAGCACTACTCTGCCAGTGGTCATCGTTGAGTGCCACCTAATCAACTAGTAGACTAGTGAGAGCACTACTTTACTAGTGGTTATTACTAAGCACTACCTAATCACCGCCAAATTTATTAGTTTCTAACCAGAAAGAACTTGACACCTAAATCGCGCAAGTTTTCGGTCTTTCACCATGGACTATTGAGTTAAGTCATCTCATTCTCTATATATTACCTGGATTCACCATTCCATTCAATTTAAAACTATTCCATTCAATTTAAAATTATCATGTTTAAATAAACTAAAAAGGGCAACTCATGCCATAATCATCGTTTTACAAAATGAGTTCAATACACCTCCGTTCAACAATGGGTTTTTATCTAATAAATTCAACAATTTCCAATTGCAAGTTAATGAAAGGTTTTGTTCAATCTAGAATGTCAATTTCTACATCAATGCCATTCTCCACTAATGGACAACAATGCAATCTCTATCAACACTATAATTTCATAAATCATCCACATTCATCTCTAATTTCAATATGACATCATCTATTTCTTATTTAATTATATCCATTTTCAAGTAGAGATCACAATTTTCACAATTTGAACCATTTCACAAATTAAGGTTTACCAAAAATTGACGCTTTCTTAAATTAAAGTAGCCACATGTTATTTGATATATAGAAAATAGATTTGATAAGAAAATTATAGAAAATACCCAATCATTTCCAAACCCTAACCTTTAACATGTATTTTTCACAATTTTCTCTACTAATCTCCCAATGGAGTATAACAAAAATACCATACATAAATAAATAGACAAAAATCTTATCGCTTTGAGGGAAGAAGAGAAACACAATACTTGAAATGAAACTGAATCAAATTTTGGGTTAGACTAGAACGTAGCCCTTGATGAGCCCTACAATGTAAATACTCAAACTTTTGATTGAATCTAACTCTAAGACACCAAATCTAAAGGTTGAAGATCGTGGCCATGGTGGGGAGATAGCGTGTAGAGAGAAGGGAGGGAAAAGAGTCATAGAGAGAGAGAGAGAGAGAGAGAGAGAGAGAGAGAGAGAGAGAGTTGAGAGAATTGAGGGAATAAAGAGAGAAGGATTAGATTTTAAGAGAAAATGGCACAAAATTCGAAGTCTTGATGTGCATATCCACATGTGCAGAGCCTGTGGCCGCTTGTGCGGATCTATTTATGTAACGCCCTCAAAATAAACCCATAAATTATACAATCTTGACATGTTTAGACGTAAGAGAATAAAACATAATTTCATTCATCAGGGCATTCATTACAAAAGTATTACATGTTGACATCAAAAGTAAATGCCCCACGGGCTTACAACTTTCCAAGCTAACACTTGGTTACAAAAGAGAGTACTAACTCAAATACAAAATAAGCCATTGGCTTGATTTACATGTAATACACAAAATAATCACAAAAATAAACAAGAGAGTCTTCAACTCCCACAACCATCCAAGCTAAGATCTCGGAGGCGGCATAATACCTGAACTTGAAAATGATGTCCCATATAGGATGAGCCAATGCCCAGTAGAGATATACTAAACATAATATGAGCAATAACTAAAACATTAGCATTCGATAAATGTTCAATTCATATACGCCAACTTATAACACATTTCAATTCTATGACCAATATGTCCATGTTTCATTTCATTTTCCATTACTTATCCAATTCTCAATTCATAACTGTGGCTCAGAACCTAGCCAAACAATTTGGATGAGATTACATCTCATACCAACAATACTTCCATTTCAAATGAGATAACAACTCATATTAAACACTTCCATACTTCATATATGATACACAGATTTGCTGTATCAATTTCAAATAAAACATTTCCATACTTCATATATGATACACAGATTTGCTGTATCAATGGAGTCCATCCCCTATCTCCTCCCAAATATCCGGTTTAGAAGTCCATCCCCTATCTCCTCCCAAACCATGGAGAACATCCCCTATCTCCTCCCACACAACACAATGTATATAAGCATCTATCATATACATGTTCAATCAATACACAGATTTGATGTATTATTCCATTCATCATATTCAATGACATTCAACCGATTAGTTTTAATTCGCCTAATCATCATGCAATGTCTACAACAATCAAGATTATCCTCCACCGATAGCCCAAAGCAATTATTTCTAAACAGATAATAATTATGTCAACAGATAATTTATCAACATTTTCAAAGGTGAGTGATTAATGAATCCAACTCCACCATTCTACCTCATAATGAGCCAATTTCATTATTTCCACTCAATTTCATATTTCCATAATAAATGTCATTAATTACACTAATGACCCAAATATACCCAAACATGGCATTTTCCCCCCTTTCTCAACATTGACCCAAAGGTCCAAATATTATCAACAACATCAATAACCTCATTTTCAGACCCAAAACACATATGTTTGAATCGAAAGAACAAAACCCCTCTTTCCAATATAACACATCTCAAACCCTAATTTCCCAAATCAAACTATTTATACAAAAAAGCTCAACATCTATGTTAAAGCTCATAAAAATGAGTAGTTATCCCTACCTCAAAGTCAGAGCTCAAAGGAGAAGGTGAAGAAAATCGAAAGTGCTCCAAAATCCAAAATTTTCGGATTGATAGGTAACCCAAGCCAAGCTCTACACTTCTTACAAAGACACTAAGGGAGTGGATCACTCAAACTAGATCAAACCCTAGAGAGAAGTTGAAGTTTTAGAGTGAGGTGCTCTCCAGTGGAGGTTTTGAAAAGTAAGAGAGAGAAAGAAAGTGTGAAAAGTGATTTAAAATCACTCAGCCGCCATCTGATATACGACTAGTCCGCTCGATCGGAGAATAGGACGCTCGAGCGTCAAGCACAAAAACTGGACCAGCTCGAGCTCAAGAATACCCGCTCGAGTGCCAAGACACAACTGCAAAACACACCCGCTCGAGCGTAGATTACCCTCTTCCAGTATTTTTACAAACATTGAACACCCGCTCGAGCGCAAAAAGGCCCGCTCGAGCTCGACCCGCTCGAGCGTAAGGAACTCCGCTCGAGCGTGAAAAACAAACCTGTAGTACTTTTGCAGAGGCACAAAATGCTGGAAGTGTGCAAACTCCGCTAGAGCGCGAAGGGATCCGCTCGAGCGGACCACCAAAAAAAACTAGGCAACAAGAAATGGAATCAAGGCTCAACCAACCTGTTCGAAACACGCCCAACACATCCTAAAACCCAAATATATGGAATTAAAGGATGACAACAAGACATATACAACAATCAACTCCATGGAACCTAAGTCCGGATACAACAATCAAAGGAGGAAGAACCAGGATCGCTATAATTTAGCTAATATTGCTCTCAAACATAATCCACTTATGCAAAACAAATATTCTGCATGCCTAGATTAACATAGACAACTTTTACAGGGTAAACTTCAAACAGGTGTATCTCCCTCTTTCGGAGTCAGAATTTGGTCAATCTTGTGTCTAAATTGAAGTCCCGAAAGTAAACTTTCCAATGATTCTAACCTCAAATCAAGATTCAAAGTTTGGAGAGAGAAAAAAGCAAAAGAGTGAATACTACTCAAAAATAAATATTCGAATTTGGAGTTTTGGTCAAATCTTGCCCAACAATCATGTTAGCATATCAATCAAGGCTCTAAGCATCTGGAAGGAGGTTTCAATTATAATAACTAAAAGCTCAAATACAAATCCATCACACCAAGGTTCCGAAATAGTATCGGTACACCCATATTTGAGGGTTTAAGTCGGGTTTAAGACTCGGGACACTACAATGGGGGAGTGTTTGTATCATTTTTGGCAAAATGCCACGTAGCAGTAAATGGTGGGCCTGACTGAGATGGAAAAAATGATGTGGGACTGATGGTAAATGGAAATTGATGGAAGGTTGATTTTAATTTGTAAATTAAATAATTGGCAAGGATAAAAAGGAGGCCTCAACTGTTCCCTAGGAAATAAGAATTGATTGAGGCCTACCCCCCTAAAAAGGTGCAAGGAGGTTTACTCGGACTTGGGGTCACTGCTGTGCCTTTGGCACAGCAGTGACTGTTGTACCTTATTTTGAGATGCATTATGAGCTTATTTTTATGATCTGAACCGTTCATTTTGTAGGATTTGTTGAGTACTTCAAGCCTACCAAAAATCATATTAATCGGATATCAATAACTATATGATCGAATTGCATATTTTTATACTATTTTTTAAAAGAAAAACTTCTTGTTTATTTTTTTGGTTATCAATCATATAATTATTGGTATCCGATTAATATGATTTTTGGTAGGCATGAAGTACTCAACAAACCTTACAATATGAACGGTTCAGATTATAAAAATAAATCCATAATGCACCACAAAATGAGACATAACAGTCACTGCTGTGCCCCCAATTCCGATTTACTCATGTTTGTAATGGATAAAGCGCATGAGAAAATTAGAAGACTAAGTAGGCCATGAAAAGCTATAAAGGGGTGATTCATCCGTTAGTGGTCAAGATGGTTGCTATTCTTGGGCCTCAAGTCAAAGATCATGGGACAAGTGGCATAACCTATGGCTGCCACTTTCTGGCAGTTGGAACAGAAAAGGGAGGCCCAGTTGAGCTATAGAAGGACTCCGATGATACCATTTGAAGGGATCCAACACCAAATACTCAACCAAGAGTTCAATTACACATTGTTTTAGCAATTTCCAGCAGTAGTCTTTTACTTAAGCAATTTAATTCTTGCAGTTGAGGCCTACCCCTAAAAAGGTGCAAGGAGGTTAAGTCAATGTTTGTAATGGATAAGGCGCATGAGAAAATTACAAGACTAAGTGGGCCATGAAAAGCTATAAAGGGGTGATTCATCTGTCAGTGGTCAAGATGGTTGCTATTCTTGGGCCTCAAGTCAAAGATCATGGGACAAGTGGCATAACTTATGGCTACCACTTTTTGGCAGTTGGAGCAGAAAAAGGATGGCCTAGTTGAGCTATAAAAGGACTCCAAGGATGCCATTTGAATAGGGATAGCAATGGATAACCTACCCTGTAGATATTCATGGAGACCCGACCTAAAAACATGGATTTTTCCCTTTTTTTCTTATCCATTGGGTAGGGTAAGTGATATTCTTTAAATATCCACAAGGGATGGGTACCCACTAATTTCTCCATATTTTTTTTATTTTTTATTTTAAGGATTCACAACCAAAACTAAATATACATTCAATCTTTTTTATTTTATTTATTTATTTTTTTTTTCAAGTTTACAACCAACTTTTTTTTTTTTTTTTAGATCCACAACCAAAGTTAAATATACATCCAATTTTTTTTTTATTTTTTTTTTTATTTTTAAGGTACACAACCATTTTTTAAAAAAATTTAAGATTCATAACTAAAGCTAAATATACATTCAATATTTTTTTTTTTGTTTTTGTTTTTTTAATTTTTAAGGTTCACAACAAAAGCTAAATATCATTCAGTCTTTTTTCTTTTGTTTTTTTTTTTTTTAATTTTTAAGATTCACAACAAAAGCTAAATATACATTCAATCTTTTTTCTTTTTAGAGGTTTTGCCTATTTGACTATTTTAGTAAACTATTTTACTTTTTGCATTTAAGAAGATGGGTTGGATTTTTTGTTAGATTGATGTATTGAAAAATGTGTTTGAAATAATGTAGAGATAATAAATGACCAAAATGTCCCTATGTGTATTATCGTTGTTGTTGTGAGTTTCTCAAAAATTAAAAAGGCAAAAGCGTCATTTTACCCTTTGTCCGTTACAACTGTGTATCATGTGGGAAGTCAGCAACAATACTTTTTGAATTTTTTTCTTGAAGAGGCTAAAGTGATCTATAAATTTCATTTCCAAACACTGCCATAATTAAATGCATAAATCACTTTTATCTTCATCATTTTGTAATTATTTTTTACTTTTGATTTTTTTGATATTCTCCACACAAAAAAAAAGAAAGAAAAAAGTGAGGTCTTAAAATTGTTTCAGTCAATTTTTTTTTTCTTTTATCAATAATTTAGTTTTTAAATAAAAAATAAAAAATTAGAAAGAGGGAACATGAGTGGAACGAGGCCGGCAGAGGTGGAAGAATAGGAGAGAGAGAGAGAGAGAGAGACTACATTAGTAGGCGTCATGCGTATTTTGACCTTTTTTGATATTTGAATTTTAAAAAAAATAAACACATTAATAAATTATTTAGCTTTTGTTGTCAACCTTAAAACAAAATTAAAAAAAAATAAAAAAATAAGTTGTTAACATTAAATATATTAAAAAAAAAGAAAAAAGATTGAAGGTATATTTAGCTAAAACCTTAAAAAAAAGAAAAAAAGAAAAGTTGTTAACATTAAATATATTAAAAAAGAAAGAAAAAAGATTGAAGGTATATTTAGCTTTTGTTGTGAACCTTAAAAAAAAAAAAAAGAAGTTGTTAACATTAAATATATTAAAAAAGAAAGAAAAAAGATTGAAGGTATATTTAGCTTTTGTTGTGAACCTTAAAAAAAAAAAAAAAGAAGTTGTTAACATTAAATATATTAAAAAAGAAAGAAAAAAGATTGATGGTATATTTAGCTTTTGTTATGAACTTAAAAAAAAAAAAAAAAAAAAAAAAAGTGGTATAAAGTATAAAAAATAAAAATAAAATAAAAATGGGGATTAAAGTGGGTTGGGGAATATTCAAATCCATTAAGAAATGGGGAGAGTGGTACCCATGGGGAATGGGGAATGGGAAATAGGGAAAATTTATTATAGGGAAATGGGAATGAAAAATTAATATCCACCCCATTAACTCCCATTGTCATTCCTACATTTGAAGGGATCCAGTACCAAACACTTAACCAAGAGTTCTAGCAATTTCCAACAATCATCTCTTAAGCAATTTAATTCTTGCAGTTAGTTGTTTACTTGAGTTAGCCTTTATTAGCTTAGTCAGATTGTACTTCATTCCAGTTAATTAAAGTTCAATTTTACTATTTTTCCACCTAGCAAATTTGTTAATGTCCTCTTGATTAGGACAAGATCCGAATTAGTAGTGGTTCTTTTTAGCCACACACAACCAAGTCCTGTGGAAGTAAGAAATCTCAAACCACATTTCCAATCTTAGACTATAGGTTCATCAATCCTAGCACACCCGTACTCCTGACACAACAGCCTACGTGTTCGCCCTCAACTCCTGAGACGCAAACAAATTCAAAGCAAGAAATCCATATGAACACCACATCCGTAACGATTCAAAGCAACTTTGTTTCGAATTGCACTCTCCCTTCGTTCCGAACCAAAACTGTATGAACACCAACCCTATACCAAACGATTGAAAAACAAAGAAAACATATTCCACAAATCGTTTCCAAGTTCGATCACAAACCTACCATAACAAAACACCCCAAAATGGAATATATAACGTATACATATACATATACATATATATATATATCTACTGTGGGCTTTTTGTGTGAGAAAATATCTATAAGGGTAAAATTGTCTACAAAAGACTTCAAATATGAGAATTGGAATATGATGGAACAAAACTCCAAAAGAATAGGACTAATTGAAATATAAGAATATCTTAGGAATTGATTGATATACAAGTGTGCATGAAAGAGGATTTTCCACTAAATTCTCCTTGGAAAAACTGTTTTCATTTTTACAATCAAAGGAACCTAATTGGTTTAGTAAAGTCCTTACAAAGCAATAAGTTTTGTCATTAAAGCACTTTGAGTACTTATAATGCATTCAAAATATTACCGAAATTGATTTGATGTTGAATATTCACATTATTTATCCTTTTTTTTTTCTTTTGTTTTCGATACTAAAACATTTTTTGACCTATAAACTATGGAAGATTCTGATGAGATCACATGGGTGTGGATTAACAGGAACTTTTTTATTAGAAGAAAATCATTAAACAATACCGTTTAAAAAGAGTGAAGATCCTCTGTAGTAATACTTGTGTAGTGTGATATGTAGTGCTTTTTGTTGATAGTGCGACACGTCAAAAGTGAGATAAAATGGAGGGCTAAGATTGGGTTTTATTAAAACAACGGCGTTTTACTTAATTTTGTTATTTATTTATTCATATATATATATTTTTACTGGTGTGTGTCTCTCTCTTTAAATGAAATATGGAACATGAGGTACTAGGACGATGAGGTTGAGACAAAGGGAAGGGATGTGTTAGCAGGTATTTTAATATTATAATGATCTTCCGAGCTCCAAGATAAGTCATTACCTAGTCTTTGCTAGTCTTATCTATCCAAGTCTTCTCCAAGTCTTTGCTAGACTTATCCATCTAAGTCTTCTTCAAGTCTTCTCATTCCTATCCATTCCAAGGTTTTGGTCAAGTCTCTTGTTATCTTATCCACCAAGAACCTTGCTTGTTAAGTTTTCTTTTCTATATATTTTGAACATATGTCATATCTTAAATAGACACGAGAGAAGAAGTTTTTGTTCCTTAGAAGTTTTGTTCCTTTGTTATGTCTAGTGTGAGATTATCAAACAAATAAAAAGGGTGTGTGTGATAAAGTTTTGGGTTTAACCAATTATGCAGTATTGGTTAACCATACGACTTAGTCGGGCTATTGTATCCTGGGAGACAAGTCAAAGTTTTTTCTGCTGTACCGGTGTGAGGCTTTGCCTAACTACAGAGGGCTTGAATCTCCTTAAAGAGAGCGAATTTCCCGCGCCTCAGCCCTTTATTGTAACTTTTATTATTTGTATTTTTTGATATTTTATTTGTAATTATCACCAACAGAATGTACACCAGCGGCGGCGTACATCAACAGTGGCGAAGGTGAGACCCAAAACTCAAAATCCAAATTCTAATATGAACAAACTCAAACTCTTGCAGCAACTGTTTTTTGGGTGAACTCTTGCAGCAACTTTATAATTGAAGCTTGTCACTATTTTTATTTTCTACAATAACAGTAATGACATGACTAATAATTTCAAGATTGAATAAACAAATTTCTAGGAACAAAATTTCCTATTTTTCTATTTTTCTTGGAGATAGAATAAACATATTTTAAAGTATAGCAGTAGTAGCAAAAAGAAAATTCTACTATACACACTTCCTACCATATATATCCTTAAGTTATGTCATTTTCTTCTCTAGTTATGACTAATTTTTTTCTTTAATTTTGACCTTATTTTAGTTATAACTCGTGAGATCTTTTGTTATACCTAATGTGTTGTTTGGTCATAAATATATATATATATATATTAAGTTATGACTCTTAAAGTATGAAGTTATATTAACTTTTTCTTTAATTATAAGTCTTTTCAAACTATCCTGGAAAGAGGCCAAAAATATCTGTTGGAAAAAAAGAGCAACTAAAATGCATATTATACAACTCCATATGTTGCAGACAACCAACTTCGGCTTTAATTGTATAGCCATTGTAGACAACCAACTTAAATTGCATTAATAACCATATATAGAGTTCCACATACGAGGATATAATAGACAAGGAAAAGAAAACGACTTCTAAAATGACTAATAAGAAACAACATGCACAACACCAAGTACCACAACCTATCTTAGACAAAGAAGCTTCAAGACGGCAACTCAGACTTCATCGAACTCCTGCAACAAAACTAGAAATCACGTTATCAAGGAAAGAACAGGACGGAAAATTGGTTACTAGTTTAGAAGAGTCTACCGTTGAGGAGATTGAAAAAGGCTAGAGTCACCGTAACTATTTTTGATACATGGCACTTTCTTCCGCTTGTCCTGAACATGAACAGAAGAATGAATGGATTCGGTGACAATTCTTCCTTCATGACCCTCAAAGTGTTGTTTGGGTGCTAGAATGCGCCTAGAACCTACTTTACGAAGTATTACCCTCGTCTTCAAGCCCGATATCTTAGGAATGTTGATGCACAACAACTATAAACTAGAAGAGAGAAGGTCAAACTGATGCTACCCACTTTGTAGATCTGTGTTGAGCTCCAAACAGCACCATCAAAAATTGTGTTTTTAAGGACTTGCTAAGAAAACCGTTCGAAAAAGGACTTGCTAAGAAAGGTGCAAAAGACATAGAGCAAAACAGAGGGATAAGAGGAAAGCTAAAAGAGCTAAAAAAGTTTATTATTTTGCAATTATAAAGGAGGAAGACAAGACAAAGGGGATGAGGATAGGGGAAAGGAAGGGGAAGGCCAAATCGGTGCAAAAGCAACTTGAAACCCAGCTTCCTCAACTCCCTCTCCCCCTAGAAGACAAAAATCAACTAGAGAAGGTAAGAGCATCTCCAATGGTGACTCAGATTTTTCACCAAATCTGAGTCAAAACCCATTTCACCAAATTTGATACTACTCACTCCAACCGTGCACTAAATTCATGAAATGTGCTTCGGGTCGACCGGCTAGGAGGATTTTTTTTTTTTTTTTTTTTTTTTTTCCAAATTGTTTGCACCTTTTTTTGAACTGTCTGAACCTTTTCCGGGACAACCGGTTGGTCGACCGGTTAGGAGGATTTTTTTTTTTTTTTTTTTTTTTTTTTCAAATTGTTTGAACCTTTTTCTGAACTGTCTGAACCTTTTCCGGGACAACCGGTTGGTCGATCGGCCGGGCAACCGGTTGGTCGACCGAGTACTCCCTCCAACGGTCCGTAACAGTGTTTTGGTGAATTCAGTATTCTGTCGTCGATTTGATGAATTGTTTGATGAATTGTCGATTTGATATCAATTCTGATGAACCGTTGGAGCAATGAACAGTGCCTTTTTTATCAAAATTTAAATTTGATATCAATTCTGATACACCGTTGGAGATGGTCTAAGAGCAACAGATTTAAAGCCTCGTCGGAGGCCTGTCGGGAATCGCAAACTCTAAGTCAAAAATTGCAAAAGGGCTAGGACTCTTGGTTGTCCAACCAGTTTCTCTCTAGTTGGTAGGTAGGGTTATTCCGGCGGAAGTGATGGCTTGTCAGAGGGCGAGCCAGTGGGTAAAAGAACAAAATTTTGCGCACAACAATGATTCATCCCACTAAAAATACCACCACTAATAGTACTAATGTATTAAAAAAGTAAAAAAAAAAAAAATACAACTCTAAGACCAAAACATCACATCATTACTGGCAGGACCCACTACCACCTAATTAATGGGAGCACTAATTAGTGCTCCCAAGCATTTTTCTTTTGCGCAAATTATATAGATGGACTCATGGCTTTTGATGGATGTACTATATAAGAGAGTCTGTCCTTTTTGGTCTTCTTCCACTATAATAGCAGATATAAGGTCGCTTGGTAAGTATTATTTTTGTGTATGTAAGGTGAAGCGTCAAGATGTTAAACCTACACATGATTTAGCACGTTCTATAAATAATTTTCCTACTTAATATAATGCTTGCTGTTTGTTTGCTTTCTCAAAAGAAATAATAAAATAAAAAAATGAAAAAATATTTAGATCCACCCATTGTAGAAGTAGGAGAAGACCTCCAAATATCATAATAAATAAGATTGAAAGATGCATAAGATACGAAATCACTTGTTTGAAACAGTAAAATAAATTATTTTGTAAGTTGACATGACAAACAATCTACTTGGTAAGTTTTAATAAGACCTAATTGACCACTTGATACTAAAGATCATAGATGACCAAAAGATATTTCTACTAATTTTCATCCATAAACAACCATCGACACTTTCTTAAAAGTATGCCCATATTCTTTAAAATCCTCTGGCTGTGCTAAGAGCATCTCCAACCCAATCCTCTCACCAAGGGGATGAAAATAAATTTTTTTATTCAAAAAGTGAATATAGAGTATATCACTATTCATTCCAACTCCAACCATAAACCTTCATTTTCTTCACTATTCATTCCAACTTCAACTTTATTTTCTTTTTTAACAAATATTTAATTTTAAAATTTTTGTAAAATATATTTAATATTATACTCATTTTAAAGGTATGATTTCATATTTTTTATTGATGTCAATTTTATAAAAATTAAATTTACACATTAAAAGTTATTTCAAATATAATAAGAAATATGGAGTGAATAGTGTTTTGGAGGTTCCTTCATTTTTTTCCTCCTCCCTTCAAATTTGAAGGATCAATCCATCTTCCTTCATTTGGGAAAATATGGAGGATGGGTTGGAGATGCTCTAACAGTTTTCCAAAATTTAGACCAAGTTTGGGTACTCCCAAATAATCCAAAAAGTCAAAAAGTTACTCAAAAAGTTAAAAAGTTAACACTATTCACCAAAAGTCAACAATTACGGCTGCACAACTCCCAATTCAAATTTTCCTCTAAAAATCAATTTTCACAATTTTTTATTACACATTTTTCCATAAAAAGTCAAAAAGTTAACCTAAACATCCATATTTTCAACCTCAACTTTTTTATCCAAAAAGACAAAAAATACACTTATTTAGTCTTCCCAAACAAGGCCTTAATTTGTGTCTGCGATTCTAACCAAGTTTTGCCTTGAGTTCCTTGCTCTCGTCACTATCAACCTCTCATTTTCCATTTTTATGATGATTTGTTTTTTTTATACAATTGTGATAAAAATCTTCACATATACATAATCCTCGCAGCGCCCCCTCTCATTCCAACCACTTATAATATAGGACTCACACGTATATGAGTAACCCTATACACACATCAAAAGTCAAGATCAAATCATCAAACCTCCAAAAAAGGATCCCAAACATTTCTCTTTTTTTTTGTTTTTTTACTATGAACAACTCCTCACAACCTGATAAAACTGCCCATGTTTGTGAAAGGACTTGACATCTTACTATGCGTCTCTTTCTAAGTATTTCGGAGCTATTCCACTAATGTAGCAAGTTAGGGAAGCCGAGAGACAATGAGAGTAATCATTAAGAAATCTTGAAATCTATGTAATGTGCATCATGATTGGATCGTCTTTGTCAGTTATAGCAGAGAAAATAGTGGGTGAGATCTTCTATCCCAAGTTGCTATACCAATCTTTTGTCCCACTGCTATATTATTGCCAAGTATCTATTAATCAAATCAGCAGCAATCTAGACTTGACCAGATCTCTCTCGGCAAAGACTGGAATATTGGATTTGTACTCGTGAGGTTGGTCAGTGATGATTGGGTCGAGAGGAGAAATTAGTGGCAATCTGGGTTTTGGGAGTTTCTTGAAGATTAAAATCAACAAAAAAACATAATTATGATTGTGTATTTAACAAATATTTTTTGGGTTTCAAGATTCTACCATGTTTGCTTTTACTTAGTGATTGTATAATTTAGATGTATGTATATGCATACATATATTTCACAGAGGACTGGTGTTTGCATTGGAGATTGGTCTTCATGGGATTTGGTTAGAGAATGATTGTTTAGGATTAGTCTTAGCTTTTGAATAAGGAGGATGAAGATTTCGGGAAGCTGTATGTTGATACAATCCATCCAATTTTGTCATTGCAGTCATGTTCATCCATCTTCATGTTCTGATTCATTTTCCTATCCAAAAAAAATTATATATATATATATTTAGCAAAGCAAAGAGGAAGAGATGAGACGGAAGAGAAGAGAAGGGGAGAGGAGAGAGAAGGGATCGCCACTAATGAGGATTGCTGCTAATTTGATTAAAAAACACGTGGCATTACTATAGCAGTGGGACAGAAGATTGGTACAGCAACTTGGGACAGAAAATCTCAACCCAAGAGGGAGAGAATAGAGGGGAAAAAAATAGGACTGGAACTGTAACTGGCGTGCTTTACCAAAAAAAAACAAACAAACAAATAATGTCAACTATCTTATTCAGACTTAAATTGATATAACAACTTTTATACCCAATGTACGGGAAAGAGATTCACCTTCGCGTATAATCCTGTTGATCAAGCCTGTGTTCTTCTGCACGTCGTCGTTCTATCACCTGAAAACTCAAACTTGAGCTGGCCGGCGGGTGTGTGCCGGAAAACCCCTCCGATGCCTAAGTCAGTAAGTAAGACAAATAGGCAAAACTCAATGTAGTCAGGGAGTAAAAATTGCATTACCTCTTCATAGGTGATATTGGTGAGCTTATATAGGTTTCGAGTGGCACAATCCTAGTGGGACTCTAACTCCTCCATGTAGAGTCCTCCTAGGATTCAAATTCCTGGAAGATAATGCTTATCCTCCAACACCCCCCTCACTGCTTAAACCAAGTGAGATGGTCCTTCTATGGCCGAACTCTAAACGACCGGAGTACCTGTTAGTTCGGCCCTTACTATACTCTCTCTTACCTCGGCTTTTCCATGCTAAGATCGAGCTATCCATAAGGGAGTTAAGGCGAACTACTTTCAGAACCATGGTTTACCTCGGTTTTACACATGCTCCGACCGAAGTAACCGCTCAAGACCGAGCTACATATAATACATTCTCAACCGGAGTGTACCAACTAGACCTTACTCCGGCCGGGCTAACCACCATGGCTACGACCGGACTAACATCAAGGCATCCTATTAAGACCGGTCTACCCCACTCGGACCGAAGTAACTCTACTTCCCTCTGGGACCGGAGTCACCCCACTTCTCTTTTGGACCGGAGTAATTCTACTTCTCTTTCGAATTGGGCTTATCTCGGCCCAACACCTAGCTCGGCCCAATTTATTAATATAAATTACCCTCTCAATTGCCCCTTAATTCCATCTGCACAGCATGATAGGGATTTCTCGTCTTCCAGCCGAGCTAGACTAACCTCTCCAGCCGAGCTAGACTAACCTCTCCAGCCGAGCCAAAAAGAAGGTTAGCCCATCCAGCCGAGATAAGACCCAGTTAAGTTATCCAGCCGAGCTAAAAACCATTTAGCTTATCCAGCCGAGCTAAACTTGAGCCGTACTGTGCGGGTCCGGTCAAAACGTCTCTTCAGTTTGCAGAAACTGAATCGATTGTCCTTCCAATGACACGTGGCAGGCTCTCATTGGTCAACCCCAACTGTCGCGCCGCCCTCGTACTCCGAAAAATTTGAACAGTTCCCGCCTTTACGGTTTCATCAAAACAAAACACCTCTTCACTTTTCAAATCATTCACAACGCTATTCACTCCTCGCACACCCTCTCTCTCTGTGTTCCTGCTTTTCCAATTCCTTCCAACTTCTGAGCTTGTGTTCTTACTGTTGTTGCCACTCCCTCCTCCAGTTCTTCCTCTTTACCAGGTAAGCATACGAATTTCCTCTTGTTTTTTTTTCCTTTATTTTCTGCTTTCGTTTAATCTATCGCTATTTGTTTGGTGTTTCTGCAAAACATTGTTATTTGTTTTCTGGGAAAAATCTTCATAAGAACACTTTGAATATCATAATGCAAACTGTAGATCGTAGTTCTGATCTTTAAACATGTCCCAACCGAACTTGAATACTGTTTTTGCTTATATAAAGCTTTAGGCGAACTGGAACCGAACTAGAACTTGTACATATCTCAGTAGATTCAATAGGCCACCACATGATTCACCTTTAGCCGAAATAAAGATTCACCGAAGTAGAAACTCTAGTTTTTGCAACCGAGCTAAGCCTTGGGGCTAAGCCAGCTTTCTCAGTTCCGAAACCGGACTTAGAAAGCTGTCCCTTGATGCTTAACCGGAATGACAAAACCCCAAGTAGAACCGAGCTAATCTGCCGAACCGAGATAACACACCTTGCTTAAACCGAGATAGATTCTGTAGCACCTTGTGTAGCCGAAGTGACACTCCCTTTCTTCGTTTCGTTTTTGCTTTTGCAGCACGGTCCAAAGGTCTGTGCTTAACACCTTTTGTTTTCCACTTTGCAGACTTAGGTTGCCCAGGCACTCCACTTCGCGCTCAACCGAGCTACTGAGCACACTATCCAGACCGAAGTAAATTATACTTAACTTATACAATTAGATGGGGAAGTACAGATTTTTATAGAAACCCCAGGCGGTTTGGCCGAATTCCGCCAGGACCACCATATACCAGATGATGTACACCTTACCCTAGCCAACCGAGGTGTAGACCCATGGAATAACGAGGGTTTTGTCCCTTTCACCATTCAGTCAATAAAAGAGACCGGACTACGATTCCCAGTCCAGCCCTTAATCTGCGAATTTCTTAGGCAAACCAGACTTTGCCCAACCCAACTGTCCACCAACACTTACCGTATAATAATAGGCATAGACGCCCTGAACCGTCAAACCGGTCTAAACCTAGGCTTAGCCGAAATATTCCACCAATACTCATTAGGATCCAAGAATGAAGGCTGGTGCTATTACTTGAGAATACGCCGTGGCCGAGAAAAAATAATCAAACACACACCGGACAAAGACTTGAATGATGACGACTTCTTCTGGGTCTCTGGGAATTTTGAAGACCTTCAAGCCCAGACTTTGCCCAACCCAACTGTCCACCAACACTTACCGTATAATAATGGGCATAGACGCCCTGAACCGTCAAACCGGTCTAAACCTAGGCTTAGCCGAAATATTCCACCAATACTCATTAGGATCCAAGAATGAAGGCTGGTGCTATTACTTGAGAATACGCCGTGGCCGAGAAAAAATAATCAAACACACACCGGACAAAGACTTGAATGATGACGACTTCTTCTAGGTCTCTGGGAATTTTGAAGACCTTCAAGCCCAGATTCCTGGCTGGAGAATAAACTGGAAATTCGGAGAGCCCGGTATACATACTTCGGTTGTATTTCATATTTTTTCTCTTCTTTACTTCGGCTGTCTACTCTGAACCGAACTAACGCTTGTGCCCTTTTTGCAGATAAAGCTCATCTCCTCTCGAACTACAACTACCCCAACCTCGGTCTTTTACGCGCCGCACTACGAGTTCGGGAAAGGAGTTGGGCTAAACTTCTCAACTTCGAACCGTCTTACCGATACTCCGGTCGCCGGAAAGCAAAAGTGACCGACTTCCTTCTTGAAGAGGCACCGGAACTGGACCCAAACTTGCCTCAAGTCAATTTGGTGCCACTTACTGCCGAACAAGAGATGGCCAAGAAGAACAGGCTGAAGGCAATGCTGGTCGCAACGACCCAAACCGAGGTGCCACAAACCGGTTTACCAACTCAGACCGTGGTGGCTCTTCCGTCGCAACAACCATCCTCATCTCGCCAGCGAAAACGTGCCCGGACTAGCCAAACCGAGCCGCGGCTCGTCGATGAGGGCCAGACCGTTTTGCCACCCAGCCCTCCTCCCAGCCCTCAACAAAGCCGCCAGCCAGAGGAGATTGACCGAAATGCCCCTTCTTCCAAATGGGCTCCTGTCCTTTCCTTCGACAACCGAGATATCACAGCCCAAGATTCGGTCGTCGCTGACAAGGACCACTTGTTGGCTCACAACCTTGCCAAAAGTGTGTGCCTTCCGAAGGACATGGAGCACCATTACAAACAGCTCAACACCGAGCTAAAGTCAATCCGGTCCTCCACTAAGTCCATGATCCTGGTAAGCAGCTTTCCCCTTCCTACGTAAGATTTTTACTAACTTGGAGTTCGGCTAACATTACCCTTCCTTTGCAGGCCATCCAGAAAAACCAAGTCACTCACAGGAGGGTCATGGAGCTTAGGAGGAGCACAAGGGATGCCATGGCTGAGGCCGAATCAAGAAGGGCCGAGCTGGAGGAGACCAAAAAGCGAATGGCCGAGCTCCAGGAAGAGAATGATCGGCTGACCGAAGTTGCCAATTCGGTCGAAGATGAAAAGAAGAAGGTTGCTGCCGAAGCGAAGGACAAGTACCTGCGTCTTTTGGCAAAACATGAGAAGAAGAAGGACGCCGAGATAAACCAACTGAAGAAGAGTGTCAAGGCTGCCAAAAAGCAAGGGTTTAAGGAGGCAGAGGACGCCTACACCCTTCAATGCGACGCAGCCAAAGACCTCTTCTTCAAGTGCGGTTGGAGGACTGCGGTGGAGAAGCTCGGCTGCGGTCCTGAAACCGAGGTCTTCAACCCGCCTCCATACGGTGTTCCGGCTTCACTATCGCAGTACGCTGCCGATCTCCAAAGGCAGTTTCTGGAAGGGTCTGGAGATGATGATGACGATGATGATGATTCTGAAGAGGAAGAGGGGCCAACCCTCACTCCGGTCGGCGGCGAACAACCCGGCAATCAGGCAGTTCGGTCAGAGCCCGTAATTGAAGACTTAACTGACGACCTGCCAACCGACCAAACGCAGCCAACTGAAACCGAAGTTGAGGCTAAGACCGAGCTCCCATCCCAAACCGTTCTCCCATCTGACACCGGACTCCACCCACAGGCTGATGATGATTTTGATGCCGAACTTAATGCACTTCTTGGCTGATTTTTTTCTTTTTCTTTTATTCTGAACTTTTGTAACCGGGCTGTGGCCCCATAATTGTACTTCCTTTGTTTTTCAATGAAAAAACCATCAACTCTCGTTTCGGTTCTGGATGTCTGCCTGTACTTGAATTGAATTTGTTCATGAACTTCAATTTGCCCAAACTGTGATCTCGGCTTTAACTACCTTACCTTACTAGCCAACCACTCTTCAGCCGATGTAACTTACTTCGGCTGAAGAGTATACAGTGTTGGTTTAATCCAGCCAACCACTCTTCAGCCGATATAACTTACTTCGGCTGAGGAGTATACAGTGTTGGTTTAATCCAGCCAACCACTCTTCAGCCGATATAACTTACTTCGGCTGAAGAGTACAGAGTGTTGGTTTAATCCAGCCAACCACTCTTCAGCCGATATAACTTACTTCGGCTGAAGAGTACACAGTGTTGGTTTAATCCAGCCAACCACTCATTCAGCCATACCCATACTTCGGCTGAATAGTACACAGTGTTGGTTTAATCCAGCCAACCACTCTTCAGCCGATATAACTTACTTCGGCTGAAGAGTACCCAGTGTTGGTTTAATCCAGCCAACCACTCTTAAGCCATACCCATACTTCGGCTGAAGAGTACACAGTGTTGGTTTAATCCAGCCAACCACTCTTCAGCCATACCCATACTTCGGCTGAAGAGTACCCAGTGTTGGTTTAATCCAGCCAACCACTCTTAAGCCATACCCATACTTCGGCTGAAGAGTACACAGTGTTGGTTTAATCCAGCCAACCACTCCTTCAGCCATACCCATACTTCGGCTGAATAGTACACAGTGTTGGTTTAATCCAGCCAACCACTCTTCAGCCGATATAACTTACTTCGGCTGAAGAGTACCCAGTGTTGGTTTAATCCAGCCAACCACTCTTAAGCCATACCCATACTTCGGCTGAAGAGTACACAGTGTTGGTTTAATCCAGCCAACCACTCTTCAGCCATACCCATACTTTGGCTGAAGAGTACAGAGTGTTGGTTTAATCCAGCCAACTTCTAAGTTGGTTTTTCCAGCCAACTTAGAATGAGATGTTTGGTTATTCCGGCCAAACGTCCTGCAACCTGGATCCTTATCCTGGGTTTAGGAAGGGTGTTGGTTTAATCCAGCCAACCTCTAAGTTGGTTTTTCCAGCCAACTTAGAATATAGTTTACACTTCGTCAAAACTATTTTTTACAGAAAAAACAACCATGCTGAAAAGAATCGACTTGTTTTATTGAGAGAGGAAAAAACTACACATTCTTGAGAGAGAAGAAAAAAACTAAAAATAAAACAATTTAAGATTGGCAGTGTTCCATGGCCTTGGGATTGCTTTGCCTTCCTTATCTTCCAAGTGGTATGCCCCTTTGCCTGCTAAGCCGACCACTTTGTAAGGTCCTTCCCAATTCGGTCCCAACTTGCCCTCTCCTGGAACCAGGGTGTTTCCCATCACTTTGCGAAGTACCCAATCGCCGATCTTGAACTGTCTGGGATGCACTGTTTTGTTGTACTTTCTAGACAACTCTTGTTGGTAGGAGGCGATGTGAACCAAAGCTCTGTCTCTTCTTTCTTCCGCGAGATCAAGTTCTAATGCTATTGCTTCGGCGTTTAAGTCTGGATCAAAGTTTTCACTCCGAATTGTGGGGAGGCCAACTTCTAATGGGATGACTGCTTCCATGCCATAAGCTAAGGAGAATGGGGTCTCTCCTGTTGATCGTCGAGGCGTGGTGCGGTAAGCCCACAGAACATGAGGGAGTTCCTCCGCCCACTTGCCTTTAGCCTTCTCTAGCCTTTTCTTCAGTCCATCCAAGACTACCTTGTTTGAAGCTTCTGCTTGTCCATTCGCTTAAGGATACACCGGTGTGGAATTGTAGAATTCTATCTTGTACTCCTCACAAAAGCCTCTGAAAATTCTGCCGTCGAACTGCGTGCCGTTGTCTGAGATCAGTGCTTTGGGTATGCCGAAGCGAGTAATGATGTTCTGCCAGACAAACTTCTTCACATCTTTTTCCTTGATTGACGCCAAGGCTTCTGCTTCCACCCATTTTGTGAAGTAGTCTGTTGCCGCAAGAAAGAACTTCCTGTTGCCTGGTGCTGTTGGGAGTGGTCCCACTATGTCTAAGCCCCACATTGCGAAAGGCCATGGACTAGTGAGAGGTAGAAGTTCTCTGGCAGGTTGGTGTATTTGATGCGCAAACTTCTGACACTTTTCACATTTTTTGACGTACTTCTCTGAATCCGCTTGCATGTACGGCCACCAGTATCCTTGTGAAATAGCTCGGTATGCCAATGATCTTCCTCCTTGATGGCTGCCACATACCCCCTCATGTATTTCGAACAGGAATGCTTCCACTTTGCTGGGGTGCACACACTTTAAGTAAGGTCCTGAGAACGACTTTTTGTACAACGCCAAGGATGGGGAGAGCCAAAATCGCTGCGACTTTGCTCTTATTCTGTTGGCTTCTTTCTTATCTTCTGGTAAGGTGCCGTCCTTCAGGAACAAGATGATAGGATCCATCCAAGAAGGACCTAGATCGGCGCAGCATACTTCTTCTGCTTCTGGGTCTTCAATACTTGGTCTAGGCAGATAGTCGATCAAAAGAGGATGTGGGATGGAGGTATCTGCCATTGAAGCAAAGCCTGCTAGTTCGTCTGCTCTGCTGTTCTCCTCCCTGCCGATCTGTTCTATCCTCACCACTTCAAACTTCTTGATTTCGGTTCTGATCAGCTCTTGGTACTTAGCCATTCTGTCATCCTTTGCCTCATAGTCACCCGATATTTGGTTTACCACCAGCTGTGAGTCGCTGTAAACCATTAGCTCGGTGGCCTTCATGTAGAATGCTGATTTGAGACCTGCAAGAAGCGCTTCGTACTCTGCTTCGTTGTTTGATGCTGGGAAGCCAAGGTTGATTGCCTGCTCCACTACCAGGCCGTCTGGAGAGATGAGGACTATGCCAAGTCCTGCTCCATGTCGGTTGGATGCTCCATCCACAAAGAGCTTCCACATCTCCCCAACGAACAACTTCCAACAAGTAGAGGGATCGGATGATGCCTTGGGATCTTCCATGCTGCTGATTTCTCCGTCTAAGTCCAGGCCTACTGCCTGCCCCTTGTCATCTTGTTGCACCAAGTTTTTCTTCGTTGGCGAGTCTGGACTTGGTGTAGCATGGTTTACTTCTTCCTTGTTTGTATTACTCCGGTCTGCCTTAGGACTTGGCTGAGTAACCAATACCAGGGGTTGCGTTATTCCGACGTCAACTTCTGTCCCTAGTTCGGTTGAGTCAGTCAGGTCGACTGGGCAGATATGATGACTTCCAAGAGTGAACTCTGCGACAAAATCCGCCAACGCTTGAGCTTTTATTGCGGTTCTAGGTTGGAACTTGATGTCGTATTGTCCCAACTCTACTGCCCACTTCAGAATTCTCCCAGAGAAGTTCGCCCTTTCAAACAAAGCCTTTAGTGGGAAGGCTGTAAGGACAACTACAGTGTGGGCGTGAAAGTAGTGCGACAACTTTCTTGAGGCCATCATCAAGGCTAATGCCAGTTTCTCCAGTGGCAAGTACCTTGTTTCGGCGCCCAGCAGTGTCTTGCTAACATAGTAGATGGGCAGATGTTGGACTCCTTCTGCACGGACCAACACCGCGCTGACTGCGTACTGCGACACTGCCAGATATAAGGAGAGTTCTTCTCCAGGAATTGGTGTTACAAGTAGTGGTGGAGAAGACATGTATTCCTTCAAGCTTTCCAGAGCTCGGTCACATTCTTCGTCCCACTCAAACTTGGCCTTGAGTGCATGAAAAAATGGTCGTAGCCTGTCTGACGATCGGCTAATAAACCGATTGAGCGCGGCTGCCATTCCGGTGAGATGCTGCACTTCTTTCACCGAGTTTGGTCTCTCCAGATCTTGTATTGCCTTGATCTGAGATGGGTCTGCTTCTATACCTCGGTTGGTTACCAGAAAGCCTAAGAATTTGCCTGATCCTACTCCGAAAGCACACTTCGACGCGTTGAGGCGTAACTTATGCTTCTTCAGGATTTCAAACATCTCGCTTAGGTCCTTCAAGTGGTCATTCTCATCCTTGCTCTTGACCACCATATCATCGATGTATGCCTCCATTGTTTTGCCTAACAACGGCTCAAACATCTTGGTAACCATTCTCTGGAATGTCGCCCCTGCATTCTTTAGGCCAAAGGGCATGACCTTGTAGCAGTAGAGTCCTCTTGGTGTGGTGAAAGATGTGACCTCCTGGTCCGGTTCATGCATTGCAATCTGGTGATAGCCTCTGTATGCATCCAAGAAGCTTAGTCGGTTGTGCCCCGCAGTCAGGTCTACCAGTTGATCAATCCGTGGTAGAGGAAAGCTATCTTTAGGGCACGCTTTGTTGACAGTTTTATAGTCGACGCAGACGCGCCACTTGCCATTCTTCTTTGGCACGACGACTGTGTTGGAGATCCATGGGGTAGTGCACCTCTCTGATTGCCCCTGCTTCCAACAAGTTTCCCACTTCTTCCGCCACTATCTCGGCGTGGTGGAGTGCCGATCTGCGGGTGCGCTGAATGATTGGCCTGGCTGATGGGTGGACATTGAGTTGGTGGCAGATGAAGTTGGGATCAATACCTGGCATGTCGTATGGAGTCCAGGCAAACACTTCGACGTTAGAGGTCAAAAATTCCAAGACCTCTAACCTCTCAGCGCCGGACAACGATGAACCAAGCAGAGAGAACTTATCCGGGTTCTTTTCATCTATTTTGACTTCCACCAAGTCTTCCACTGCTTTCTGGCTTGCTGCTTTGCCGACGTCTGCGAATAGTTCATTACTCTCCGGTTCTTCCACCGAATGAACATACCCCTTTGCAGCGCGGCTTCCATTCACCGTGACAAAACATTGCTTGGACATGATTTGGTCTCCATAGACTTCTTCTATTACTCCGGTGTCGTTGGGGAACCGCATCACTTGGTGGTAGGATGACGCCACCGAGCGCATGGCGTGCAGCCATGTTCTGCCCAAAATGATGTTATAGGTGGATGGGACCTTTAACACCCAGAACTCTACTTGCTTCGTCACACTCCCTGCTCTGACTGGAAGGATAATCTTGCCTACTGGCCATTCTGGCATCGAGTTAAATCCAATCAACGGTGACACTGCAGGTGCTAAGTCTTTATCTTGCAGCTTCAATTGTTTGAACGTCTCGTAGTACATGATTTCGCACGAACTACCCTGGTCAATCAGAATCCGCTTGACGTCAAAGTCCTTGACTCGGAGAGTGACGACCAGGGCATCGTTGTGAGGGCAATATATTCTGTCCAAGTCTCTATCCGAAAAAGACATAACATTTGTGGCCTCTGTCCTCCCCTTCTTGACGACAGGTCGGGCACTTAGTACCTCCCTCAAGTGCTCAGCCTTTTTGATTGAACCTCTGAGCTCACATACACGCTCAGGCTCGAAAACTCCATGTATCACATTGATAATGCCTTGAGGTGGAGCGTCGATTGGCATTCCGTTGGGGTTATTACGGTCCTGGGGGGCTGGCTGTGCCCCTCCTTCAATGTATTTGTCTAAGTGGCCTGCCGCCACCAACTCCTCCAAATGCTGCCTCAACGGGGTGCAGTTCTCAGTTCGGTGCCCCTTTTCTTTGTGGAAGGTGCACCGCGATCTATCGTCATAGTCCTTCTGTGCCTCCCCTAGCTTGGCTGGCCACTTGACGAAAGGTTCGTCTCGAATTTCGCTAAGTATTCGGTAGATCGGCTTCTTGAAGACCGTGGTGATGGCAGTGCGGACTCTCAACCATCTCTCGTCTCGGTCTTCTTCGTTGTCGCGTCTTCCACGCCCATTTTTGTTCGGCCGATTTACCGCATTGACCTTTGCTGAGGCCTTCTTTTCTGGCGCTGCGGTCGTGCCAGACTTTGCTTTGGCACGGGCGCCATCCTCTTCCACCCTGATGTGCTGATGCACTCTTTCCATTAGGGCTTCCATGGTAAGAGGTGGCGTCATGGTGATAGAATCCCTCAGTCTGTTCCCAACTGGGAGTCCTCTCTTGTATTGCGCAATGGCGAGATTGGTTGGGCAGTCCCCAATCTGGTTGAATGTCTCCCAATAACGGCTGTTATATGACCTCAGGGTTTCTTTTTCGCCCATGTCGATGGAGAGTAGCTGGTCGATCTCCACCGGAGTCTTAGTGTTTGTTCTGAATCTTGTGACAAATACTTCTGCCAATTGCGCCCAGGAGGCTATGCTGCCCTCTGGGAGTTTCTCAAACCAAGTCAAGCCTAGGTCACCAAGGCTTGAGGGGAACAAGATGCACATTAAGGCCTCGTTCCGCCGGTATACAGCCATGACCTGGCGGAAGTGGCTTAAGTGCAAGTAGGGGTCCGTCTTCCCCTCGTATGTAGTGAACTTCGGCTGTAGAAAGCCTGACGGTAAAGCCGCGTTCTCAATTGCTGGGACAAACGGTGAGGTCTGCAGCCTTGCCAATACTTTGTCCGTTGGTTCGTAGGCCGGGCGCGGTTGTGGCATTCCAACCTCGATGCTTCCATGCGTCCGAGGAGCCAACCGCTGTAAGGCCGAAACTCTATGTGGATCACGCGCCCTGGCATCCTCCCTGCGTCGCGCCTTTTCTTCTAGCACGGTTCGTAGGTCGGATGACCTGGGTAACTCCGTTTGTCTGGACCTTGTTTGGTGCGTATGTGAAGGCCAGTATGTGCTTCCTTCCGTGTAAGACCTTTCAGATCTCGCCCTCTCAGACCTGGAGTGACGAGTTCTGGAAGATCTTGATTGCGTATCGCCTGTCCTGAGGCTTCTCTCTTCTGCCTGGGAGGGTGTAGAATTCCTACTACGACCCTCTGAGTGGCGAGGGGGCGTCTTGTTCGTGCGCCCCTCTCCTGTCGCCACTTCTTTTCCTTTCACCCGGCGTTTGAGAGCTTCCATGTCTGCTGCCATCCGCCGTATCAACTCGTCTTGTGCTTTGACGCGATCCTCCAAAGCCTGAGGATCAACCCTACGCCTTTGTCTTTCTGGGCTTTGCGAACGAGAGGGATGAGGGCTGCTATTCCTCCTTCGTCCCCTTGCATCCCTCCTGGAATTTTGCCTTTGTGGTTCCAGGTTCGCCATGGGAGGGACCAAAGGTAGGCCTTCACGCCTTGCACCCCCGTCTGGAGTTTGTCCGTCAATGGCGGACTGAGGCAGTTCTTCATTGTTGGCCATCGAATTTTGAGAGAAAAACACTTGATCAAGAGGTTGTTCTTGTCTGTTCTTCCCACAGACGGCGCCAATTGTACGGGAAAGAGATTCACCTTCGCGTATAATCCTGTTGATCAAGCCTGTGTTCTTCTGCACGTCGTCGTTCTATCACCTGAAAACTCAAACTTGAGCTGGCCGGCGGGTGTGTGCCGGAAAACCCCTCCGATGCCTAAGTCAGTAAGCAAGACAAATAGGCAAAACTCAATGTAGTCAGGGAGCAAAAATTGCATTACCTCTTCATAGGTGATATTGGTGAGCTTATATAGGTTTCGAGTGGCACAATCCTAGTGGGACTCTAACTCCTCCATGTAGAGTCCTCATAGGATTCAAATTCCTGGAAGATAATGCTTATCCTCCAACACCCCCCTCACTGCTTAAACCAAGTGAGATGGTCCTTCTATGGCCGAACTCCAAACGACCGGAGTACCTGTTAGTTCGGCCCTTACTATACTCTCCCTTACCTCGGCTTTTCCATGCTAAGACCGAGCTATCCATAAGGGAGTTAAGGCGAACTACTTTCAGAACCATGGTTTACCTCGGTTTTACACATGCTCTGACCGAAGTAACCGCTCAAGACCGAGCTACATATAATACATTCTCAACCGGAGTGTACCAACTAGACCTTACTCCGGCCGGGCTAACCACCATGGCTACGACCGGACTAACATCAAGGCATCCTATTAAGACCGGTCTACCCCACTCGGACCGGAGTAACTCTACTTCCCTCTGGGACCGGAGTCACCCCACTTCTCTTTTGGACCGGAGTAATTCTACTTCTCTTTCGAATTGGGCTTATCTCGGCCCAACACCTAGCTCGGCCCAATTTATTAATATAAATTACCCTCTCACCCAATAATTACAATTTTTATTCACAACGATTTGAACCTTTTTTTTATTTTCTTTTTATGCTAGTAAATATTGCCACATGGGGACTTCAAATTAGTCGTGAAGTTGTGCCAATTTAAATACAAATAATAAAATATATAAATATGTATATTCACTTCATATATATATATTAAAAATAATATTTTTTTCATACTTAAGTGACACATTCTAAAGACTTATTTCTTTTAAAGTGTAAGGGGTTCGAGATGAACAGTGATTAAGAGAGTGATTAGAGAAACAAAATTATGTTAATGGTCCAACAAAGTCAAAATGGCTAGAGAAATGAGTCAATAAAAATCTAGAAAATTAGAGAATGAGTAGTTAGGTGAGGGTAGAGCAAGTGGTTCAAGAAGAAAAAAATGACAGTGCACAAATGAGTAGTATCTCTCGACTTTCCAAAAATCTTCTTGGACCTTGGGAAATGGGCCCTATTTATAGCCTTTTCCTTGGCACCAAAGGATACCAAGTAGCCAAATAAAGTGAGAGCATGTGTCTCTGATAATCACATGACCACCAGGTGAAGTTGTTATGTGTCCCTCTACATGTATTATGTATTATCTGTTTGGCACCGATGCCTCAACAAGCACTTTGCGGTAAGAGTGTTTGCCGCTACAACTTGCCTCTCCAGCTTGAACTTCAACAAGTGCACTTGCGTCGGTAATGTTTGCCGCCGCACTTGTCTTCTTAGTTCGGTTTAACCAAGACATGCATTTTCAGGACTTCATAGCTTGCTATCAACTATATTCGTGTTCACTTCAGCGACGTCTCCACCCTTAGCCGCTTAACCACAAACTCCTCAGCTTCATAAAGCGAAGGCCACAGCCAAACCTGCTATTAGCCATGTTGTGCCTTAGGATTTCCTTGGTCTTGTTTGTGCAACTAAGGCAGTTCCATGACTTGGGTAATGGAAATAGAGTCCTTTACTTTTGGGCTACCCTGCATCTTAGCGATATCACCGCGGTATACTGGTACTTTTGGGCTTGTTATCAGTTCCAACCAGTAAGCTTTGGGACCTGCTATCAGGGCCAAGCTAGTAAACTTCTGGGTTTACCATCAGCACCAAGCTAATGATGACTTTGGGGGACCTGTTATCAGCCATAGGCTAGTAATGCCTTAAGGCCTATTATCAGTGCCAAGCATCAGCCTTTACTTGTGGAGGGAAAACTTCTTTCAAAAGTTGCTATCACTTTGGTGGGGTGCTCTCTCTGCAAGTTAGTTGTAGCGGTTATAGTTGCTACGGTGGTTGTTTCCCGTGGCAAGTTCAAATGGTGGTGCCGACAATACTAGAGATGGCGGCGCTGACAAAGTACCTCCGCAACTTGACCGTTGCAAGTGCTGCCTCTTAAAATTAGTTGCTCTGATTTTCTCTTTCTCTTAGTAACTGGACAATACTTGAAACGGCGGTGCTGACAAACTAGGAATGGTAGCACTGAAACAAAGTATCTCAGCAACTTGAACTCTGCAAGCGCTGCCTCCGCAACTTGACTTAGACATTTTCCTTCATGGAATTTGTTCGGACCTTTGGCGGGTCAAACGTAATCCGACCTACTGTTGACCCACTTTCCTTGGCCTTTGGCCCATACTCCTTGAATCATTCTTGGTCGCCTAACAGAGGTGACGTCCGCACTTAGGTCCACACTTAATTTCGACCTTAATTTTTGACTCTCTACATAAAGAAATCCACATCAGCATGCATTTTTCATTTACATATAAAGTTTTACACAAACTCAATTTCAATTATACTAATCAATTTTATATGGATTCTATTTGAGAAATACTTATTTTTCATGTATATAATTATAATTTAATTATTATGATATTTGAAAAAAATTATCTTGATATACAAATAAATAAATAAATAAGACAGAATGTGCTTAATTATATGTATCGCACAGATTAAACTAATTTTCTTTTATATGTTTTGTCTATCTTATTGATGTCTTAATATTAATTTATATTTAATTATATATATATATATATAAGTAATATTTACCCTCAAAATTTCTCTCTTTCCTATGTGGCATATATCTCTTCTATTTTGTTTTGTTTTGTTTTGTTTTTTTTTTTTTTTTTTTAAGTGTCACGTAACATATCATTATACTCAATTATTTCTAAAATTTAATATTTAAAAGACTTCTACTTAATCTAAATTACTCATAAATAAAAATTAAAATAATTATACGTACTAAAAAATATTTTACGAATTAATTTTCTTCTACTTTTTTCACTTTTATTCAAGTATTCAATTTTTATATTAAAATTAGATACATTTCTTCTTCTTCTTCTTTTTTTGTCTATCTTATTTATATTTTATTATTAATTTATATTAAGTTTCCTATTTAACATGAAATTGTTTACTAAGAAAAATTTATATTTAATTTAAACTTTATATACATATATGTAATTATATATATTATGTACAAATAGTTTTAAAATAGATATTAAAGAAAAATCAATACTAAACATAATTAATCTAACTACAACATACTTATATTTAACTTTTTAAAATAAATTTTTTTTTTATAACTTTCATTCCAACTTTTTTTTATTATAAATGTCCAACTGAATGAAAAAATAAATAATTAGAATCACTTTTAATTGTATGTTACTACTTCTTTTCTTCTTTTTTTTTTCCAATTTAACTATTATTATTAACGTCAAATTAAATGTTTATTTTACTATTTTATAATTTAATATCATTTTATATTTATTTTAGTTACACTTTTATAGCCTGGTAGGGCTAAGATTATTAAAATATACATAAATAATTGAAATAAAATTATTATATATACTTGTTTAAATAACACTTTTATAGAACAATAAGGTTAAGATTATCAAAATAAATAATTAGAATCATTCTTTAATTTTAAATGATTTTTTTCTCCAATTTAATCACTATTTTTAATATTAAAATGAATATTTATTTTATTCTATTGACATTAAGTACAAAAGTATCATACACACACACACATATATCTATATATATTTAAACTACACTTTCACAGTTTAACATAATGAAAATTGCAATGTATATTTTGTAATATATTTTTTAAATAGTTCTATATATATATAATCCATAGATATATACATAAATAATTCAATTTAAATTATTATTTATTTATTTATTATGATAAAATTAATATTATTCTTTTGCATACATTGCAACATATTTTTTAAAAATAATTTATGTATAGATATATATAAATAATTTAATTTAATTTTATAAAATATTATTTAAAAAGAGAAAAAAAATTAAGTCGTACATCGCATGAGTCAACTACTAGTTTATTTTAATAAAAGTAATCTCTAATCAAAGGATAATTGTCTACCTAAAAAAAAAAAAAGAAAAATGTTATGGATTGTAAATAATTTATTAAATTTCTCACATAGACATGGAATCCACACAAATCCACTTGTGTTTGGATTCCATATTTATGTAAGAGATTTGGTAAAAAATTTAGTAAATTATTTGAAGTCCTAACATAGTTCTAAAAAAAAAAAAGGAAAATTTAGCCAAAATGTTTCCATTGGAACCTTGTTGGGTGAAAAGGGCAATCTAATTTATTTTACTTCATAAACCTGGGTGCTTCTATTTACACACACCCATTCCCCTCTTTACACATCTTTTTCAATAAATAATTGGTTCGGAAGTAGATTTTCGAAAATAAGCAATTGGTTCGGAAGTAAATTTCTGAAAATAAACAATTCGTTCGGAAGTAGACTTCCGAAAATAAGCAATTGGTTCGGAAGTAGACTTCCGAATATGTTTATTTGATGTCTATAATAGTAATTTCACTTGAAAAAAAATTTATAATAAAAATAATTTTTATGAGGTGTGTGCAAAGGGGAGAAGTTGGATGTGTAAATAGAAGCTCCCCATAAACCTTCCGAGGAAGAGGCGCATAATTAAGTAAGGACAGAGAAATTTTTTTTTTTTTTTTCTTGAACAATATTGCCCATATATATATATATATATATATATATCTTACAGAACTCTTTTTGACAAGAAACATTTTTATTTTATTTTATACAATTTGAAAAATGTTGTGCATGTGTATTTTTAATTAGTTCATCTAATATTTACTCTACTTTTTGTAACAATAAAATATTATTGTGAACTAAAATAATATGTTATTGTGAGACAAAATAACATGTTACTGTTTGCATCAATTTCGACGGTATTTTTTTAATATTTTTTAAGAATTTCATATTTATATAAATTTTATTTGATAGATCTTGATAAGACAATTCTAAAAATATTAATTTTATTAAAAATTAACATTTAAATTAAAAGGTATATTATTTTAAAATTTAAAATATTAAATTACTCATTAAATATATTTTAATTATATTAATATATATTTAATTTTTTGTGATTTTTTTTTTTTTTTATATATAAATGTTCTTAATAGATTAAAGTTGTTTTATGAAAAAATTTTGACCAAATTTCAAAAAAAGAAAAATAGAAAAAGCGAACAACCAACTTCCACCACGTGGTCCAACCAAGGAAGGTTGCGGATGTTGACCGTCTTCACTCCACCTCGACGCAACGTGGATTTCGATTAGGAGCCAAGGTTCTCTCCTCGAGGCTTTGTACTTGTGCCCGTCCTTGCAGGCCTTCGGGTCTACTTTTAGGCCCAATTTTGATAATCCGAACCGTTCATATTTTATGATTTATTCAGTATATCATACCTGTAAAAAATCAAGTTGATCGGATATCAGAAAGCATATGTTCGGAAAACTGTTTATTAAATTATTTAAAAAATAGTTTTTAGTTCAATTTTTTGAACACATACTTTCTGATATCCGATCAACTTGATTTTTTACAGGTATGTTATACTGAATAAATCATAAAATATAAACGGTTCAGATTATCAAAATTGGGCCTAAAAGTAGACCCGAAGGCCTGCAAGGACGGGCGCAAGTACGAAGGCTGCATGGAGAGGATCCTCATTCTTCGATTAGGAGCCAAGGTTCTCTTCTTGCGGCTTTGTACTTGCGCCCGTCCTTGCAGGCCTTCGGGTCTACTTTTAGGCCCAATTTTGATAATCCGAACCGTTCATATTTTATGATTTATTCAGTATATCATACCTGTAAAAAATCAAGTTGATCGGATATCAAAAAGCATATGTTCGGAAAACTGTTTATTAAATTATTTAAAAAATAGTTTTTAGTTCAATTTTTTGAACACATACTTTCTGATATCCGATCAACTTGATTTTTTACAGGTATGTTATACTGAATAAATCATAAAATATAAACGGTTCAGATTATCAAAATTAGGCCTAAAAGTAGACCCGAAGGCCTGCAAGGACGGGCGCAAGTACGAAGGCTGCATGGAGAGGATCCTCATTCTTCGATTAGGAGCCAAGGTTCTCTCCTTGCGGCTTTGTACTTGCGCCCGTCCTTGCAGGCCTTCGGGTCTACTTTTAGGCCCAACAAACCTCTTATAAAATATGCTTAACATTAAGAGTTAATTAATATATTAATATTAATTATGATATTATTATTGATTTTATTTATTATATAAATTATAAATATTAAAAATATTTTAAATTATATCAATTAAGATACTAATTAATATATGGTGCATATAGAATTATTCTAGTTAAATACATATTAACATTTTTTTTAATAAAACATTACTTTGACCATTGGGATCTCTCTCAATGATCATTCCAATAATCAGACCAATATTAAGAATACCAAAATTTTTATTAAATATTTCATATGAGGTAGATTCCACATAAGTATGGAGTCTATATTCAAGTGTGATATTTGATAAAAATTTTAGAGTTTTTAACATTTTTCTTTTGATAATTGCTCGGGTTCTACTTAAAAATTATTTTATTTACACATTATTTTGAATATATATAAATAATATAGAAAATATGATTAATCCAAATATATGAATTATATAATAAAAAGGTGTAATGACGCATCCAAAATAATGAATTTCACTATTCTATCCGTCATACTTCCGAATCTCTCTCGATGCATGTCATCTTCTTGTACCTTTTATTTCATACTGTTAAATGAAATTTTTCTTTGCTGATAAAAAAAAAAAAAAAAAAAAAAGGATATGAAGAGATTAAGACATGCCAATTAGTATTAAGTGATTAAGCAACCTAAAAAAATATGATAAAATATGATTGGTAAAGAGATATGACACTGCCAATAATTTTTCTGATCTTTGGGTTCTCCTCCTACGCGTTAGTCGCCGCCCTCGTTGGAGTCGCTGCCAATCAATACAGTCAACAGCTCCACCATTAGTCTGTCTGTTTCTCCACCTAATCCTTATTATGAATATTGTAGCATTGTTATTGTTTTATCTTATATATAAAACCCAATCGTGATCTTATATATATCTGCTCCATCCCTTTATCCCTCATAGTATTGTATTGTGGTAAGATAGATAGATAGATAGATAGATAGACAGATAGATCTGTTTTCAACATGAATCACTACGATCAAAACCAGCCTCAAGGTATGTTTTTTGCACCCTTTTTTTTAATTTCCTTGGGAGATCGTTTCCTCATAGTTTGTCTTTCAAATTCGGTTTTTTTATTTTTTGGGTTTATTGATATGATGGATATTGTTGTGGGGTTTTTTTTTTTTTTTTTTTTTTCTTGAATTAAATTAGCAGTAGCATATCCTCCACCTGGCACTGCATACCCTGCAGCAGTAGCACCACCACCACCAGCAGGTTATCCCATGAGAGATGATCAAGTTCAACGCCATAACCCACAACCTCTACCCCAAACCCAATCCAGGGGTGATGGCTTCTGGAAGGGATGGTGAGTCATAACCAACCCCCCCACCCCAACTCTCTCTCTCTCTCTCTCTATATATATATATAATATAGGGCAAATTATAAATAGGATAGATTGCTATATGTGATTTAAAAAATTATAAATATTTCATTTTCAAAAATTTTTATTTAATAGAATTAATTAAAAAAATAAAATTATAATTATAATTGTTTTCAATTTATTTCATGATTTATTAATAAAAATAGATGATTTATTATAAAATTAGAAACTTTAGGGCGAAATATAATTTTTAAAATCACAGGAATTATTTGTATTTGAATCAAAGTTCAAGTGTATTTGTACTTTAACCTATAATATATTAGAAGGATGAGTAGATGTACACTTTAACAAAGGGATAATTATTGTTCTGTGTTTCTTGAAAAAAATAATTAGAGATTTATTGAAAATTTTATATCTTTAATTATTAAAATAGATAATGTTTTTTATTAATTTATAATTATTTCTTTTAGAATTACAGTTATCCGTAATTTCTTTAAAAAAAATCATGGGTGTTTCATGAAGTTGTTGTGAATCTCTTTGTATGTCAATCTTTGTGAGGGAGGAGTTTGGATATTAATCACAGAGACTGAAAGGTTGAGTAGCTTTAAATCTTGAAAATCTCTTCTTAAATAGTGTTTTCTAGCTGATTCATGAATTTTAGAATTAGGTATAACTCATCTTAGATTAGAACAAAACATTCTCTAGACATGACTTGTCTCAATCCTTAGATACATACACAAAGATTACTATTGCATAAACTATTATATCTAAAATCACATAAATCAAACGCAATACGAGATTGAACATTAAAACCAATTATATAAATAGGCAAATGCTAACAAGTGACTCATGAGAATTGTTTAATGTTGAGAAGTGTATAAAAAAATTTCTTAAAAATATGTAAAAATATTTAAAAGTGTATTGATTTCAATAAAAGTGTATTGAAGTTTATCAAAAATGTATTTTATCTTTTACTTGTGTCCCAAGTAGTGTCGGAACTAAAAATTCAAAATAGAGGGGGCACCTATTACTCACATCATTGAAAGGAGAGGAAAAAAAACAAAAAAAAAAAATCCATCATAAACAACAAGAAGATACTGTTAAATGTATACATTTTTTTTTTGGTCCATTGTTGAGATTTAATATTACAATTATTGTGAGAATTACATCAATATAGCTTAGAAATCTACAATTAATAACTTAGCTGAATTTATGATTAACAAATTCAACACTATCAACTCAACAAAAAATCTCACAACGGAGAAAACAATAACTAAACAAATCTCATGATAAGAATGAAATATTCACTTAATTCAATTCTTACCATTAACTTTTCAATTTAGAGTATAAAAGACTGAAAAAATATATATATAATAGAGCACTTTCAAAAGTTTTAAAGTATAAAAGAATTTTACATGATTTAAGGAAAGGGCACTATTATAATTTTATAAAGGACAAATTAAATATAAATTTTATATATAAGAGAAATAGTGTAAATATGAAAAGCCTAGGGGGCACGTCGTGACCCCCTGGACCCTTATTTCCTTCGCCTCAGGTCCTAAAGACGTTTGCTAACAAGACCTATATAAATAATCGTCCATGTTATACAACCACCATATTAACTAATCAATCCTAAAATCATACAACAAATCAAAATTACGTGGTTAAACAATTTGTGGAAGAAGTTTAGTTGTCCATAGAGAATGTGAAGAACGCCATAAATGTGGAGAACTACATTTTTAGAACCTTAGCTTGCATCCCTCTTGCCTCTTGTGCCATTTTTGAATAATTGAAGAACCTTTTTAGACTTTCTAGTGCGTCACGCGCTTGGGCTCACCAATGCCTGGGCTCACTCAGATAGTGAACCTGGGCTCACCATGACTTGCGCCCAAGTGCACCTCAACAGTCAACAGTTTCCTTCTTATTTTGTTTGGTCTCATCTTGCGCTCCTTTAATCTTTTCATTTTTTTGAGAACGTTTAATCTTTTCATTTAAACTCACTTTCATTGCAAGGACTCGAATAACCTGCACAACATGCAAATCTATTAGAATAATCAAATAACGGTAATTACAGGCTTAACAAATGTAGTTTAGGGGGCCTAACCTATTAGATAATTTGGAAATAAGAAAAAATGAATTGTGATTCTCTCTATTACATTATCCAACGAGTAAAATAATTATAAATTTGAAAATCTATTTCATAGTTATTAAATATGTAATGAAAATCCTCCAGGATCAAAGTTCGTAAAAAATCGTAATATAAACACCAAGTCATGTTCTACTTTATATAATGGAACAGAAACAATATAATATATGGCTTCTTCTTAAGTGTGCAATCCACAAAAGGTGTAAGTGGGTTGCACACCATGTGCCACTCACACAAAAGGTGTAAGTGTAAGTGGAAGGTATAAATGAAATGTATAAGTTGCATACCATGTGCCACTCACACAAAAGGTGTAAGTGTAAGTGGAAGGTATAAATGAAATGTATAAGTTGCACACCATGTGCCACTTACACAAAAGGTGTAAGTGCAAGGTAAAAAAGGTGTAAGTGTAAGGTGTAAGTGAACACAAAAAGGTGTAAGGTGTAAGTTGCACACTATAGCATTACCCATAATATATAGTGGAGAAACTTAATACTCATTTAATGGATTTTTAACAAGTGCCTTAAATTTTTTATTGTAATTTTTGGAATTGTAGCATTGAAGTTTTCTCCATAGTAGCACTGCTGTGTAGCTCGAATTTGAGCCTGACCTAAATGGCTCGAAACTCATCTTGTCAGTCGTTCGGCCGGTTGTTCGGCAAGATGGCTGATAGCCGCAGTTGTCACCGTGACAACCGCGGTAGACAAGTGTTTCACCCGGTTGTCCGGGTGGTTGTCCAGTAAACACCCATTTGGGCCAATCGAGCCCCTCCTTTTCGAGCTACAAGGCATATGTGTTCTCCATACTAATGTAATATATATAGCCTCGTTTAGGAATTTGACTATTTTAGTTGATTTTTTAACTATTTTATGAGATGAGAAAAAAATTGTGTTTGGGATGATTTGTAATTTTTTTGTTGTTGAATAGATGATTGTGAGAGAAAAATTAATTAATTGATGTGTAGAATGTGAGATTTTGTATTAATTATTTTAGCTTTTTTTTTAAAAAAAAATTATTTATCTTTATTAACTATTTTGACTATAAAAAAAAAAAAAAAAAAAGTCTATTCCCCAACATGGCCGATGTGTGTGTTTATGGTGATGATGTTTATTCTTTGTTTCGAATGCAGTTGTGCTGCTTTGTGTTGCTGCTGTGTATTGGACGCCTGTTTCTGATCTGAGGATGGATTGATGTATTTCGTTGTCAAACTCTCACATGTCATATTTATTATTATATCGCAATGTTGTATTTTTGGATTGTTATTTGTCTAATAAAAAGAGACATCTGGATTGTTTAATTCTCTCAATTCTCTTGACACGGTTTACTCTATTGTTCTATTCTCCTTTTTATTTTATGACATCATTACAGGGTTTGGGTGCGAAAATAAAAATAAAATTATGTAAAGGTAAAAGAGAGCAAGAAGCTCTTGTAATTTGTTTGATTAAAAGAGATGAGAATAGTGTAAAAGGGGAGATTTTAACAGTAATGCTAGGTATTATGAAAAAAATATCAAGAAAATGATCATGAAAGATTCTCCACCGTAAGATAACACATACAAAAAAACAGCACACACTAATTAAAGGATGAGAAAGTTTCATGAAATATTTTATGATATTTTTTTTTATGATATCTAGTATTATTCAGATTTTAATTCAATTGCCAATTTGCTTTTTGAGAGTGGTCAGCCCAAATTGTTTACATATGCAGGAGACACAAGAAATGGAATGGATGTTGCTGTTTTGAGTTTCGGTGGGCCTGATTTTGGATTTATCTTAATGATCCAAACTATTCAACGTATAGAACTCGTTGAATATATCATTCTTATAAAAATTATGTTAATTAGACATCAATAGGAAATTATTTATAAATATTTATACCAAATTCAACAATTAATTATATAAGAAAATTCAAACAACACTCTTGCAAGCACATTAGCAACCACAGCATTTAGTAGTCTCAAAATGAAATTAAAATAAAGAAAGATAAATGCACTTGGGATATTTGTTTCCCGTTAGCATTGAGTGTAATGAGTGTAAGGATGACACCATTATACGCAAAGTCACTGACTAATAAAAAGTCTCAAATGAATGAAGTGGATAATTTTTGTCCCTTACTAACTCAATAATATTGTAGTCTCTATCGCAAATCAAAATTGTCCATTGAAATGATGATACTTTTACATGGTATTATCATTATATTCAATATGTACTTGGGATCAATTTATATTTTGGTTTTATTTTTATGTGTCTCAAAACACTTATTAGTAAGATCATAAATAAATGGCATAAGAACGTGCCTAGAGAAAGAAATATTTAATATTTTCCTTATCTTAAATAAGGATTAGTACAGAAATGCTAAACATAAAATGCCTACAGAAGAGGAAAAATTTGTCTGCTCAAAGTTTTGTGAAAACAAGTTAAGCCTTCGAGGAGAGTTGTTGAATGCCTAGTGCAAAGTGCTCAAAGTCAACACACACATACCATATACAGGGAAATTATATTATACACACTGTTCCATATGTTCTAGTTACAACGTTTGTGGTATTTGGTTATGGCTTATTACGGTGTTAGTTATGACTTAGTTAGAGCATCTCCAACGTTGTATTTTTTTTTTTTTCCTATCAAATTTGAGTAAAAATTTCATCTGATATCATGCACTCCAACAGAGAATTTTGAACTTTCATCAAAATACTGGACGACCAAGCAGATGTCTGACTGGTCGATCGGCCAGTGTAATTTTTTCACAAATTTTTGCAAGGAGGAGGTCATCCGGAGGGACAACCGGCCGGACATCCGGTCAGTCGTCCGGTAGTGAAAATGACCTGCAACTCCACCAACTATAAATAGTAAATTGACGAAAGCTCCTAGCCATCCTCAATTTGGTGAAAGATTTAACATATCCTCGATTTGATACTTATCTAGTGAAACGATATTGGAGCGGCAAAAGGGGCATTTTTTCATCAAATTTAAATTTGATGAAACAATTGGTGAAACGTTGGAGATGGTCTTATACACATTGTGGTGTTAATTATGACTGATCGTCATATTAGTGATGACATTATTTTAGTTATGACCTAAAAAATCTTTAGTTATACTTTATACAGTGTTTAGTTATAACTCAATTTTATTTTTGAGTTATGATCCCAAAAGGATTTAATAATGACATTTGTGATAATCAACTCTACAAATATCATAACTTGCATATGATACATGCCTTTTAAGAATGTGTACCATAACATTACCCTATATATATATATAGGAGGATCCCCTTCAATCCAAAATTTGGACCGGAGAACGTTGTTTGGGCACGTGAGGCCCACCACAGGCCCCGTTGCGATGATCTGAACTATTTATTTTGTCGAGCATTTTATCTATTTCATCTATACAAAAATTAGGTTGATCCGATAATTATAACTTATTCAATTTATAGCGTTTTTAATCAAAAAAAAATTATAATTTATTTTTAAAAACATAAATTTTTTTGGGTTAAAAATGTAATAAATTGAACAAGTTATAGTTATCAAATCGTACTAATTTTTTGTGTAGATCAAATATACAAAGTGCCCGACAAAATAAACAGTTCGAATCATCGCAATGGAGCCCGTGGTGGGCCTTACGGGCCCAAACAACGCCTTCCAATTCAAAATCTAGATTGGAGTGGATCCCCCTTCATATAGATATATGTTGCATCAACCTTGGTTTTGATCATCATCTTGAACAAAACACTTTCAACTTGGGTGTAATTTGGGCCTGGCCGTCTTAGCCTGCCTTCAAGCCTCGTGGACTCTCATCATTTTTTGGACTGAGTCGGGTTGGCCCACAGGCCAAAAAGTCTAGTCCAGGCCTAGACCCACTCAAATTAGGGTCGGCCACGGGTCGGGTCTAGTGGGCTTTTTTTTTTTATTTATTTATAGCAAAATAAACAATAGATATATTATATATATAAAATATTTATGAGAGATAAAAAAATAAAAGAAAAAGTTAACTAGAGTGTTTTAATTAAGATTAATGAGTTGTTTGGTTATGTTTCATGTGGTGGTATTTAATTATGTATGACTATGTTTTTTTGGTTATGACTAAAAAATTATAAAATTATGTAATTATATATATATCAAAACGAAATGAAATATTACAATTATTAAATTAAATAGATAACATTTATTTAATGAATAATTTTTTTTAAAAATGAAACAAAATATTATAAAAATTTATTGATGATGGTAGAACAATTGTATCACTGTAGGTCAAATACATCCCAATTAGATTGATACCTACTAGCTTACCAATCATTTTGTATTATACACCACGTCAATAATCTAATAAAAACATTACGAAATGAAATAGTGAAAAAGAAAAATTGTTGATCAATCATCGAAGGATGCAGACAATTCACTCGCGTTGTCCTAGGATATATCATCCAAATTCCTTTGAATTCTCTCATTTTCATTATAATTTTGTCTTCTCGTAAGCGCATGCATATGATCTCTAGATATCATCAGCGCCTCAATCATTTGGGATGAAAACTTACTGCGGTAATTGCTCAACACATGTCTAACTGCACTAAAAGTTGTTTTAGAAGCAACTATAAAAATATGAATGGTTAGTATATCACGGACCATCTGTGAAAGTACATACCACATAATTTCATTTTGTCTCCACCAATCCAAAATAGCAAAATCATCTCTATTATCCACTGGTGGGCTATCCAAATAACGTTGTAATTCAGAACTACTTACGCTTGTATGATGAGATATTCTTATACTTTTTATTGCTGAAAAAATATTTAATTTTCCACACTGTGATGAGGTTGGTGTAATGTGTGTAGGTAGGTGTGTTTGCTGATACAACTGCCTTGTATTCTTCAAATAATTTGTTGCATATTTTCATAATAGGAGCAAGTTGTTCTTAATCAGCAAAAATACGTTCTAAAAATTCTTATAAACCAATTTCTTTACACCTAGAATCAATTATTATGACTAAATCTAAAAGATGAGGCAATGAATCAAATTATTTATCAAAGCTTTCTTTCATGACAATAATAATGGTTACATAATATTTATTACCCATATATTTTGTAAAAACTTCAATTATTTCTGATAACATATGTAAAAACAAATGGTAAAGTAGGAATATATATATATAAGAAAATAATTTTGTTGCAATATCAACAATTTTTAGAAAATCTTTACATAAGACTATTTGGCACCAATTAAGTTTTGTGGGAATCAGTACTCCTCCTATTGATGTTGTTGTACGAAATAAATCTAATACTTTTCTTTGTTTAGAAGCTCTCTTTAATATATTATATGTTGAATTCCACTTATTGTCTATATTTAAAATTAATTTTTAAATGGCATACTTTCTCGTTGACAAATTTTCATGTATTCTAAAATTTGATTAGTAGAAAACATAATAGTTGTGGGGATGTACCACCGCCGGAGCCTTTTCTTTCTGTGCTGATTGCAGGGAGCCATCTATTCTGCCTGTGTTCTACAGCTGATTCACTAAGAAGGGCAGTGTGATCGGAATTTCACTCACACAATTTGGCGCCGTCTGTGGGAACGAAAGAAGAGTAGATGGCCAGTAACACGCAGAAGGAAAAGATTGGGGACGACGCTCCCGCTGGGAGTGGCAGGCCTATCGACCTTGATGTCGAAGGAGACAACCACAACGAAGAAACTCGTGATCAGAATCACGCAGAGAAAAGCGTCGGCCGAGATGGCGACACAGCAAAGAAAGCGGATCGGGGAAAGTACTATAATGAGGACGACCTCCAGACCTGGAAAGACAGATGCCTGAGGAGGGACGAAGAAGTAAAGGAGATGGCAAACAAGTTGGCAGACCTTCAATCGGTCGTCAACTTCATGATGCAGAATAATGTCATGCAGCCGCCGTACCCGCTTCAGGACACACCAATGCCGGCAGCAAACGCCCAGAAGAAGGGGCAGAAAGAAATCCCCGAAGCACCACAGCACGCGAGGAGTGGAAGGCACTCTCACCGACCTTCCAGGGAAGTCGGCCGAGAAGAGCCGAGAAGAGAAGAGTCCCGAAGGACATATCGCGAGAGGGAAGCAGACCCCAAAGAACATCGGCATGTTTCGGGGCGGATATTATGCTTCGATGCATCCTGCGGGGAAGGGTCGAAAAGGGGCCACCATGAGGCCAAGAGTAGTGCGCCGAAAAGGCTGAAGTCTGGAGACAGCCGGGCTGCAGGGAGAAGTAAAGAAGACTTGAGAGATTACCCCAAGAGGAAGCAAGAGAATGCCGGAGTCGAAGTGACCTCCTCGGTTAAGCCGAGGACACCATTCTTGGTGGAATTGGACAGATTCGTCGCGCCGAAAAGATTCAGTATGCCGAGGTTCCAAATATATGATGGTAAGTCTGACCCTAGCTTCCATGTTGGATTATTTTTGAATTCAATGGCATTATACAGTGGGAACGAGCCGTTGCTCTGCAAAGTGTTCCCTTCATCCTTCGGGGAGATTGCATCGGATTGGTTCCACAAATTACCGAATGGGAGCGTGAAGAATTGGGAAGGCCTGGCCGAGATGTTTGTGGCCAGGTTCATAACAAATAAACTTCAGCCATTGAGGGTGGATGCATTGATGGCTCTGAAGATCAGCAAAGACGAAAGCCTTAGGGCTTATGCAAAGAGGTACTATGAGGTGTTCAACAGGATACCTGAATACAACCAGGAGGTGGCCGTCGTGTCTTTCAAGAACGACCTGAAGGATGACTGTCCGCTGCGGAAGTCTTTGGCGAAAACCCTGCCAAAGAGCATGGAGGAACTCATGGCGAGAATTGAGAAGTATGCACGAGCCGAGGAAGATACCTCGGGGAACAAGGAGACAAAGACAGAAAAAGTCAACAGCTCGCCGAAGCGAGGCCGAGGTAACAACGGACCCAACAAACAGGAGACGGAGTTGAGGGCCAAGCAAGCAGTGACAACGGTGTTCCGAATTCCGCTCCACAAAGTCCTTGATCAAATTCGGAATCAGCCCTACTTCAGGGCGCCGGCAAGAGCACCAGGAGAATTTATGGGAAGAAACCTTGGTGGGCGTTGTGCCTACCACAATGAGGAGGGGCACCCAACTCAGGGTTGCAGAGCCCTTAAGGCACACTTAGAAGATTTGGTGAGGCAAGGCCATCTGAGAGACCTTGTGGATGAGGCCAAAACGAGAGAGGAACAGGCACAATTGCCTCAAGCACCAGCAGCCCCGCCACCGCCAGCACAGCAACCACAGGCAGGCGGACCTCGGGTGGTTAATGTGATCCACTCAAAGGTGAATGAAAACGACATACGGGGGGAGACACAGAGGGTAAGACACCTGCAGCACGTCAATCAGGTCGGACTAAAAAGACCTCGGCCTGAAGAATGCCAAGGACAGATGATTGCTTTCACAGAAGCCGACCTAGATATGGTTCAGCACCCGCACAATGATGCCCTGGTAGTATCCCTCCAGGTTGGGGAGTGCCAGGTAAAACGCATCTTGATTGATCAAGGCAGCTCCTGCGACATCATGTATGTCAGATGTTATAAGGAGCTAGGCCTTCACCCTGATGACATGGATCAGTCGAACGGCCCGATGGTCGGCTTCAATGGAACGCCGACATAGCCATTAGGCGCAACAAGCTTGGAAGTACAGGCTGGCACGAAGAAGATCAAGACGGAATTCATTGTGATTGACACACCCTCGCCTTACAACATCATCTTAGGAAGGCCGTGGTTGCATGCAATGGGGGCAGTTCCCTCAACATTGCATCAACTGCTACGGTTCCCGACAGAACATGGGATTGAGGAAGTTAGAGGAGATCAGTTGCAGGCGAAAAATTGCTCCATGGCAGCAATGAAGTTAACCTGCAGCATTCGGGAACCAGAGAAGGCAGAAGTTGAAAAAGAGGACATGAAGGTCCTAGATGATGTCGGCAAGGAGCCGACCGAGAAAAGTGAAGAAGCAGTGAAGAAGATCTTCGTCCAGGAGGGCGATGAAGAACGTTTCTTTCTTCTCGGCACAGGATTAGCCGAAGAAGAGGAAAGGGAGCTGGAAGCCTTTCTGAGGAAGAATATTGAGGTGTTCGCCTGGACACCTTATGAGATGCCTGGCATTGACCCCGAGGTCACATGTCACAGACTCAACGTCGACAGGTCGGCAAAGCCTGTAATACAACGGGCCAGAAGACTGACGTTGATACACGTCGAAGCAGTGGAGGAGGAAGTGGACAGACTTCTGGAGGCCAGGGCCATCAGAGAAGCTAATTACCCGACATGGCTGTCGAACACCGTGGTAGTGAAGAAGAAGAATGGCAAGTGGAGGGTCTGTGTAGATTTTACAAACTTGAACAAAGCTTGTCCCAAAGACAGCTTCCCTCTGCCAAAGATCGACCAGTTGGTGGACGCCACATCTGGACATGGAAGAATGAGCTTCTTGGATGCATATAGGGGGTATCACCAGATAGCCATGTACCCCCCGGATGAGGAGAAAACAGCGTTTATCACTCCAAAAGGTCTGTATTGTTACAAAGTCATGCCTTTTGGGTTGAAAAACGCAGGAGCAACCTATCAAAGGCTGGTGACCAAGATGTTCAAACACTTGATCGGCCGAACAGTAGAAGTCTACATTGATGACATGGTCGTGAAGACCAAGGAACCAAAGGATCATCTTGCTGACCTAAAAGAGGTCTTTGACATACTCAAAACATATCGGCTCCGACTAAACGCATCGAAATGCGCGTTTGGAGTCGGATCCGGTAAGTTCTTGGGATACCTAGTGACTAGAAGGGGCATTGAAGCCAGCCCAGACCAGATCAAGGCCATTCTGGAATTACAGAGTCCGACATCGGCAAAACAGGTTCAAATGCTTACTGGAAGGGCCGCAGCCCTAAACAGGTTCATAAGCCGAAGTTCGGACAAATGTAAACCTTTTTTCAACCTGGTGAAAAAGGCCGCGGATTTTCTATGGACAGAGGAATGTGAAGCCGCTCTGGCCGACCTAAAGAAATATCTTACCACGGCTCCAGTCCTCTCAACACCTCAACCTGGGGAGGAGCTGTTTCTATACTTAGCAGTTTCAGAGCACGCAGTAAGCGCTGTGATAATCCGAGAAGAGCAGGGAGAGCAGAAAGCTGTTTACTATGTGAGTAAAACCTTGGCCGATGCAGAAACAAGGTATCTACCATTGGAGAAATTGATGTTGGCCTTGGTAATGGCCTCAAAGAAGCTAAACCACTACTTTCAGGCTCACAAGATAGTGGTTCTGACAGAGCACCCACTGAAGTCCTTGTTGCAACAAGGAGACTTAACTGGAAGAATAGCAAGATGGGCCGTAGTTTTGGGCCAATATGACCTAGAGTTCAGGCCGAGAACAGCAATTAAGGGCCAAGTCTTGGCCGATTTCGTGGCCGAGTTCACGCCAGAATACATCGAACATCGGGCTCCGTTGAGCCGAGATGAACGATGTCCAAACAGGGAAGGAGAAGCCTAGCCAAAGGCTAAAGAACCAAGGAAGGAAAAACTCAGACCCTGCAGCATTTACATCGGCAACTCCTTTCAACTTTTTGTTGATGGGAGCTCAAACCGGCAGGGGGCAGGGGCAAGAGTAGTGTTAATTTCCCCCGACGGGGAGATATTGGAGCAGTCTATTCGACTGGGGTTCAAAGCCTTGAACAATGAGGCGGAATATGAAGCATTGATTGCTGGACTGAAGCTGGCAGTAGCAGCAGAGGCAGATGAGGTAATAGTTTTTTGTGACTCACAACTTATAGTGAATCAAACTACAGGAGAGTTTGCTGCCCGAGATGAAAGGATGTCGGCATACGCAAAAGAAGTCATCAGGCTGGCAGACATGTTCCAAGACTGCCGACTTCTTCAGGTTAGCCGAGATGATAACAGCCACGCCGATGCGTTGGCCAATTTGGCAAGTTCAATGCAAACCGGAAAGACAAGGACAATAATGATCGATTACCTAGAAGGCCCGAGCATAGAGCCACCGAACACGATGCAAGAGGCATTATGTGTGGACATGGGACCAAGCTGGATGGATGCAATTATTGCATTCCTAAAAGAGGGTAAGCTGCCAAAAGATCGAAAGGAAGCACACAAGGTCAGATTGAAGTCGGCAAGATTCAGTCTGACAGCAGAAGGACATCTCTACAGAAGATCCTTCACTGGACCTCTTTTAAGGTGTGTACACCCTCTTCAGGTCGAGGATTTTCTATACGAAATTCATGAAGGAGTTTGTGGAAGCCACGCAGGGGGCAGATCGTTAGCTCACAGGGCCATTACCCAGGGGTATTGGTGGCCCTATATGCAAAAAGATGCAAAAGCCTATGTGAAGAAGTGTGAACAATGTCAGAGGTTTGCACCTTTGATACATCAGCCAGCTGCCGACCTGAACCCGGTTTCCAGCCCTTGGCCATTTGCCCAATGGGGCATGGATCTCGTTGGGCAATTGCCCCAAGCAACTGGGCAGCGGAAGTACCTACTAGTGGCAACAGACTACTTCACAAAGTGGATAGAAGCAGAGCCTCTCACCAAAATCCGAGATGTGGATGTGAAGAACTTCATCTGGAAGAACATCATCACCAGATTTGGGATTCCAAGAGCAATTGTTGCCGACAACGGAACGCAGTTTGACAACAAACTTATCAAGAATTTTTGTGCAAAGTTCAAGATAAAGAATTACTTTTCGACACCAAGCTTTCCCCAAAGTAATGGGCAAGCCGAAGCATCCAACAAAGTAATTCTGGACGGAATAAAGAAGAGGCTGCAGGCAGCAAAAGGAAAGTGGGTAGAAGAATTGCCCAATGTGCTCTGGGCATATCGTACTATGCCGAGGAGATCAACAGGGGAATCCCCCTTCGCCATGGCTTATGGCACCGAAGCAGTCATTCCATTGGAGATCGGCATCCCAGGGATCAGAACCCAGGGAGTTGAGAACGGGACTAACGATGTGCTCTTAGCCCGAGATCTGGATCTACTAGAAGAAAGAAGAGAGAAAGCTGCAATCCAGCTTGCAGCATACCAGCAACAGCTTGCCAAAGCTTACAACAGGAAGGTCAATCCAAGGGATTTTCAGGTCAACGACCTAGTCTTGAGGAAAGTCGTCGGCAATAAGAAGGATCCCAAAGAGGGCAAGCTTGGCCCAAACTGGGAAGGACCCTACAGAATCACCTCGGTGTTAGGCAATGGGGCATATCGGCTCGAAGATAGTGAAGGCAAAGCATTGCCTAGACCTTGGAACACTTGTAATTTAAAGTTTTTTTTATCATTAGATGTTGTTTGACTTTTTGCCGATATGATCAATGAAATCTTTCAGAATTTTCCAGAACTTATTAAATTATGCATAACGTTGTTTTTTGAATAATGAGAACCCAAGTGGAACTTAGGTTCACATTGGGGGCAGATAGAAGACAGTAATGCCTAACCGAAGTTAAGCCGAGATGTTTAACAGTAGTTAAATCTAAGATAAAGTTTAACCGAAGTTAAACGGAGATGATGCTTAACCGAAGTTAAGCCAAGATAAATTCCTTATCTTTACTTGTTGAAATTTGTAGCAATTTACAAGTTAAAGTTAAGCCGATAAATTCCTTATCTTTACTTGTTGAAATTTGTAGCAATTTACAAGTTAAAGTTAAGCCAATAAATTCCTTATCTTTACTTGTTGAAATTTGTAGCAATTTACAAGTTAAAGTTAAGCCGAGATAAATTCCTTATCTTTACTTGTTGAAATTTGTAGCAATTTACAAGTTAAAGTTAAATTAAGTTTATATGCTTTATACTTGTTAAAGTTTATGGAAAGTTTACAGGTGAAGTCCTAGCCGAGGTAAATCTTCAGGCAAACATACCCGAGGTTTGTGACCCCGAGGAGATTAAGCGAGGGAAGAATTATGTAAATCATGCAAAATATTCTAAGTTTAGAATCAAACAGAAGCAAAGAAGAAAAATTAAAGACTACAGCATTCAAAGGGAAACAGTCGTATATAAAGGAGGCACAATGGCCTAGCAGAAGTAAATTGTTCTAAAGCAACAAAAGGCACATCGGCCACAAAGAAGAAGCTTGCATTGTTCAGGGAACATTGACAAGAGCAAAGAAAAAACAACAAAGTACAAAAAGCATCAGGGCTGTCCTTCTTCAACTTGAACAGATGATTGGGATGGAACCTCAGAGGGTTCTGGAAGAACCACCTCGGTAGTCTCTGGGAGCACGACCTCGGCATCTTTTTGAACCGCAACCTCGCCCTCCTTGTCTGCCGCTATCTTGGCATCAATCTCGGCAAGAGTTGTTTCAACACTTCTCTCAACCAAAAGAAGGTCAGATGATAAGTGAACTGAGTCCGCTTCCTTGGGCACCTTCTGAGCCTCCTCATCCTCCTCTAGGGTTAAGTCTAGGACTTGATCACCCTGAGGAGGTGACTTGGTCTCAGTGGTATCTTTGGATTTTCTCACCAAGGCCTCTTCATCATTGTTTTCGTCCTCATCTTCGGCCTCGGCTTCAGAATCAGCCCCTTCTTCAACCTGAGTTGGAGGTGGAGGAAGAGGAAAGGGAAGACGAATGGCTTTGGTCTTGCGCCAGGGCGAGTCGGCAGGAAGATCAAGCTGTTTGGCCAAAGAATTCCAACCTAGGGAGAATCCCCTGTTGCATGCTTGCTTGACCTGAAGCTTATAATCTTCTGCCACATCGGCCATGCCTTGGGCGTATGCCTTGTCATCGGCAGCCCTTAGCTCGGCATCCTTTGTAGCCAGCGCTTCCTGGAGTTCTTTCTCGGCCTGGGCCGCTTTTTCTTCGGCTTCCTTCTGCTGAGCTATAGCAACGGTTTTAACAGCTTCAGCAGCCTCAGCCTTTTCATCGGCTATCTGTTTAGCCTTAGTTGCCTCCTCGGCCTGATCCTCCAGTTTTTTCATCTTATTTTGGAGACTCCTGTTTTGTTTCTGGAGGGCGGCAAACTCCTTCTTCATCTCGGCTAACTCCTCCCCCATTTCAAAAGCCTGCATGGAGAAGGAGTGGGCGTGTTGAATGGCCTGAAAGAACGCGAGGCATAAGTTATTATAGAATATTTCAAAATTTTACAAGTATGAAAGACAAGTTATCAAATTCAAAGACTTACTTGAACAGAATGCTGCAACATAAGGGCGTAATTCTCATATCTACTCATCTGGGCGTTACGCTCCAGATCGCCCTCAATGAGAACTGCAGTGCTGAGTGCAACACCGATGTTGACATCGTCGGCGCTTTCGTTGGCATAGACAGGCCTGTTTTCAAGTGTAATTTTGGGCTCCCAAGGAACTTTGGGAACCCTGGACCCCGAAGTCGTCGCAGACGACAACCTCGGCCTTTTTGGCTGAGTTGACCCCGACGGCTGGGCCTCAGCAGATCTCTTGGCAGGTGCAGAAGTGGTCCTCACAGTTGAGGTTAGTTGGGAGATGGGCAAAGCATCTTCAACTTCGGCCTCAGTAGCCTTGGATTTTGGTGGGGGCTTCTTGGTCCTTTTCGGCTTCGGTGGGGGCGCTGTTTGGGATGGTACAGCATCCACATTAGTTGGCAGGTCGGCGAGAAGGTCTAGCACTACTGGCTTCGGGCGCACCATCTCGGCAGTTTTTATGAGACGTCGGCGACGCTTTCTTTCTGTTGATGGGATCAGGTATTGGGCTGAAGTGGATGGAAGATCGGCTAGGTCAGAGGTAGAACCTTGATCTGTCCGGGATGTAGATGTGGTTTGAGTTGTGGCTGTGGATGGGCTCTTCTTCTGCCTCTTGGGAACGTCGGCCAATGTAGACTTGTATGTTGGGATGAAATTTAACAGCAGTGGAGCTCTGCGTTTCTGGAGCGGAAGGTCCAGGAGCTTCTTCAAACCTTTCCCAGGGTAATAGGACTGGCGAAAGTCCTTGGGAGGCTTGCGAACGTCTGCAAAACAGAACATAACATCAGAAACGGATAAAGTTTTTTTTAAAAAACTTGAAGAAAGCAACAGATAAACAGTTGACGTTGGGCTCTTACCCTTGCCCTCTTTTACTGTTCGGGGGAGAGGGAAAAGATGGACTTCTTCATCTGGGCCAAACTCCCAGTTACCAGATGCAATAAGGTAGTCATCCCCAGCACCTTTGTTGGAGTCAGGAAGGTTGGCTACAATTTTAAACTCGGTGGACCTCGGCTTGAGGTAGTACACATAACCTTTCTCCTTTAGGTTGAGGGCACACATGGTATAACAGTATTGGATGTCGGCAAGAGTGATCCTGACACTCTCCTGCCGAGCTAAGGCTATGATTCCATTAAGCGTCCTATAGGCGTTGATTGCGAGTTGCATAGGGTTCAAAGAATAGTAGTGAAGGACCTCGCGAAAAAGGGGATCTAAAGGGAATCGAAGTCCACACTGGACAAAGGCTACTATAGGAAAAGGCATGGTATCGGCCGCGGGCATAATAGAGTCGTTCTCCCCAGCCAGTCTTAGATGGACGTCCTCTGGGATGGAGAACTCTTGCCTTAAAAATTCTAGTTTGGTCGGGTTGTTAACCCTATCTCTCCACACACCCATGGTTTTGGTATATGAGTACTTGACTACAGAGACAGAGTGTTCCTAAAGGGCTCTTGGGACCTCGGCTTAAACCTAGGTGTATACTGGCAAAAGATTGTTACAGTTTTCCCTAAGAATTAAAGGTTCTATAAACAAATCCCAAACCTAAGAACTACGAAGGCAAAGATCGAAAGCACGAATCTGGAGAAAATACAGAAAAAGCAGAAAACAGAAACGAAGCCTCAGATTCAAGAACACAAAGGGCGCAAGATCAAGAACAAGAGGTGCAGCAGTGCAAGTGTTCAAAACATATGTAAGAACCAGGGAATAATACACACTCAGATGAACGATTCACAAATCAAATAGTGAGCAGAACAGTCAAGTAGCAAGAAGTTCCAGAAAAAATCAAGAACTAGAGGAGAAAAGCCAGTTGCTTACCAGAAAAGATGAAGGCCGGAGTGAGTATCGCCGAGATCAAACGACAGGGGCAACAGTGGCCAAAGCTTCGCAAGAATTGAGGAATAAAACCAGTTGCAGAGCTTAGAGCAAGAGCAATGGCGGATTTGGGAAGGTTCGGAGAGAGAGAAAGTAGGGAAAGCTCGAATGCAAAAAGTAAAGAATGAAGAGAGAGAGGCAAATGTTTTTGTTCAAAAGGTGAAACGGCGGCAAAAATAGGGTAATTATTGTGCCTAGGGTAACGCACGCGTCAGACGGCGCAAGCAGAGAAAGGACGGCCTACATGCGCGTCCCCAGCACGGACCAATAAGGGTAAAACGCGTTAGGAGAACGGTTGAAAAATGATGCATGACAGCTCATGCACTTGGGGGAGTTCGTGTGAATTCTTGTTCTTGAAAAGAAGACATATCGGCCTGAAGTGAATGATCTCGGCTATAAAGTTCTTAAGCCGACGTACGAAACAGAAGTTCAAATGTAGGTTCCATCATCTCAGAATACCGAGGTGATAGAACCTAGGGGGCAGTTGTGGGGATGTATTTTCTGAATACCAACACGTGGCCGAGATGACACCGAAGTGTCAGCCGAGGTGCCACGTGTCGTGGTAGTTACGCCGAGGTAATCTCGGAGTTGCCCAGGTTATCTCCGAAGATATCGGAATCCGGGATAAACGGATAAGGGACAAGAGTCCTAGAATGAAGAAAGACAACAAGATGGATACAGATGATATTCTGAGGGAAGTCTATCCTTATCTCTTGAAAGAGGTAATTGGAGTCCATAGAAGTGAGACTTCTAGTGGGACTAGGACAGAGAGAGAGTATAAAAGAAGGGCACCCCCGGCGGGTCTAAGGTACGCAATTTGTAGTTTTGAGCAGTAATTTAAGCACTTGTATTATCTTTGAGAGATATTGAGACTGACTTGATCGTCGGAGTTTCCCCGGGTGGAAGAACCACCGCCGGAGCCTTTTCTTTCTGTGCAGATTGCAGGGAGCCATCTATTCTGCCTGTGTTCTACAGCTGATTCACTAAGAAGGGCAGTGTGATCGGAATTTCACTCACACAATAGTAACAACCGCATTTCTTTATTACAAGTACAAAAGTCTCATATACATGCATAGCTTCTTTAAAATTAAGTTTAAAATATGAGCACAAGAATGAATATGAAATAAACCACTATAAACAAGTAATTGTAAAATTGATTTCAAATGGGCTACAGTCTGATTGTAATATTTTGTATTATTTACACTAATGATAAATATTTTATTTTGCAAATCTCACTCATACAATGCATTTCTTATTTCTACCACAAGTGAATGATTAGTGTATGAAAGTTCAACTAATCTAAATGAAATGATTCTTTTATTTAATTTCCAATCATTATCAATAAAATGTGCAGTGATACATTAATATTCTAAACCATTATTTGATCACAAATTAAATGTTAAACAAACTCTTCCATTCAAATTTTTGAAAATGTCAAATAATTCACTTTTGATATCCTCGAATTTCTTTAAAATCCCATTTCTAGTAGTATTTTTTTGAAAAACCTTGATATTGTGGTGCAAAACCTCCTTGAATTATTTCTAAAAAATCTAGACATTCACTAGTATTAAATGTTGTTTTTTTAATAATATAATCAACTACAAAATTTTGTACACGTGTAGGATCATATGAAATTGTTTTTAAATTACTAGTTGATGAAGCTCTTAGTTGCATTTGACTTCTAATATCAAATTGTTGACTTTGTAAATGTTTGTTAGTGTAACACTTGTATCCTTTAACCTATCAGCGGGTGTATTTAATTCCTTCTTTTTGGGAGTCTTTGGAATTGTTGTATCTTGGTTTTAGAGGAATACAAATTGATTTAAACTTGTTGGGATTGTTCGTTCACACTTGTTTACGTTGAAAAGTTGTTTGGAAACTTAGAAATCTTGTTCTGGGGTCGACACCAATCTTGGTGGTGTCGACACTTGTCTTTTGTTGTTGGCCTCAAGGGTCGACACCAGTTTGGGAAGGATCAACCCTTGTCTATTGCAAAATCTAGGGTTTACTTGCTGGAATTTAGTGTTGACACTAGTCTGGGAGGTGTCGACACCTTGTCCTCTGCACACACTAGTGTCTCAATTTTTCTTCCTGAAGGGTCAACCCCTATGTGTGATTTTCAAATTTTTGGGCTGGTTTGGGCCCTATTTTTGGCGGGTTTTTGACTTATTCTTTTTATTTGACTTTGGGGCTATTATTCTATTATTACCTTGCTACTATAAATAAACTCCAAACATATATTCATTTTACTTTTTCTTCTATTTTCTCTCTCTATATCATGAGTTCCTCTTTTCTCTCTCTAAACTCAAACTTTTTCACTTAGATCTCTAGATCTACTTACCTAGAGTGATCTTTTCACCTTGGTCCTTTGAGAAAGATTGTAGATCTCGTCAAGGGCTTTCTTTTGATCCAAGAGTTTCGCGGTTTCGTTGTCGATGATTTTTGGGTTGTCACCTCTTTGCTTCAAGAGGTAGGGATTTCTAGTTCTCCTCCAATACCCTCATTTATAGATAGATTTGTGATATTTTCCTTATATAAATACAAAAGTTATATTTTTAAGCATATCATGAATAAATCATGAGATTGGGGGTTTAGGGTTTGAAGAGTTGGGGTTTACTTGTTGGGTTATGGTTTTGGGTCATAAATTTGGGTGTATAATTAATAGAAGAGTTAAAATAAAGTGTGTCTTTGTGAAAAACTTTAATTTCTCTTAAAAATCTTGGTTTGGCTCATGAAGATGGTTGATGCTTTTGCTTAAATTGAAAGTAGACTCATGAAGTTGAGATGTTAAATTACATACAAGTTTAACTGAAATTCTAAAGAATTTGAAAATTTATGTAAAAGTTGCGATTAAACTCTTAATGTTGATATTTAAATTATGTTATAATATGAAACCAAACTTGGGGGGAAAAAAATTACTAATGGTATGGATGATATGAGCTTTGTGATGAAATGATGATGTGGAGGTTTAAGAGTTGTATTGGATTATGCCGAATTGTATTGAATGGTGTTGAAATTGTTGTGTTGAATTTTGTTGTGTGTTATGTTGAATTGCATTGAGTTATGTTGAAATGTGTTGAGTTGAGTTTGGTTGAGTTGTGTTGTGTAGAGTTGAGTTGTGTTGGGTTGTGTTGTGGTTGGTACCCACGCAGGGAGTTGAAAAAGGTTTTCGGGGGCCCACGTCCCGTCGTATAATAGCCAGCAAATGTGGGGGTGGTTTTGAATTAAAGGTGCCCATATGCCCTGTCTAGGCTTATCATTGAACGAATGTGGGAAAAAAAATTTTGGGTGTCCACACAATCCTGCCGTATAATAGCCGACAAAAATGGAAAAATGATTTTTGGGTGTCCACACAGTCCTGCCGTATAATAGCCGACAAAAGTGGAAAAATTGATGGTTTTGAAAATCTTTTTGGGTACCCACTTCCTGTCGTATAATAGTTGGCAAATGTGGGGATGGTTTTAAAGTTGAAATGTTTTTGGGGGTCCACGTCCTACCGTATGACAGTCGGTAAATGTGAAAAAACATGATTTTTGACAAAAATAGTTTTTAGGAGTTCACTTTCCGCCGTATAATAGTCGGCAAAAGGTGGAGGGTGTTATGAATTGGGTGCCCACTATCCCGCCGTATCAAGTTGGCAAAATGTGGAATGTGTTGTGAGATGCATTGAATTAGTGATGACATGAGTGATTTGTGATGGACTTACTAAATTATAATTTGATGTGTAATTTTGGCATGGAAGGAGAATGCATATAGAAATTATTTGAAAAGAATGGATAATGAAATAGTAACTCGATAAGGGGTTGGTGATAATAAATTTAACGGGTTGTTTGCAACTATAAGGATAGATTAAGAGTTTTGTTTTGTAATTAATGAAGAAATTGAATTAAAAGAGTTTATTATCCTTGTGATATGTTGAATTATAATTGATAATGCAAATGTGGATGTAATGTAGTTGTGATATGTTGGATTATAATTGATAATGCAAATGTGAATGTGATGCAGTTGTGATATGTTGGATTATAATTGATAATGCAAATGTGGATGTGATGTAGCTGTTAGACAAGTAGGAGTTGAGTATAGGATAACTGTTATTGAATATAAAGGAGATTTGGATTTCTACATTAAGGAGTTACAACAAATATGAATAGACTGGTGGGAATAGAGTGTGTGAGGGCTGTTTTGAGTATTAAGGGAAGTTCAAGGTGTTATAATCAATATAATTAGTAAAAAGGGAAGATGGAAATAAAAAGTGGAATGTTAAGATGGAAATTAAATGAGGAATATTTTGGAATTGGTTAATAAATTTAAAATGATGTTATTCCTTAAACATATTTGTTTTCAAAAAGTATTTATGGCTTTCTGGTGATAAGGAATAATTTCTATGGCTGTAGGTTTTTCTTAAATGTTCAAATAAATTTTTAAGAAAAAGGTACACCACGTATGATATTTTGAACTTACAAAACATCACCCTACTGTGGGGATATATTTTCTGAGCACCAACACATGGCCAAGGTGACGCCGACGTGTCAACCGAGGTGCCACGTGTCATGGTAGTAATATCGAGGTGATCTCGGAGTTGCTGAGGTTATCTCCGAGGATATCGAAATCCAAGATAAACAAGATAAAGGACAGGAGTCCTAGGATGAAAAAAGACTTCAGGATGGATAAGGATAACACTCTTAAGGAGTCTATCTTTATCTCTTAAGGAGTCCAAAGTAAGTACAGAATTGGAGTCCATAGAAGTCAGGCTTCTAATGGGACTAGGATCGTATTGACTATAAAAGAGAGGCACCCACATTGGTCTAAGGTATGCTTTTTATGCTCAAGCTAGTAAGTTTAGCACTATTGATTATCTTTGAGAGATATACTGACTTGATCGTCGGAGTCCCCCCAGGTGGAAGAACCACCGCCGGAGCCTTCTCTTTCTGTGTAGGACATTAGGGTGCCATCTATTCTGCCAGTGTTCTACAGCTGAATTACTAAACGGGCAGTGTGATCGGAAAATCACTCACACAATTTGGCGCCGTCTGTGGGAAAGAAAGACGAATAGATGGCCAGTAACGCACAAAAAGAAAAGGTTGGGGACGACGCTCCCGCTGGGAGTGGCAGGCCTATCGACCTTGACATTGAAGGAGACAACCACAACAAAGAAGCCCGTGACCAGGGGCACGGAGGAAAAGACGTCGGCCAGAAGGACGACACTTCAAAAAAGACAGACTAAAGCAGGTACTATAACGAAGATAACCTCCAGATATGGAGGGATAGGTGTCTACGGAGGGATGAGGAAGTAAAAGATTTGGCAGACAAGCTGGCAGACCTACAGTCGGTCGTCAACTTCATGATGCAAAACAATGTCATGCAGCCGCCGTACCCACTGCAGGACACGCCGATCCCAGCAATTAATACCCAGTAGGGAGGAGGGAAAATAATTCCCGAAGCACCTCAGCACACCAGGAGCGAAAGACACTCTCACCCGCCTTCCAGGGAAGTCGGACGAGAGGAGCCGAGACAAGAGAAGTCCCAAAGGACATATCACACGAAGGACCCAGAGCACAAAGAACATCGGCATGTCCAAGGGCAGGCGCTCTGCTTTGACACAACCCATGGAGAAAGATCAAAACGGGCCCACCACGAGGCCGAAAGTAGTGTGCCGAAAAGACTGAAGTCAAAAGATAGCCGAGCTCCAGGGAGGAGTAAAGAAGACTTGAGAAATTACCTCAAGAGGAAGGAACAGAACGCTGAAGCCGAGGTTACCTCACCCGACAAGCCGAGGACACTGTTCTCGATAGAGCTGGACAAATTTGAGGCACCAAAGAGATTCAGTATGCCGAGGTTTCAAATATACGATGGTAAGTCAGACCCTAACTTCCACGTTGGATTATTCTTAAACTCAATGGCACTATACAGTGGAAACGAGCCATTGCTCAGCAAAGTGTTCCCCTCGTTCTTTGGGGAGATTGCATCAGACTGGTTCCACAAGCTGCCAAAGGGAAGCGTGAAGACTTGGAAAGGCCTGGCTGAGATGTTTGTGGCTAGGTTCGTGACAAACAAGCTGCAGCCATTACCGATAAACTACTGAATTAGCTACTGGTTACTGCTAAACTGAACCGATAATGACTGATAATTGAAATAACTGAAGTACTGAATGGACTGATTGAAATCGAAACTGAAATTGAATAAGTTTATCGATTGAATTGCATATTGCATTTGTTTGATTGATTGATTATCTGTTTGAATTCATATGTTTAAACTGCTAATTGAAGGCCTTATCGGCGGCCGAATTAGGAACCGTTTAAAGTTTTGGGATCAGTAGAATATTTGTGATTTAATGGTATATTTATCTGAAAATTGATTAGGAATGATTAAATTAGATTTAAACGAATTAATTACAAGTTGTAGCTTATCTACCAAATTGCCATGGTTAGTGGACATTTGTTTATTGATTTTCAAGAGCCTTCTTCAACCAAACAAACACTTAATCAGCTCTTCTTGTGGCCTTTAACCGACCAAAACATAGAGAGAGTGAGGAAGGAAGGAATTCATCTTGTTCATCTAGAGAATTGCTTGGAAATTGAAGATTTGTAACATAGATTGCTAAATTGAGCTTGCAAGACTTGTAATTGAGACTTAGGTAAGAAAATCCATCTTCTTCTTGTTGTCTTTGAGTTCCATCTTGCATGTATCATGGTTATAGAGAAGTTAAGTCATGAATTTGCTCACATATGTTGAATTGGAACTCCATTGTTGCATGCATGCTTGAATTGGTGCATTTTGAAGTTGAATTCATGATGGATTGTACATGCATGCTCATGTTTCTATCAAAGTCCATGTTTTCATTTTGTTTTCCAACTATTGAGCTCAATTGAGCAAGGATTGAAGCTTAATTTTGGTTTAAAGCTCATGCATTGCATGTTTTAAATGGTTCTTGAAAATGGGTTTGAATGTTGGATTTAATTGACTCACCTTTGGGGCTTGAATTCACAAATTGGCTTTTGAAACTTGTTATTCATTGTTTTGGGATGTATTTTCCAGAATTTGGGCCCAAGAGGTCGAGAATTGAGTTGAGAATGCTTGGTTTGAGCTTGGGAGGCAAATCTGGAAATTCCAGATTTGGCTTCTTCGCTCGAGCGAAGGATTCCTCGCTCGAGCGAGCACCCTTTATTTAGGGCTCCGCTCGAGCGAGCATCGAGCGTGGTATCGCGCGTAAAAATCCAACAACCAGTACTTTTACTGTTTCATCAGACCGCTCGAGCGAAGGATTTCTCGCTCGAGCGAAGCCTTTGATTTTGCAACCTCGCTCGAGCGAAGGAAGGCTCGCTCGAGCGAGACCCCTGTTTTCAGCAACTTTTGAAAAATGCCTTCCAACTGTATTTTTGCATCCTCATCTCATCCTAGGCATTCTTAGGCCTAGTTTAAGGCATCTTAATGAGGATTTAGACGTAGAACCACACCGAGGAAATTTAGGGATTTAATTATCATCCTTCCCGACTGTGAAACTTAGTGTGTGTTCTATTTGTTAACTGTTTAGGGTTAGCTCTCGGGGACGCGCTCTAGCTGCTATTAGCCCAATCTCTGTGAGTAACGATTGTGTAAAGATATGTTCAAAATGATTATCTTTTGAATACTGAACTGAACTGTTTATTGAACTGATATTATTTACTGAATGAATGTATGTCCTGTATTCTGAACTGTATTGTGGCATCCTTAGCACTTACTGTTTACTGTTACAGAGCTCTGTCGGTTCCCTTATGGAACCATATTGTTTACTGATTGATGGCCATCATTACTGTTGGGTCTGTTAAGACCCGGTCCTTTTGGACCTACTGTTTATAGGCTAATGGGTGTACCACATATGACTGATTAACTGGAATACTGAAAGACTGAAATACTGTTTAATGAACTGTTTTCATTACTGTAAGGACATTCATTCACAACCTCTTTACACTTTGTGTTATTCACTGGGCTTTAGCTCACTGTTTATATATATATGTAGGTTCTCAGCAGCCAGACCGGAGCTAGGAGCGTGGGTTAGTCCCCAGTTTTGTCAAGCCAGCCTATGTGCCTCACTGCGAGGTTCCGAGACGCCATGCCATGGCTTGGGGTGTTTTTGTTTCCCCACTTGTCTCCCTACTGTTTTGTGTTACTGTTTAGACTGTTATCCCTCCTGCTGCACTGTTGTCAAGGGATTTGATCCCTGTACTGACTGACTGTAAATGATTGTATAGACTGTATATAGACTGTACTGTTTTGAACTGTATGAATGCATGAAAAATGTTTTTGGCATACAGATTTTCACAGCTCAATGGACACTAGTTACTTACTGTATTGGCTTCCGCCAGGCCCTGTACTCTGTTTAACTGTATTACTGTTCAGCAGGCCTTCGGTAATCTCGGATTACTGGCCAGTTACGGTGCTAAACCCATAGGGCCGGGTTTGGGTCGTGACAGAGTGGTATCAGAGCGATACTTAACCACGAGTTATACCGTACACACGTGTCCAAATGAGCTATAGGGTGTCCTAGAAAAGTGATTAGGGCATTTCATGAACTTGAAATGTGTGTGCTTATGATTGACCGATTATATGTTAAAATGTTAAACTGTTTAATTATACAACCGCTTATAATGATAACTGTTATAACTGTTTATAGAATAATTGATAATGCAAGCACTGCAAATGAAACTGAATCATCATCCTCTGAGGCCAGAATGGCCAGACTTGAACAAATGATGGGACTGATAATTGAAAGACTAGATCAACAACCGAACCAACAGCCCCCACCTCCTCCTCCTCCGGTGCAACTGGAACAGAATGTACAGAATGTGAATGCTAATGAGGTGGACATTATTGCACTGACTCATAAATTCAGCAAGATGAAACCGCCGTCCTTTCAGAGAGGCTTAGAACCGCTAAAGGCTGAAGCATGGGTGCTTGAAACAGAAAAATTGTTTGAAATGTTTCCGTGCTCCGAAGCCAATAAAGTACTGTTAGCTACCTTCACCCTACAAGAAGAAGCTAGAAGGTGGTGGATGTTGATCCGTGATACAAATACTGTTATGACTTGGGCTCAGTTCAAGGAGTCCTTCTTTGAGAAGTATTTTCCTCAATGTGTCAGGGACAGAAAGGTAACTGAATTTGAACAACTGAGACAGGGCACAATGTCTGTTGCCGAATATGAGACGAAGTTCACCGAGCTTGCTAGGTATGCACCGCATATGGTGGACACCGACTACAAAAAGGCCAGGAAGTTTGAAGGCGGCCTGAATGTTGCTATCCTTGACAGAGTCAACATGTTGAAATTGCCAACTTATGTGAATGTTCTTGACCGGGCCTTGATGGCCGAATCAAATATTGAAGCACTGAAACAAACTGAACCACCAACAACTGAATGGCGTGGTAAAAGACAGGGTTTCAAATTCAAGAAAGGCAAGCACAACCCTTCCAACAAGAAACAGAATACGGGGTCAACAACTAGCCCCAGCCAAGGGAGTGGATTCATTCCACCCTGCTCTACATGTGGCAACAAGCACAAAGGAGTTTGTCACAACATAACGGGAGCCTGTTTCAAATGTGGCAAGGTGGGCCATAGAATTAAAGACTGCCCTTCTGCTCCACCAGCTAGTAGTAAAGCTACACCGAGCGCAGCAGCATCAAATGTAGCACCAAAGCCTAACCCCAAAGCTACCGGGAAAGAGCCTATGAGGTAGGGCCGAGTGTTTGCCCTAGTACCGGGAGACGTGCAGAATACTGAGACCGTTGTGTCAGGTATCCTCCCTATTTGTACTCAGAGATTCGGGGTCTACACATTCTTATGTGTCGCATGCTTTCTCACGAAAATTAAATAGACCCTTAGAACCCATGAATTATCTGCTAGCTGTATCATCACCTGTTGGGGGATCCATGACATGTGCATATATGTATCCTGCTTGTGAAATTATCGTTGGGGATATGCATCTGTTTATTGATTTACTGCCATTGAACATTGATCACTTTGATGTAATATTGGGGATGGATTGGCTACAAAAATATCATGCCACTATAGACTGTGTAACAAAACAAGTAGTTTTCCGTCCACCGGGTTTGCCTGAATTTGTGTTTAATGGAAGTGGAGTAGTACCTCCTCCGTATTTGATTTCGTCTGTGAAAACTGTTAAATTGATTAGAAAAGGGTGTAAAGGATATCTGTGTTCCGTACTGACTGTATCTACTGATGATAATGTTAAAACTAATGTGAATTGTATTCCTATAGTCAGAGAATTCCCAGATGTATTTCCAGATGATCTGCCAGGGGATTTGATTGACAGGGAGATTGAATTTACCGTTGATGTAATTCCGGGAACACAACCGATGTCTAGAGCTCCTTATCGAATGGCCCCAACTGAACTGAAAGAACTGAAAGTGCAACTGCAAGAACTGTTAGACAAAAAGTTCATCAGACCTAGTACCTCACCGTGGGGTGCACCTGTTTTGTTTGTAAAGAAGAAAGATGGCTCACTGAGACTGTGTATTGATTACCGCGAACTGAACAAGGTAACTGTAAAGAATAAATATCCATTACCGCGTATTGATGATTTATTTGATCAGTTACAGGGTGCACAAGTGTTTTCCAAGATTGATCTCAGATCGGGGTATCATCAACTGAAAGTGAAACCAGAAGACATTGATAAAACTGCTTTTAGAACGAGGTATGGCCATTATGAATTTTTAGTTATGCCGTTCGGAGTCACGAATGCCCCTGCTGCATTTATGGACCTTATGAACAGAATTTTTAAACCGTACCTTGATGATTTCATTGTGGTATTCATTGATGACATACTGATTTATTCTAAGACTGTTGAAGAACATGAACACCATCTAAGACTTGCCCTGCAGACCTTAAGAGAACAGAAATTGTATGCTAAACTGTCTAAATGTGAATTCTGGCTTGATCATGTTATGTTTTTGGGGCATGTTGTTAGCAAAGATGGAATTTCTGTTGATCCGCAGAAAATAGAAGCTGTAGTAAACTGGCCTAGACCGACAAATGTGACAGAAGTCCGAAACTTTTTGGGATTGGCTGGATATTACAGAAGATTTGTCAAAGATTTCTCCAAGATTGCCTTACCATTGACTCAACTGACACAGAAAGGGATATCATTTGACTGGACAGACCAAAGGGAATCAGCATTTCAAGAGTTGAAAACCCGACTTGTGACTGCACCGGTCCTTACTCTACCTTCAGGTACGGATGGTTATACTGTATTTAGTGATGCTTCTCATAAGGGTTTGGGATGTGTTTTAATGCAGAATGGGAGAGTAATTGTCTATGCTTCCCGACAACTGAGACCTCATGAAAAGAACTACCCAACCCATGACCTGGAACTTGCTGCAGTAGTTTTTGCACTGAAAATCTGGCGTCATTATCTGTATGGGGCAACATGTGAAATATATACCGACCACAAGAGTCTGAAGTATTTCTTCACCCAGAAAGAATTGAATATGAGACAGCGGAGATGGCTTGAATTGATAAAAGATTATGACCTACAGATTTTGTACCATCCGGGAAAAGCCAACACCGTTGCCGATTCTTTGAGCCGAAAATCGATTGGGAACTTAGCTTGTTTGCTGACTGGACAGAAGGAGTTGCTTTGTGACCTTGAAAAGTCTGAGATTGAAATTGTTTTGAAGGAACAAGGTGGAACCTTAGCTGCTATTTCTGCTTAACCAGCATTGATTGAAGAAATTAAGGAGAAACAGCAACTGGATGATTACTTGAAGAAGATCATCGAAGAAAGAGAATCTAAACCGAGACCGGGATTCAAATTTGAAAACAATGTACTGAAATTTCAGGAAAGACTGTGTGTACCGAATGACACTGAACTGAAGAGAAGAGTTTTGCAAGAGGGCCACAACTCAAAATTTTCTATCCACCCAGGGAATACGAAAATGTACCAAGATTTGAAATTGAATTTTTGGTGGCCGGGAATGAAGAAGGAAATCGCCGACTTTGTATCCAAATGTCTTCATTGCCAACAAGTCAATGCTGAACATCAACGACCTGCTGGATTATTGCAACCCTTACCCATACCAGAGTGGAAATGGGAGCATATCACGATGGATTTTATCGTTGGGTTACCTCGCTCCAGGAAAGGTATGGATTCAATTTGGGTTATTGTTGATAGACTGACCAAATCTGCTCACTTCTTACCTGTCAAGACAATCTATAATGCGGACAAATTGGCTGTTATCTATATTGATGAAATTGTGAGACTGCATGGAGTGCCTGTATCTATTGTTTCTGACAGGGATTCGAAGTTTACATCGAGGTTCTGGCAAAGCCTACAGACTGCATTGGGTACTGAATTGAGGCTGAGTAGTGCTTATCATCCTCAGACAGATGGACAGTCAGAAAGGACCATCCAAACTTTGGAGGATCTACTGAGAATGTGTGTCCTTGATTTCCAAGGAAACTGGGAAAGCCATTTTCCATTGGCTGAATTCGCCTACAACAACAGCTACCATTCGAGTATTGGTATGGCGCCTTTCGAGGCATTGTATGGCAGAAAGTGTAGATCTCCAATTTGCTGGGCAGAAGTTGGAGATGGGCCGTTGCTTGGGCCCGAAATTGTTTATGAAACGACTGAAAAGATAAAACTGATACAACAGAGACTGAAAACTGCACAGAGTAGACAGAAGAGTTATGCGGATATTAGAAGACGAGACCGAGAATATGAAGTGGGTGATCACGTTTTTGTGAAAGTGACACCAATGAAAGGCCAGACTCGTTTTGGAGTCAAAGGCAAGTTAGCACCGCGGTATGTCGGACCGTATCAGATTATTGAGAAAATCAATCCGGTGGCGTATCAAGTTGCACTTCCTCCTGAAATGGAGCATATGCATAACGTCTTCCACATATCTATGTTGAGAGATTATCTCCGGGATCCTTTCCATGTGATTGAGCCTACTCGAGTAGTGTTGAGTGATGACTACACTTACGAGGAACGGCCTATACAGATTGTAAACCGACGGATCAAGAAACTGAGAAACAAAGAGATACCGCTAGTGAAAGTTGATTGGCAGAACCATGGTGGTGTGTATGCCACTTGGGAAAGGGAAGATGACATGGCTAAAAGATACCCAGAACTGTTTCCACTGAATCCTGTTTTCTTCCAAACTGAAGGTAACTCGAGTTTAGAGGACTAAACTCCTTATAAAGAGGGGAGACTGTAACAACTCTCGTACTGATTACCGATAAACTACTGAATTAGCTACTGGTTACTGCTAAACTGAACCGATAATGACTGATAATTGAAATAACTGAAGTACTGAATGGACTGATTGAAATCGAAACTGAAATTGAATAAGTTTATCTATAGAATTGCATATTGCATCTGTTTGATTGATTGATTATCTGTTTGAATTCATATGTTTAAACTGCTAATTGAAGGCCTTATCGGCGGCCGAATTAGGAACCGTTTAGAGTTTTGGGATCAGTAGAATATTTGTGATTTAATGGTATATTTATCTGAAAATTGATTAGGAATGATTAAATTAGATTTAAATGAATTAATTACAAGTTGTAGCTTATCTACCAAATTGCCATGGTTAGTGGACATTTGTTTATTGATTTTCAAGAGCCTTCTTCAACCAAACAAACACTTAATCAGCTCTTTTTGTGGCCTCTAACCGACCAAAACATAGAGAGAGTGAGGAAGGAAGGAATTCATCTTGTTCATCTAGAGAATTGCTTGGAAATTGAAGATTTGTAACATAGATTGCTAAATTGAGCTTGCAAGACTTGTAATTGAGACTTAGGTAAGAAAATCCATCTTCTTCTTGTTGTCTTTGAGTTCCATCTTGCATGTATCATGGTTATAGAGAAGTTAAGTCATGAATTTGCTCACATATGTTGAATTGGAACTCCATTGTTGCATGCATGCTTGAATTGGTGCATTTTGAAGTTGAATTCATGATGGATTGTATCAAAGTCCATGTTTTCATTTTGTTTTCCAACTATTGAGCTCAATTGAGCAAGGATTGAAGCTTAATTTTGGTTTAAAGCTCATGCATTGCATGTTTTAAATGGTTCTTGAAAATGGGTTTGAATGTTGGATTTAATTGACTCACCTTTGGGGCTTGAATTCACAAATTGGCTTTTGAAACTTGTTATTCATTGTTTTGGGATGTATTTTTCAGAATTTGGGCCCAAGAGGTCGAGAATTGAGTTGAGAATGCTTGGTTTGAGCTTGGGAGGCAAATCTGGAAATTCCAGATTTGGCTTCTTCGCTCGAGCGAGCACCCTTTATTCAGGGCTCCGCTCGAGCGAGCATCGAGCGTGGTATCGCGCGTAAAAATCCAACAACCAGTACTTTTACTGTTTCATCAGACCGCTCGAGCGTAGGATTTCTCGCTCGAGCGAAGCCTTTGATTTTGCAACCTCACTCGAGCGAAGGAAGGCTCGCTCGAGCGAGACCCCTGTTTTCAGCAACTTTTGAAAAATGCCTTCCAACTGTATTTTTGCATCCTCATCTCATCCTAGGCATTCTTAGGCCTAGTTTAAGGCATCTTAATGAGGATTTAGACGTAGAACCACACCGAGGAAATTTAGGGATTTAATTATCATCCTTCCCGACTGTGAAACTTAGTGTGTGTTCTATTTGTTAACTATTTAGGGTTGGCTCTCGGGGACGCGCTCTAGCTGCTATTAGCCCAATCTCTGTGAGTAACGATTGTGTAAAGATATGTTCAAAATGATTATCTTTTAAATACTGAACTGAACTGTTTATTGAACTGATATTATTTACTGAATGAATGTATGTCCTGTATTCTGAACTGTATTGTGGCATCCTTAGCACTTACTGTTTACTGTTACAGAGCTCTGTGGGTTCCCTTGTGGAACCATACTGTTTACTGATTGATGGCCATCATTACTGTTGGGTCTGTTAAGACCCGGTCCTTTTGGACCTACTGTTTATAGGCTAATGGGTGTACCACTTATGACTGATTGACTGGAATACTGAAAGACTGAAATACTGTTTAATGAACTGTTTTCATTACTGTAAGGACATTCATTCACAACCTCTTTACGCTTTATGTTATTCACTGGGCTTTAGCTCACTGTTTATATATATATGTAGGTTCTCAACAGCCAGACCGGAGCTAGGAGCGTGGGTTAGTCCCCAGTTTTGTCAAGCCAGCCTATGTGCCTCACTGCGAGGTTCCGAGACGCCATGCCATGGCTTGGGGTGTTTTTGTTTCCCCACTTGTCTCCCTACTGTTTTGTGTTACTGTTTAGACTGTTATCCCTCCTGCTGCACTGTTGTCAAGGGATTTGATCCCTGTACTGACTGACTGTAAATGATTGTATAGACTGTATATAGACTGTACTGTTTTGAACTGTATGAATGCATGAAAAATGTTTTTGGCATACAGATTTTCACAGCTCAATGGACACTAGTTACTTACTGTATTGGCTTCCGCCAAGCCCTGTACTATGTTTAACTGTATTACTGTTCAGCAGGCCTTCGGTAATCTCGGATTACTGGCCAGTTACGGTGCTAAACCCATAGGGCCGGGTTTGGGTCGTGACATCAGAGGAGATCAACTACAGGCAAAGAATTGCTCCATAGCAGCAATGAAAAGTACCTGCAACATACAAGAGCCAGGGAAGGCAGAGATTGAAGATGAGGACATGGAGGTCCTAGATGATGTCGGCAAGGAACCGGCCGAGAAGAGTGAGGAAACATTAAAAAAAATCCACGTCCAGGAGGGCGATGAAGAGCGCTTCTTTTTTCTCGGCTCAGGCTTAGCCGAAGAAGAAAAAAGAGAACTGGAAGCCTTTTTAAGAACAAACATAGAGGTGTTCGCCTGGACACCTTATGAAATGCCTGGCATTGACCCCGAGGTCACATGTCACAGACTGAACGTTAACAGGTCGGCCAAACCTGTAATACAACGAACTAGAAGACCGACGTTAATGCACGCCGAAGCAGTGGAGGAAGAAGTAGACAGACTTCTGGAAGCCAGGGCCATCGGAAAAGTCAATTATCCGACATGGCTATCAAACACTGTGGTGGTAAAGAAGAAAAACGGTAAATGGATGGTCTGCGTAGATTTTACAAGCCTGAATAAAGCCTGTCCCAAAGATAGCTTTCCTTTGCCCAAGATTGACCAATTGGTAGACGCCACGTCTGGACATGGAAGGATGAGCTTCCTGGATGCTTATAGGGGGTACCACCAGATAGCCATGTACCCCCCAGATGAGGAGAAAACAGTATTCATCACCCCAAAAGGCCTGTACTGTTACAGAGTAATGCCCTTTGGGCTGAAAAACGCAGGAGCAACTTACCAAAGGTTGGTAACCAAGATGTTCAGACACTTGATTGGCCAAATAGTAGAAGTCTACATCGATGACATGGTCGTGAAGACCAAGGAGCCTAAGGGTCATCTTGCCGACCTAAAAGAGGTATTTGAAATCCTCAAAACATATCGGCTCCGACTCAACGCATCAAAGTGCGCATTTGGAGTTGGATCTGGTAAGTTTCTAGGGTACCTAGTAACAAGAAGGGGCATAGAGGCCAGCCCAGATCAGATCAAGGCCATCATAGATCTACAGAGCCCAACATCGGCAAAACAGGTACAAATGCTTACTGGAAGGGCCGCAGCCCTAAACAGGTTCATAAGCCGAAGCTCAGACAAATGTAAACCTTTCTTCAACCTGGTGAAAAAGACCACGGACTTCCTATGGACTGAGGAATGTGAGGCCGCTTTGGCCGACCTAAAGAAATATCTGACCACGGCTCCAGTCCTCTCAACACCTGAACCTAAGGAAGAGCTGTTTTTGTACTTAGCCGTGTCAGAACACGCAGTAAGTACAGTACTAATCCGAGAAGAAAAAGGAGAACAGAAGGTTGTTTATTATGTAAGTAAAACCTTGGCCGACGCAGAAACAAGGTATCTACTACTAGAGAAATTAATGCTGGCCTTAGTAATGGCCTCAGAGAAGTTGAACCATTACTTTCAGGCACACAAGATTGTGGTGCTAACAGAGCACCCACTGAAGTCCTTATTGCAACAAGGAGACTTAACAGGAAGAATAGCAAGATGGGCAGTTGCCTTGGGCCAATATGACCTGGAGTTCAGACCCAGAACAGCAATTAAGGGCCAAGTTTTGGCCGACTTCGTGGCAGAATTCACGCCTGAATCCATCGAACATCGGGCTCCGTTGAGCCAAGATGAACGTTGTCCCAGCAAGCAAGGAAAATCCCAGCCTAAGGCAAAAGAACAAAGGAAGGAAAAACTCAGACCCTGCAGCATCTACATCGGCGACTCCTTCAGACTGTTTGTCGATGGAAGTTCAAACCAGCAAGGAGCAGGGGCAGGGGTACTACTGATATCTCCAGATAGAGAAATAATAGAACAGTCCATCCGTTTGGGGTTCAAAGCCTCAAACAATGAAACGGAATACGAAGCCTTAATTGCAGGGCTAAAGCTGGCAGCAGCAGCAGAAGCAGATGAGGTAATAGTTTTTTGTGATTCATAGCTTATTGTTAACCAGTCAACAGGAGAATTTGCAACTAGAGACGAAAGGATGTCGGCATATGTAAAAGAGGTCATCAGATTGGCAGCCTTATTTCGAAACTGCCGACTACTCCAAGTAAGCCGAGATGATAACAGCCACGCCGACGCGTTGGCCAACCTGGCAAGTTCAATGCAGACTGGAAAAACAACGGCAATTATGATTGACTATATGTCGGGCCCGAGCATAGAACCACAGAACACAGAGCAGGAAGTAATGTGTGTGGACATGGGGCCAAGCTGGATGGATTCAATTGTTGCATTCCTGAAAGAAGGAAAGCCGCCAGAAGACCGCAAGGAGGCACATAAAGTCAGATTGAAGTCGGCAAGATTCAGTCTGACTACGGACGGACATCTCTACAGAAGGTCCTTCACTTGACCCCTTTTAAGGTGCGTACACCCTTTGCAGGTTGAAGATTTTTTATATGAAATTCATGAAGGAGTTTGTGGAAGCCACGCTGGGGGCAGATCACTAGCTCATAGGGCCATTACCCAGGGGTATTAGTGGCCCTATATGTAAAAAGATGCAGAAACATACGTGAAGAAGTGCGAACAATGCCAAAGATTTGCACCTTTGATACACTAGCCAGCTGCTGACCTGAATCCAGTATCCAACCCTTGGCCGTTTGCCCAGTGGGGCATGGATCTTGTTGGACAACTTCCCCAGGCAACTGGGCAGAGAAAATACTTGCTGGTAGCAACAGATTACTTCACGAAGTGGATAGAGGCAGAACCTCTTGCCAAAATCTGAGATGTGGACGTCAAGAACTTCATATGGAGAAACATCATCACCAGATTTGGCATTCCAAGAGCCATAATTGCCGACAACGGAATGCAGTTTGACAGCAAACTCATCAAGAACTTTTGTGCGAAATTCAAGATCAAGAATTACTTTTCAACACCAAGTTTTCCCCAAAGTAATGGGCAAGCAGAAGCATCCAATAAAGTAATTTTGGATGGAATAAAGAAGAGGCTGCAGGCAGCAAAAGGAAAGTGGGTAGACGAATTGCCCAACGTACTTTGGGCATATCAGACTACACCGAGAAGATCAACAGGGGAATCCCCCTTTGCCATGGCCTATGGCACAGAAGCAGTCATTCCACTGGAAGTCGGCATCCTAGGGATCCGAACCCAGGGAGTTGAGAATGGGACTAATAATATACTCTTAGCCCGAGATCTGGATCTTTTAGAAGAACGAAAAGAGAAAGCTACAATTCAGCTCGCAGTATACCAGCAATAGCTTGCCAGAGCTTACAACAAGAAAGTCAATCCAAGAGATTTTCAAGTCGGCGACCTAGTCTTGAGAAAAGTCATCGGCAACAAGAAGGATCCCAGAGAGGGCAAGCTTGGCCCAAACTGGGAAGGACCCTACAGAATTACTTCGGTACTAGGCAATGGAGCTTATCGGCTTGAAGATAATGAGGACAAAGCATTACCAAGACCTTGGAACACTTGTAATTTGAAATTTTTCTATCATTAGTACTGCATTATTTTTGGCCGATGTCATCAATAAAATCTTTTCAGAATTCTTCAAATGATTGATAAAGATACATAATATTGTTTCTGGGAGACATGAATAATGAGAACCCAAGTGAAACTCAGGTTCACATTGGGGGCAGAGAGAAGGCAGAGACGCTTAACACTTATTGAAATTTGTAGCAATTTACAAGTTAAAGTTAAGCTGAGATGGTTCCTTATCTTCACTTGTTGAAATTTGTAGCAATTTACAAGTTGAAGTTAAGCTAATTCCTTATCTTCACTTGTTGAAATTTGTAGCAATTTACAAGTTGAAGTTAAGCTGAGATGGTTCCTTATCTTCACTTGTTGAAATTTGTAGCAATTTACAAGTTGAAGTTAAGCTGAGATGGTTCCTTATCTTCACTTGTTGAAATTTGTAGCAATTTACAAGTTGAAGTTAAGCTGAGATTATTCCCTATCTTCACTTGTTGAAATTTGTAGCAATTTACAAGTTGAAGTTAAGCCGAGATTACTGTTTCTCTTCGCTTGTTGAAATTTGTAGCAATTTACAAGTCGAAGTGAAGCCGAGGTTATTACTTAAGACACTTGTAGCAATTTACAAGATGACGTTAAGCCGACATATGATCATCTGTTGAAATTTGCAGCAATTTACAGGTTGAAATCAAGCTAAGTATATTGTTTTAACACTTGTTGAAATTTGTAGCAATTCACAAGTAGATTATTGATTAGCACTTGTTATAACTTGAGAAAAGTTTACAGTATATGTTAATCCTTGTTGAAATTTGTAGCAATTTACAAGTTGTTAAACCAAGATTACTGTCTAAACACTTATTGAAATTTGCAGCAATTTACAAGTAGGTTAAGACCGAGATCACTGTTTAAACACTTATTGAAACTTGAGAAAAATTTGCAAAACTAACATTGAATAGTATATGTTTTACACTTGTTGAAATTTATGAAAAGTTTGCAGGTCAGTATCTTGCCGAAGTAAAACTAGTAGTTATTATACCCGAGGTATGTAACCCCGAGAAGATTGCACAAAGAAGGCAAAGTTTGAAAGGCATGCAAAATATTCTAAGTATAGAATCATATAGAGGCAGTCAAAAAAAAGACAGAAGAGTACAGACATTCAAAGAAAGATAGTTATGTTAAAACACCCAACAAAAACAAGAGGCACATCGGCCATACAAAGAAGCTCATATTGTCCAAAAAACAAAAGAGTACAAAAGAAATCGAAGTTATGATTCTTTAACTTCAGGCGCAATTTGAGTTTGGACCTCGGCAGCCTCTTGGAGAACTACCTCGGCAGATTCTTGAAGAGCTACTTCAGCTGCCTTTTCTGCCACGATCTCGGCATCAATTTCGGCAAGTGTTTGATCAAGACTTTTTTCAACTTGAGGAACGTCAGATGATGCTTGTTCCGGAGTAGCCTCTTTAACAGCCTCCTCATCCTCCTCCTCATGAGTCAAGTCAAGGACTTGATCATTCTGAAGAGGAGACTTGGTCTCATTGGCGTTTTTGGGCTTCCTAGCTAAAGCCTCTTCATCATCCTTATCCTCATCTTCAGATTCGGACTCAGATTCGTCTTCAGCTTGACTTGGAGGTGGAGGAGGAGGGAATGGAAGAGGAATAGCGTCGGCTTTGCGCAATGGTGAATCATCAGAGACATTGAGCTTTTTGGCCAGGGACATCCAACCAAGGGAGAAACCCCTGTTGCATGCCTGCCTAACTTGTAATTTGTAATCCTCAGTGACGTCGGCCACGCCCTGGGCATAAGCCTTTTCATCAGCTTCTTTTATTTCAGCTTCTTTAGTAGCCAAGGCCTCCTGAAGCTCCTTCTCGGCCTGGGCCGCTTTTTCCTCGGCCTCTTTCAGTTAGGATTCAGCAACTTTCTTGATGGCCTCAGCAGCTTCTGCCTTTTCTTCGGCTAATGTTTGGGCTTTAATGGCAGCCTCGGCCTGATCTTCTAGCTTCTTCATTTTTGATTGAAGACTTTTGTTGGCCTTCTGAAGGGAAGAAAACTCCCTCTTCATCTCGGCCAACTTCTCTCGATTCTTGAAAGATTGCATTGAAAACGAATGGGCATGCTGGATGGCCTGAAAGAAATAAGAAGTGTTAGAAAATATTTTAAGTGTAAAGCAGAATGGAAGAAAAAGTACCAAGCAGGAACACTTACTTGAACGGAGTGCTGGAGCATTAGGGCATAGTTCTCATACTCACTATACCCGGCATTCCGCTCCAAATCACCAGGAAGAAGTAGTGCCGTACTGAGGGCAACGCCGACGTTAATGTCATCGGCGCTTTCACTGGTCATTATGGGCCTATCTTCCAGAGTAATTTGAGGAGCCCAAGGAACATCAGATTTTTTGGACCCCGAGGTCGTCGCAGACGATGACCTCGGCTTCTTCGATTGTGTGGACTCTGATGGCTGTGCTTCAGCAGACCTTTTTGTGGGAACGGAAGCAGTCTTCCCGCTCCCAGCCAATTGTGAAATTGGTAGGGCATCCTCAGTCTCAACTACAGTGGCTTTGGCCTTTGGCTGAGCCTTTTTGGTTCTCTTCGGCTTTGGTGGGGGCATGCTCTGTGTTGGCTGAGCGTTAACATCAGTGGGGAGGTCGGCTAAGAGATCTGCGACAATCGGCTTTGGGCGACCTATCTCAGCCATTTTGACAAGTCTTCGCCGACGTTTTCGTTCAAGTATGGGGATCAAGTATGGCGCCGAAGTAGATGGCTGATTGGTTGGGTCAAATGTTGACCCTTGATCTGTTCGAGATGTAGAAGCGGTTTGAGTTGTGACAGTAGGAGAAGAAAGGCTTTTCTTCTTTCTTTTGGGGACGTCGGGCAAAATCGATTTGCATGTTGGAATAAAGTTGAGAAGAAGAGGCGTTTTCCTTTTGTGGACTGGCAAGTCCAGGAGTTTTTTTAGGTCCTTGCTGGGAACGTAAGATTGGCGAAAGTTTTTCGGTGGCTTGCGAACGTCTGCAAGAAGAAAATTGACATTAGAAACAGATAAGATATTGAAGACTTGAAAAGAAACGACTAAGTATTGATACTGGGCTCTTACCCTTGCCCTCTTTAACTGTTCGAGGAAGAGGGTAAAGATGGGCATCCTCGTCTGGGGCAAACTCTCAATTTCCAGAGGTAATGAAGTAGTCATCTCCAGCCCCCTTGTTGGAGTCTGGGAGGTCGGCTACGATTTTGAATTCGGTGGACCTCGACTTGAAGTAATAGACGAAACCTTTTTCTTTCAGGTTAAGGGCACACATGGTATAACAAAATTGGATGTCGGCAAGGGTGATCCTAACGTTCTCCTGCCTAGCTAAGGCTATAATGCCATTAATCACTCGATAGGAGTTGATGGTAAGTTGCACGGGGTTCAACTTATAGTAGTGGAGAACTTCACGAAAAATGGGATTAAGTGGAAGCCGAAATCCACATTCAGTAAAGGCAACAACGGGAAAGGGCATTGTGTCATCTGTGGGCATGATAGAGTCATCATCCCCAGCCAGCCTCAATTGGACATTGGCAGGAATGGCGAACTCCTCCCTAAAGTATTCAAGTTTGGTTGGGGTATCTACCCTATGTCTCCATATCCCCATGATATCGGCGTAAAGGTTTTTCCTAAGAATTGGTAGGTTCTACAGACAAATCCCAAAACCTAAATCTATGAAAGTAAGAATTGGGGGCACAGATCTGGAAGGAAACACAGAAAACACGAAACAAAGAACAAAGTTTCAGAATCAAGAACAGAGGTAGGGTTCTCAAAAAGCATAAAAAATACAAGAAATACAGGCTCAAGAACGGTGGCAAGAAAGTGGTGAAACAGTGCAGAGTGTACAAGACACGAGTGAAATCATGGAATAGATGCATCCAGATGAATAGTTCAGTAAATCAAAGGTTTGAATAAAGCAGTAATGGCAGCAAGTAAGCAAAAGAGCATAGAAGAATTGAGAATGAAAGGAACAGAGGCTTACCAGGAAAAGTGGAGCCGGTATAAAGGTCGCTGAGGTCAGGCGCCGGTTGCAGACACGACAGAACGGCGAAAGCTTCACTGGAATGGAAGAATGGAAACAGTTGCAGAACTTGGAGCTTGAGCAATGGTGGATTTGAGAAAGAGTTTAAGAGAGAGAGAGCAAGAAAATCGAATGTAAAAGTGAAGAAAAGAAGATGAAAGAAAAGTTTTTGTCAAAAACTTGAAACGGCGACAAAACAAGGCATTTAATGTGCCTGGAGCAACGCACACGTCAGACGGCGCAGACAGATGAAAGACGGCTTACAAGCGCGTCACAGGCACGAGCCAATGAAGATGAAACACGTAAGTGGAACGGTTGAGAAGTGATGCATGACAGCTCATGCACGTGGGAGAGTTCATTTGAAATTCTTGTTCTTCAAAGAAGACATGTCGGCTTGAAATGAACGATCTCGGCTGAAGAGTTCTTATGCCGACGTACTGGAAAGAGGAACGATATAGGTTCCATCACCTCAGAATGCCGAGGTAATAGAACCTAGGGGGCAGTTGTGGGGATATATTTTCTGAGCACCAACACGTGGCCAAGGTGACGCCGACGTGTCAGCCGAGGTGCCACATGTCATGGTAGTAATGCCGAGGTGATCTCGGAGTTGCTGAGGTTATCTCCGAGGATATCGAAATCCAAGATAAACAAGATAAAGGACAGGAGTCCTAGGATGAAGAAAGACTTCAGGATGGATAAGGACAACACTCTTAGGGAGTCTATCCTTATCTCTTGAGGAGTCCAAAGTAAGTACAGAATTGGAGTCCATAGAAGTCAGGCTTCTAATGGGACTAGGATCGTATTGACTATAAAAGAGAGGCACCCCCATGGGTCTAAGGTATGCTTTTTATGCTCAAGCTAGTGAGTTTAGCACTATTGATTATCTTTGAGAGATATACTGACTTGATCGTCGGAGTCCCCCCGGGTGGAAGAACCACCGCCGGAGCCTTATCTCTTTCTGTGCAGGACAATAGGGTGTCATCTATTCTGCCAGTGTTCTACAGCTGAATTACTAAACGGGCAGTGTGATCGGAAAATCACTCACACACCTACTATATGGTATCACCCTGCATGCATGATCATTTCTATCTATAAGATGGTTATTGTTTTAGAACTATAAGATTCATACTGGGCAATTGTACTCATCCCTTGTTGTTTCATTTTTCTTATAAGAAGAGAATTCAGATTGATTGGTTAGAGAATTAAGAAGTTCATGTATCTTTTATGTGTAATTTCATGGTAAATGTAAAAGAATTGAATTCTGTACATTAACGTTTGTAATTATTTATTTGTAGTTCCGTAGTGGAAGTTGGCATGTATTATTATTCTTATTGTTTTCATTGAGAGTGAGAACATGTATTATTATGTTTTTATTAGTCAAGGATAATAGATAGTTGTAAAAAAAAAAAAAAAAAAATGGACCTAAATTACAGGCTCTTGGTAATGTTTTCGAGTAATTAAAATTTGGGGCGTGACAGTTAGCATGCATTTTTTTGATGACTAGTACCCCCTGCAAATGCAGAACTAAGTAAATGTGCACAATATTTATATTTTTGTTTTAATTGTAATTGTAATTTTACCATCAAGATTATTTACATATACTCTTTCAAAATGCTCCCAAAAACTGCTAGTCGTGCTCTTAGATAATGATTCTGCTATTGAAAGAGGGATATTAGGTACATTAGAAGGAGAATCAACATATTCACATTGTGTATATGCATCAATATCAATATAAACATTATGAATGTTAGGATCCACAGTAATGTAAGTAAAATAATATCTATCAACTAATAATTAATTAAAATGATGAGTAAACAATAACAAGTAAACAACAACAAATGTTACGAAATAATTAATGTAATGGCGAATGCAATACAAAAATTAGCTTCTTCTGATAAAAGTATAATTTTCTGGTAACTTTAATGTGAAATTAAAGTAGGTCCCAACCATTGGTTGAGGTGGGATTAAATGGGTTTAGATTCTTTGTAACAAGATCTTTACACCACAAAAAGAATAACCAAAAACCATTAAGAATTGAATGAGAAATTGTCTCATAAAGATGGCCTCATGAATGAGGTATTGGGAATTGTGTATAACTACCAATCCCACATTGATTGTAGAGGAAAGCTTTGATGGGTATTTAAACCTCAAGATTTTGATAAGGGCATGAGTCCTTTAGGGCATCCAAATTTTCCGAAGAAAGAGAGTTATGGATGCTTCAAGGATGGGCTTGGGCCTAAACTATGGTCTAAGTTGGTTATGGAAAAATTGCCACACGCACGCGCGCTCGCCGCCTACCCTTCCGGACCGGGCTGGGTCCGAGTCGTGGATCTTGGGCTTGGGCTGAGGCTTGAGGCTTGTTGGAATGGATTAGGTTTGGGCTAGGCCGGATTGGTGGTCCGCCAACCTAAACCTTTTGGGCCAAGTCTGCTGCAGATATATACACTTGTGTATACAGAATATATATCTCATATAATTGTTCCATCAGTTTTGGTCCATTACTCCAACAGTTTTGCAGGAGTAATAGGCATTAGTTGCCCGCCTTCATGGGCATTGGTTTGTAGCCTTCATGGCCAGAGGCTCTTCCTCTCTCCCCCATAGTGTATAAAAGGAGACCTATCTCCCTTGGTTTTGGTATAGATTTTTTGCTTCCAGAATATATACAGTCAGTTTGCTTCTACCTATAATTTTCTTCCTGTGTGAGAGAATGCTGCCATTGTTGGTTCACCAAAGCTATCAAAAGGTGTTTCTGCGTTAGCCAGTCTAAACCGTCGTATACTGGGAAACAGAAGCCGACGTACCTTCAACACCCATAGTGAGGCGACTAATCTGTTTTAAGGAGACTGTGGTACCACACAGGCTTCGGTTTGCTTTCTTTACCATTTTATTGTATTGTGTATTTTTGTACAATATGATTGTAAATTTCAGTATGTTTTCTTATTTTGTAATGTAATTGGATTAATCATGAATCTATTTATTTAGTTAATTATACAATTTGTACAATAATCTTAAAACAGATTATATATTTATTATGCAATTAGATAATTAGATTTATATGTTATGTGCAATATTTTCTCTACAATTGTACACTGTTATTGCATCTGTAGAATATCAAAAAAAAAAAAAAAGAAAAAAAAAAAAGAAAGAATGTGATTTATTGTTACTATAATCGACATAGGAAATACCACTGTGGCATTCACATGAATTCATGAATGCTACATACATGCTTGCAACTGCTTCCAAGGCCCACTGTTTGGTCTATAAAGTGTTTGATTAAAATTGGTTGTTTCTAATTTATGTAAGCAAATTTGGATATATATATTTATGTTTGTTTATTATGTTCATAGACTAGGAATGTATGCTACTGTTGTGTTGGAAAAAACGACACTGCTCTTCATGATGGCAATTCATAAACTGAATAAATCTTTATTTGGTTCCAAGTTTAGTAATTAAATGTATTTCTTATGGTGTTTGGTTTTAGGGTTGTGTTTTAGTATAATTTATTTTATAAGAGATGATTTATAATTTGTATGCTTATGAGTGTTTAAGTTTTAGTTAAAATGGACATGCTATTTAGTTGTTACTTTTTTAATACATGTTCATGATTTTCTAGATCCTAGATTAATTCACATGTTTATTAGTTTCTAGCATTTTAAGATAATTTGCATGTTCTTTATTTTCTAGATTTTGGTGTAGGTTACAAGCTTATTTTTTTAGGATTATTTGCATGATTTTCATTGCTAGAGTTATTTGCATGTTTATTGTTAAATGTTTGTTAATATGCATTTTTTGATGACTAGTACCCCTTACAGATGCAGAACTAAGTAATGTGCACAATATTTACATTTTTGTTTTAATTGTAATTGTACCATCAGGATTATTTTCATATACTCTTTCAAAATGCTCCCAAACAATGCTAGTCATACTCTTAAATGATGATTCTGTTGTTGAAAAAAGGATATTAGGTACATAAGAAGGAGAATCAACATATTCATATTGCGTATATACATCAATATCAACATAAATATTAGGAATGTTAGGATCCATAGTAATGTAAGTAAAATAATATATATCAACTAATAATTAATTAAAATGATGAGTAAACAATAACAAATGCTATGAAATAATCAGTGTAATGGCGAATGCGATATAAAAATTAGCTTCTTCTGATAAAAGTTTCTTCTTACACAATTGCAATTGCCACTTTAGGGATGTGACTTTAAAATTAATTGAGAGAGAGCTAAGAGTTGAGAGAGAATGAGAGTTTGAGAGAGAGATTTGCTTGTAAAAAATAAAATAGGAGAGAAGTGGTATTTATAGGAGGGGTTAATTTTTTATTTTTATTTTTAAAAAGTAAAAAAAATTTGGCTGTTGAATTAATGTCATTTGACCGTTTTGATTTTTTTTTTTTTTTTCATTTTTCAAATTTCTTATGGTTGCAGTGCAGGTGCAGCAGGCAGCCATTGGGTGGGTCGAGCCAGGCCAAGCTAGACGGGGAAAAAAAAAAAAAAAAAAAAAAAAAATAGTCGGGGTCGGGCCAGCGCATAGGCCGAGTCAAAGTTGCTGGGCTAAGTTCCATAACACGCGACCTAGGTCTAGGTCCAGGGTCCTGGGCTGGGCCCGGGCCCGAGTCTACTTGTGCCGCGGCCTCACGGGCCAAAATTACACCCCTACTCTCAACTCACTAAATCCTAACCAGTCCCCACAAACAAATTGCAGCAAAACCAAGGTGTCTTACAAAATTTGCCACCTTAATGTAAATTTTTAACAATAAAAGCAAATAACCTATATCAATTGGGAGAAAAGAAATAGCAAACAGTAACGCTAGAATGACAACCTGATTCATCAATTTCCATCAAACATCTTTGTTTGGCCCACAACCAGATTCATCATCATCATCATCTTCTGTGGTGAAATCAACAACAAAATCTCCTCGCCACAGCTACAATTGTATTCCATTTTTGTTGTTCTTGGCACAATAAAAATAAAACCACCTTTTTTGAAGTCTCAGCCAATGGAAGCTGAAGTGTGTCCACAAGGAGATGTTTCTCTCTTAGAAATGCTCTATTTTTTCTTATACTAACCACATATTTATTTAAACTTGACTAATCAAGATTGCCCAAACTAAGCTATTGTATTTAAACCAGCCAAAGCATTGGGGGAATAGCCACATAGTAATACCACAACTAACCTATTGCAGAATTCAACGTGCACTTGTAGATCATCACAACTAAACCCAGACCTAAAGGAAAAAGGGATCTTATTGCTTCTTGGCATGCCTCAAGTAGAAAGCTTTTATCCTCCCAAGGCCATCTTCAAGCAATGATGGTTACATGGAAAACGTTATCCGAAGCCAATTCTTCAATCCCATTGCAATCCCTGCAATAAATGTTATCAGTGTCAATACTTACACAAGAAGTTAAGTCATTCCATGCATTCTTGCTGTAAGATGTCAACTTATATACCAAGTTTACATAATTCAGGTATTGACAAAAATTCCATAATTTGCTGTCGAATGTATGGCTATAAAGTTACTGAAAGAATTTATGGCTAGATTATTTTTCTTATTTTAAATAAATAAATAAAAAAAATTCATTCATAAATTTCTCCACACGTTATCCAATTATTTTAATTTCATTAGATTTAACTAAGCATTGCATTCTAACAATCGTTTCATATACCAATCAAAGAAATAATTTTTGTATTTCATCAAGATAAGTATGTAAAGGAACATAGAATTTTCCTTTTTATTTTTTCTTAATCAAGAAGTAGGATTGACTGACCTCACTATTGCCATGATGGAATGCATTTTCAACACAAGCAGACTGACTACTTAAAAGGGTTACCACTTAAAAGTTGTGGGCTGGGTCCATATTTAGTTCACATCAGTTCGCAACACAAACTGGCTGGTTTGCTTGTGAAATTGAATCATAGTGGTATATCAGGGTATATATCTAACTCAGAGGGTCCAAAACCCGTTACAAATTGACCAATTCACTATGGTATTTCAAACTATGTCTGGCATACACTTGAAGCTTCTCTTTACATTGAGCCAAAGCTCTGTTCAGTGAACTCGTAGTAGCGGGTCAACCTCTTTCTCTAGTTGATTTCAATGTTATATGCTCAAAGGCTTGAATTTTGATTTTTAAGGATCTTGTTACTACAATTGCCGCCTGTTCTGAGCCCGTCACCTTTGCTATAGATTTCATAGCTGTTTGCTTAGCCACAAGTTTATCAATAGCACTACCATTGCTCCTACTATCATTATCCCTTCAGTGGCTGCTTCTTGAACTGCCAGTTAGTTTAATGTAGCAGCTCATCTTCTTCTCATAGCTGAGGTGGCCGTGGTTCATTCTCTAGTAGTCATAATCATGGGGGTCATCACTTGTCCTCCTTTGGCAATCGGTTTTCCAAAGTGAACATCGCCCTCAGTGCCAAACTTGTAATGGCCCTGGTCAACTTGCCTCCCATTGTTATCATCGATATAATGATGCTCAACCTCCTTTAGCACATTGCTAGGAAAATGTCTGTTCCTAATCAGGATTGGAGAGACACAAAATAACCAACAAGAAAAATAAACAAATCAAAGAATTAACGCACAAAGAATACAAGGATTTACGTGGTTTATTCCAGAATAGGACTACATCCATGGCCATTGCGGTTTTCACTATGATTAGAAAATAATACAACTCTCTGTAACTCTACTTTTCGTGCTCCCTTTCAGAAGACGAATAAACCCTACAGTATTGGGCTCCCGCAGTTCTGAATCTGATCTCACAAGTGTAATGTGAAATAGATAAACAACAAAAAAATCCAAATCTGTCAAATCTTTTGGAAAATCAATTTTGAAACAAATTGCCAAAAATGAACTGTTTTGCCAGATACAGAGTCACCACCTAAATATTTTTTTAGAAAATTTAGGAAACCCGAGACTCATGCCAAAGGCCACTTATCCGTCATCATTAAGAATGTCTCGGCTCGAGAACTTAGGTACGACAAAGGAAAGTCATGAATTGAGCACCCCTGCTCGCCCGATCAAAGATTGGCCTCAGATCTAAGGATGTAGTGGAAATGGACGCTATTTTTGCTAAAAAATGGTGTCAGAAACTGTCAAAAGTGGTTGACGGATGTGATTGCCGAAGGTTGCAGGAGGTGTCATCGAAGGTTATCACTAGAGGTTGAAAGTGATTGCTGAGGCTAGAAGTGGACAGTGGTGGGTCATGGCAGTGATCTGATGATTAAGTTGTTAAAAGGAGGTGTAAGAAGGGTACTTTGAGGATATTGATAGATGAAAAAATGACCAAGACTTACAGGTAAATAAATATGTTCAATATGACCGGCCCGTAAATCTCCCATTAAATTATCTGTGGTCATTAAAATCCAACCAAAAACCTAACAAAAATGAAATCTAAATGGAATGATAATGCAATGTCTGATTTTACCTTTCTCATCAAGGCACGTTTTTCTTTTTTCAATCACACCATTAGAGCTTTGCATCACCATCTTGAAAATTCAACTACTAAACTTTGTCCATGGACTCGACTAAGCTAAAATATAAAAAATACATAATTTAGAATGAAATTGCCTGCACAACAAAAATGCCAAAGGGGTACACATCTCTAAGATTGATTCTGATCTCTTTTTACTGGAGATTAGGAACATCATGCCCTCTAAGCCATTAATATATGTTTGTATATATATATATTCCTTGAATCAAATTGTTAGCTTCATTGTTACATGAGCTACGTAACTCAACAGCTGGAGTGATATTTTCAACTTATCATCAGCCAACCAGCCAGCAGACTACAATCCAGTACACAAAAACAGAGAGAGCACATGCAAAAAGCATGAGAGAGCTCAGCACAGATCCATCAATTGATCTTCATCTTAAGAAAGTTTGCAGCTGGGACTGGGACTACTATGTAATTGCATTTTGGAACTTTTCAGCATTGAAAATAAATGCAAAAAGAAAACAATTGTTTAGTCACAACACTTGAATGCTGAATAAATTATTGAAAATAATAACTACAATAATGAGAGGAAGCGTGACATCCAACGAGGAGTTGCTGATCACCACCACCATCTTGTGTCCTTATTACACGATATTCAAGGCTTGAGTTACTAATACTACCATTGAGGAACGGGAAACATTATTAATTTGAAAGGATGTGAGATCAACGAGCAGTTGTTGATCAACAGTAAACACCCGAATCACACTTTTCAAATTCAAATTCCATACAGCAACCAAGTTACTAGAGAGGAAACATGACCCCTTCGTTGAAATTTCATGACTTCAAATAGCTTGATGCAGCAATGTCACCTACCTTATTGCTTCTTAGCATGCCTTTGGTAGAAAGCTTTTATTCTCCCCAGGCCTTCTTCAAGAGATGATGGCTCAATGGCAAATGTTACACGGAGCCAATTCTTTAGTCCTACAGCCACCCCTGCAAACAAAGGACATTATTAGATGTCAATGATTTATTTGCAATTTTGCAAGTAAGATGCCAAAATCAAAAACCCAAGAAGTATACTCCTTAAGGTACATTAAAATAAGATTATGACAAAACACATTCTGTAAGGACACTGAACCCAATGATTTGAATACTCTTGTCTCAGTAAAATTTCCCATTCCCAATTGTCATGTCTATTAAATTTGGAAGCACTGAGATAGTGCCAAAACTAGTGAAACCACTGTTGTTACCATGACTACCACAATTCATAACCACCATTTCTTTTTGAAATACCCTCCAGCTGAAGCGATTTTGTATGCAAAAAATGTCCAAACTAGTCAAAATCCAGACATCTTAGTTCCAATTCAGTTTTATTTTAGAAATTCATATGTAAGACCCTAAATGCATTTTTATAAAATGCTATGCAGAACATCAATATTTGAAGAGAAGCACAATTTTTATCAAGAGGTTGAACAAATAAAAAAATTGAAAAATTGAACAGACATCTAACTAGACTAAAGATCAAACTACAAAATTGTAATAGAAAACAAAGGAAGGCATATGATTCAAATGTCATTCCTGTTAATTATGAGAAATGAGTTGGGAACAATTTTCTTTTGTAGTCATTGGTTTAAAATCATACCTTCAGTTATTCTTTTGCTTTTGATGTTGTTAAAATGTCCCCAAAACAATCATTTGAGGATTACCTCGTCAGAGCTCTTGGATGCAATTCAATTGAAACCAACAATAGAATCACACAAGAAATGAAGTGCTCTTAAATTCTACACTCTCAGGAAACTGGAAGATTAAGATATCTAGAACAACAAACCAGAGGAAATAAAAGCCCAACTGAACATGTGCGAGGAGGAGGATGAAAGAAGTTAAAAACTTCAGATCACTGAAATGTGACAAGAACAACCACCACATCTAGAATTTTCGCAGTATCACAATTATAGAATAGTTCAATCTTTTCCCCTGTTGCATGCCTACAAATATTATGGATTTATGTACTTGCTATAACAAAACAATGCAAGTCTCCATTCAATAAACTATCTGTTAGGGTTTTCAGTCTACAAACTAAGTATGCTTTGATGCATTAAAGTTTAATAAACACATACAATTCCGATGAGTACAAATGAAGACTCATAAAATTTTAGCACTTGCTCTTCACCGTGCGGTTGTTGCCAAGTCAGCAAGATAAGGATCACAAATTTCAGAGTGTAATGCATCACAAGGTACAGAAATACTGATGGCATATTATTTTCTTTAACATTTAACTGACAGATAGAGAAATAAACAACAGATTTCACAAGAACAACAGATTTCACAAGTAGTTACACAGCTCATGAAGTTTACAAGCTAATATGAAAAGGAGTGCTGAAAAAAATGTTAGCAGTGAACTAGCTTTAGGAGCTTAATTTGTTTGCTTCTTACCTGGTAGAACAATCACAGACTCCTCCTTTGCCAGCTTGAAAGAGAAGTCAATATCATCTTTAATGTCTTCCAGTAGTGACAGATTTAGTTTCACCTAAAATAAAAGCACCAATTGTCGTAACATTATCATTATCAAATTTGAATCACAATTTGAATCACAAATCATTATCAAATTTTCTACATCCTTACCATTACAAACATAGATCCTTCAGGTTTGCTTGGGCAAGAAATGCAAGGGATCTCTTTAATTCCATAATAGCAAATGTCTGCAGCTTCTCTCAGTACATTAACAATTTTGGAAAAGAAATCATCTTTCGTTTTCTCAAGGATTTGAGGAATTGCCCCCTGGTAATGTAAAAACCTCAAAAATCATATCTCCAGAAGGAAAGCAATCAAAGTAGAATGACTAGACGGTGTGCTCAATCTCTTCTAGTAAAGTGTAAGCTTTAGAAAAATAAAGACGAAATACAACTACCAATGGTATTAATAAATCAGTGAAACAGATAAAGCACAATACAAATTCTTGGATGAATTTTATTTGTATAATATAAATCAAACTAAATTATGGAAACAATGTAGTTGACAGAATACATCAGAGACAATCTAAATTGCCCTCCATGACGAATCACAAAAAATTAAAAATAAATAAGTAAATAGTGTATCTGTAAATGTATATTTCTTCCTATTTCTTTTTTTGGCCCATGACAGAAACAATAAATAATTTAAATAAAAAGTTAACCATAAGGAATTCAGCAGTGGATAATTTGATAAGAAATGAATAATGACCATAGCTTTGCTCTGTTACATGAGCCATTAAAAGGCAAAGTACTCAAGATTTTCAACCAACTTATAACCTCTGTGGACGTGTTTTGTGATGCATGCTTTAACACTTTCTTTTCTTTTTCTTTTTCTTTTTTTTTTTTGGGGGGGGCGGGCGGGGGAGGGGGGGGGAACACTATTTGAATTTAAGGAGTTTATGCTTCTGTAATACACATTATTCTTATGCCATATCCTTACTGCTACCTACTTCAACTATCCAATGGAAAATTCTTGATTTGATTCGTCTAACATTTCAGGGCTTCAGCAGTAACACAAGATTAGAGCTTCTTTGTTGTATGTATTTTTTATCAGCACATCTTAGCTGTATCTTTTGAATTCTAATAGTATTGAAATTTCAGTTCTTAGTGTCTATTATTCAGAAAAAGCATTTTGAATAACAAACCTGAATGAAAGTTGCCGGGTCAGAGGAAATATTTAGAAAGCCCTTAATGCAGTCAACAATCTGGAAAGAAGAAAATAGACATAAGTTTCATGTGAAACATCAAGGGAATCATGGTAAATTTGAAACAGAGCATCAGTAAGAAGCATCAATATCATTTCACTTGCCTTACATATAGTAAGCACAGTACAAACAGAATTTTGATAAGAAAATTTCAAATGAAAAAAGGCAGCTCATCATCTTCCTTGTCATTTGAAAACAATACACCACCCAATACCAGCAAATATACCAATTTTCCCTGCTTTAATCCCATTTTTAAAATCAATTTTTTATTTAAATTCCTTTGAGAGAGGAAACATTACTTCAATAGGCAACTAGTTCACTATAGATTGTATTTCTGGACATCCTGAACCAATTGATTAAATAATCATAAAATGATTTGTCATTGCTTTATTTTCAAATTGCCTTACACTCTAAGCATCTATTTTTTGAATTGGCAACATAGGATCCTACTATATGACCCGTCTTCAATTTTCAGTCCTAGTAAGCTAGTTATGACAATATACATTTGGGGACTAAATTGGGTGTACTTTTTAGTTAGGGCAATATACCACATTAAGATTTCTAAAATGTACTTCAAATGCTATTTTATATGAAGTTTCAATGTCCACTGCCACTAGGTTATATAAAATAATGAAAGAACTAAGGAATAAAAACCCGCAATCTTAAGAAAAGATCAGTGGTCAGTCAACCACACCATCACAGAAGGACCACCTGCAAATATCAAAACCTGTATTGTTTCCTTGGCACAATATTCATGTTGGATTAGGTGGCATGGTAGTCATAACAGATGTAAAATACAGCTTTGCTAGGTTTTTGTTTTTTTAGGAACAATACCACTTCATTTTAGAAAGACTCAAAGACTAGAATTTCCTCACAACTTTACCACATTCAATGAGAAAATAAAAAAGCAACAGCTTGTTGGTAACAACTTCAAGTACCAAGCCTCAAATTGGATAATAGAAAATTTTCTATGCCACTGTAACGTAGAATGTAATTTACAATGCCTCTGGAAAGCCAAACATCTAGTAAGAATTCCTTCTCTTTGTGTTGTTAGAGCAGATTTTTATTTTTTTGGCCGATCAAATAAACAAAAATACAATTCTGCCATAACATTACACAACACAAAGAGAAGGAATTCTTTCTTGAGTAACTTACTACAGCTTAATTTTTTATCAAAATTTTTTGTTGCACTCTAAGAAAGCCAATCAGAAGCAACACTACAACTTTTCATGTTGAATAACCCCCCTTGAATTTGATGACTTCAATAATAATTTTTCTCAGAATGTGTTTTTAAATCGAATGGCTAATACTCGTCACATTGAGTTAATTTGTTCTATACTTGTTGGACTAAATAAGGGGGACACTACTATGGCATGAGAAAACATGCAAGGGGAGGGAGAGAGAGAGAGAGAGAGAGAGATAGAGAGAGAGAGAGAACCCCATATTTTGCAAGGATGCCATTGGGATCATTTGTGACAAGCCAACCAAGTCGCCAACCTGGAACAATCCACCTCTTGGATATAGACCCAACTGTAATAACAGGTGCAATTGATCCAAAGACTCCCATGGGCACGAATGGGTTACTCCCAAAAGTAAGATGATCATAAACTTCATCAGCAATCACTAATATTCCAAGCTTTCTTGCAGTCTCAGCAACCTAAGAAAGTAGACCATCAACCACCAACATTACAACCAAAAACCATGATATTACCAGCATACACATTTCTAACTTTACAAAATTAAACACACACCTTCTTTAAATGTTGGTATGTAAAGACATTCCCACAAGGATTGCCAGGATTAATAATAGCCATAGCGACAGTATTTTCATCTGCTAGAGCTTCAACTGCATCAAGATCTACCTCCCAACCTTTCTCCGGAAGAAGATCATAGTGGTGGACTTCAAGATGGCTAAATGCAGCACGGGCTTCATAGAATGGGAAGCCTGGTCTTGGGAGCAGAATGTTTGCATTTGGACAAGCAAGAACTGTTAACATAACTTCAATTGCTTGTGTACATCCAATTGTCAAATAAACATCATCTGGTGATAACTTGTATTGAAGATCTTTTGAGAGGTACTCTGCTATGGCCCTATTTAAAAATAAAGGTGTAAGAATGAAACGGATTGGAGCACAATATCTTCCCATGAGAAAGAACATTTCTCTTTTTTTTCTTTTTCTATTTTATAACATGAAGGATTGAAATTGGGATTTGCCTTTGATGGATTAAGGCAGTTTTCAGAATGTTTCATGAGATGGACACAGAAAAGGAATGCAGATATACTTTGGGCATAAAAAATTTAGTGAAGTGGTTATCACAAATTTACAACGGACCATAAATATGTTTTGTAATTTGAAGCATTTTCTTTGATTAGTTTTTCAGCAATTTCAAGAAATTTGATTCCATATGGTAGGATTGAACACATACTTTCCCCTCCAAAGTCAGTACATATATTAGCAACCAACCTATAATAAAATGCTACTGAAATCAGTGCATTACTTTAGTACTCCAGTGGAATGTTCAACATGTACCAGATGCTTGAAGCAGTAAGCAAATAAAGAGATTTCAAATCAATTTTGTATAATAATCGTTAATTGTTGACTGTACAAGGAAAGTGAAATTTCAAAAAGAGAGTAGCGAGTGCAATTATATTGGACACATATGGCCAAGAGAATGTAATGTCAATTATACAAAATGACTTAGTCTGTGATACTACAATCTACATCTCTGTTATACTTTCAAATAACATGAACGCAAACTAATGATCTAGACATCTGGTATTATAAAGTACATTTTCTTATTATAATTTTGTCCCTCTGTGGGAGGGGGAGAGCAAGGATGGATCTAGGGGTGCAGGCAGGGCAGTCACACCCTAAATTTTTGAAAACTACTATATTATACTAATAATTAGTAAGATAATTTACTTCGCATCCTTAAAATTTCAGTAGTTCACACCCTCCAAATTATTTATATTACAAAATTTTAAAAATAATTTCTAAATTGAGTTTTATCAAATATTGATCTCTTCTATTTGTTATTTGTATTATTTGTTATATTTCTATATTGTTTAGTTATAATTTTTTTTTTTTTTAAATTAAACTGTGTAATAAGATGAAAGACGATTTTGTAGCAAGTTACTTGATCATATTTATTGAGAAAGATATAAATTAAGGTTTTGATGTCAAGTTTATTATAGATGTTTATATATATGTGTGTGTGTGTGTATTATAAAAAGTGACGATTACAACATTTTCAAATAGTTAACTTTACTAGATATAAACACAGAAATAGCTAATATTTTGTTAAGTTAATGCAGATAAGAAATATGTCCAATTATATTTTTGTTCTCAATTATGTTGACAAAGAACGTCTGAGTAATAGTAATATTATTTATTTTTTTGTGCTGGTATAAATCAAAATTTAAAATTTTATAATAACTTTTTTCAAGGAAAAGTTACATGTGTTTTTACCTCCCAATGTTCAAATCCTAGATCCGCCTCTAGAAGAGAGGGTATTAGGGGTGCAACTCGGGTGGGTTCGAACGAGGTTGAAAGTTGTCCAAGTCCAGCTCAAGTTATGTTGAGAGCTATCTAGACTTGCCCAAGCCCGAATTATAACTCGAGATTATTTGCTCAAACCTAACCCGAGTTAAACCCAAATTGTACATAAATTTTAGTTTATTTTATTTTATTTTATTTTATTTTTTTAGTACAACTAAGTTAATTAAATTTGTTAAAATTAGACTCTATTTTACATTTTTTTATGAAATTATTAATAACATCAAAATAAATAATTTATATAATATAAGAGGGATACCGCTATAATGATCTAAAACTTTTAAACAAAAAAATCATAGTAGCATATTTATTACTTTTTTAGAGAGGGAAAACAAAAAAGTACTTCCAACAATAATCATTAAGTTTTCATGTACAATAATAACTAACATATATCATATATGCATAGAGATGTATACCTGTGCATTTCAACTCATTACAAAAAAATTAAGATTTTATAGACCAAAATTTAGGAACACAATTATTTTTTAAGGATCAAATGTTTTTATTACGAAAAATGTCGTCATTATATTTTTAACAACGAAAATTAAACATTAGTGATGAATTATTATCCTTTTGAGACCAAATTTTGTCTTAAAAAAAAATTATTTTGAGACTAAATTATTTTGTTTCTAAAAATCTATTTATTAGTGACATTTTCAAAATTTTATCGCTAAAAGCTTTATTTTTTACTTTTCGAGATAACTTTTTAACGACTATCATCATAACAATAAAAATTGGACTCTAATTACTTTTGTAACAAAATTTTCACTTTTAAAAATCAAAATATTTAATTTTTAAAACTCTTATATATTATAATGACTAATATTAATCAACGCTGTTTTGCCAAAAATATAAGTATGTAAATGCTATCCATTTGTGAATTAGTTACTGGCTCTGATTGGACAGAAACATTTTACAGGCTCTGATTGACAAGAACGTTAGGTAGTGTAGTGGGGAAATGATTGAGGATGTGGGATGTTGAGTGATTGAGCAGTTGATAAAATCCAAGATCTCTCACCCCCACAAGGTGTCAAGGTCCATTGAAAATTTGTCGAATCCTTAATTTTTATACAATACTTTTAAGATTTAAAAAAAAAAAGGGCAGAGCCTAAAATATGGAAGCGGTTCAGTGGTATAGATTATAACATTATCAAATAGAAAAAATGATATATATATATGTATATGTGTGTGTAAGAGATAGATCAGAGAATATATGAGAGTTACCTTAGATGTTTTATTGAGCATTATTATTTAAGTCTAAAAGTTAAACTCATTTTTCAAACTTAATAATGTGACAATTAAAATATCTATAACGTAACTCTCTCATATCTTCATTGATCATCAACTAATCATCTCGTTTTTTATCTCGAACTACCACTATCTAAAGGAAATGGCCTATTGCACGGGCAAGGCTGCGGCCTACTGTGGCTGGGGCTTGGCACGCGAGCTGACATGTGCTGTCTCTTGATCTAAAAGGTGGATTGTGATCCTCTCCATTTCAAAACTATAATAAAGGATCTCCTTTATATTATTATTTAAAAATTTATAATGATTCTTCTTAAATTTAAAATATTGATGAATTGTTATGATTATTTCACAACTCTTAAATCATATAATAAAGATCTTCTTGTGATGGAGAGGATCTCCTTTACATTATTATTGAAAAGTTTGCAATGATTCTTCTTAAATTTAAAATATTGATGAATTGTCATGATTATTTCACAACCCTTAAATCATATAATAAAAATCTTCTTATAATGGAGAAGATCTCAATCCTTAAAACGTGAGCTTATATAATATTTTTCATTCCTATTTTAATAAAGTATAATATCATTGTATATGAAAAATGAGTACAATTTTTAGAGTAAACTACCACTACTCAATCAAATATCACTTTAACCTTGATCATTTAATTTGTATATTTTCACCTAAAAAACATCACTTCCACCCACCAAAAACGCATGAATTCAACTACTATTTTAATATTCTTTAATAATAGTTAAAAGTTGTGGGTGTAAAGTCGAGTCAGCCACCATCAAGACAGAATATTCTAAGATACAATCAGTCTGTTTATTTTGAATTTTTTGGATTAAATTTTTTGAAAATTAAGTTTTTTTGTTTTCATATTTTTTTGTTTGTAATGAATATTTTTAACATTTTAAATATTTTTTTACTTTTTTAGATGCATCTAAAAAGTAAAAAAATTATGGAAAAATATTTTAAAAAATTAAAAAATACATAAAAATATAAAAAAAAATACCGAATTCTCGTTTTTTTTTTTTTGTATTTTGGGTATTTAGTGAATTTTTAAAAGGTTTTTTTCACAATTTTTTTACTTTTTAAATATATTTATGTTAGCTATGTCTAAAAAGTAAAAAAAATTGCTTAAAATATTAAAAAAATTTAATAAAAACAAAAAAACACGAAAAATAAAAAAATAAAATTCCCTGAAAAATGTTTTTTTTAAAAACCTAACCAAACAAGCCCAAATATTTAAAGATACCACAACATTACCCATATAATAATATTATTAATATTATTATTACATACATATGATATATTCGAGTGTTTTGAAAATTTGATAAAAAATTGATTTTTTAATTTTTTAACTTTTTTGATGATTTTTTTTGAAAAAAAATTGACTTTTCTAATGATTTTTTTTTGTGATTTTTTAAAAAAAACTTAGTAAAAAATTAAAAAGGTAACTTTTTATCAAGTTGCCAAATTGCTCCATTACATTGTGTCGTTGTGTGTGTTTTGACGCACAAAAGAGAAAACAAAGAAAGATACCTTCGGGCCGGAAGAATACCGACGGTGGGAGAATAACCGTTGAATTTGGCGGATCGGACGGCGTCGGCGATGGCGTCCTCGGCGAAAGGAGTGGTACGAAAGCAGGGAAAAGCAGAGGGGTCGCCGTGGCCGAGAGGAATGATGGGCCTAGGGTCTGCTTTGTCGATGTTTTCCATAATCTCGTTCAGAATTCCTCTAATGGTGATCGCCGACGCCGTGCTCAGCCCTTTGTTCCCTCGGAAACCCCATCTCACCGCCGTCGATGATCCGTTCTCCATCGTCTCTCCCTCTCTCTCTCTCTCTCTCTCTCTGTGAGTGTGTGTGTGTGTGCGTGTGTGTGAGAGAGAGGAGGGGTTTGAGTGAAGGAGACACGCAGAGAGAGCCAAATAAATAGAGGTGATGTGTGATGTCAGACACAGCTCATCAGCTCAGCTCACCCACTTGGAAAAACAACAATGCTAGTGGCTCAAAACTGTCAAAACGAAATCGTTTTGACATGTTTTGCACCCAAAACGACGTCGTTTTGACAGTTATGAGCAATTGTGACCACAAAAATTGTAGCCTCAAACATTTTCCTTGAAAAAAAATCTCCAACGGCTGTTCCGTATATCAGGAGAGACGTGATTGGTTGGTCCTGCTACCGTCGGGTGTGCTCAACGGTCTTATGATTGATGTAACTTGCGATTTTGTGTTAAATAATGAGGAAATATAAGAATATGATGATTTGTAATCGATGATGACGTGATACTTCTATACCAGTCAATAATTTTTCATATGATGAAGCGAAGGAAGGAGCACCAAAATCAATCAAGTACTGTTTCATTGTGCCAAACTTTGACACTTCTAAACTACACAAAATGTCAAAAACTCAATTTAGAAAAATTATTTAATAATTTCATAATACTAATTACTTAGTTCTCATGTTGTTTTTTATTTTCAATATAAATCGTGAATCTCTATCTCTCTCTACTAATCAAAACCTTATAAAATAATACATGTCTATATTTCGAAAATACTGAATTTACCCATCAATTTGGGAAATTTTATTAAAGTCAAGTTTAAACGAAAGAGTTATGTTAGAGATCCCAAATGAATTACCAAACCTGTTACAGAGGTGTGGGACCTACACAAATCATATGCGTGTACGTCTCACACTCATGTAAAAAATTTAGTAAAAAATTTGATAATTCATTTGAGATCTGTAACATTTTCCTAAGCTAAATGCATGTCTCCCCTCCAGTTTCACTCAGCCAAATTTGACACGTATCTCCAAATTATCAAATTTTGAAATTTTCAAGTTGCATTGTGGTGGAACTTTTGGCAAGACATGAACAAGTCAAGCTAGTTTAGATTAATGATTAATAAATAATTAGTTATATATTTTAATATTATTGTAATTAATAGGTATTATAATATATTTTTATTTTTTTATCTAATACAATCCAATTTATTAGAAAGTATGTAAAATATAACTTTAAGGCTAACATAGATTTTGGGTTCGTTTGGAAAAAAAAATTTTAATTTGATTTTTTTATTTTTTTAACTTTTTTTCTTTTGTAAGAGAAAAAGTAAAATGATTATAATTTACTTGTGATATTTGTTTTATTGACTTATTTAATTTATTTTATCTTTTTATACTTTTTTAGTCTCAACCCACTCTAAACTAGCTTATCAGATGATAACTTTATTTTGTTTTTAAAAAAAGATAATGTATTTTTTATCTACGCATTGAGTTAATCTATTAAAAAAATACTAATATGATATAATTTTTATAAATTAAAAAATTAAATTAAGTTGAAATCAATTATTTTTATAAATAATTTTGTTCAACAAACTCCAATTTCATTAAATGAAAGGGATTAAAACATTTTTTTTTTTTTTTTTTTTTTTGAGGTGTGCGTGTGTGTGTGTGTGTGAGAGAGAGAGAGAGAGAGAGAGAGAGAGAGAGAGGTCGTCTGAGTGCGTGTGTAAGTGAAATAGAAAGTGGTGTTGTGTGTGTCAAAGAGTGCGTGCGAGAGAGGTAGTAGACTGAAGGGCAAATCCATCATTTAACTTTAGATTCCATGAATTGATACACGGTGATACTATTTGGGAGGAATCAGTAGAGGTAGGGAAATTAAAGAGTGCAGCTGTGATAGGGACCCCACGAATCAGGGTTCTCTCTTTATTCTCTCTATATTTTTTTACTTGTTACGTTATTGGCTTTACTTTTAAGTTTAATTTTAATAATTCGAACAATTTATATTTGGATGATCTACGGGTCAGTTTTATGAATCGGTCTTATTACTCAATAGGTTTTACCTAAAAAAATCAAATAGTATTTTTCATTTTTACCCCTAGCCTCAACATTACAAATTTATCACTGATTTAAACAAATTTATCACTGATTTATCACTGGTTTAAACAAATTTATCACCGGTTTATCACTGGTTTAAACAAATTTATCATTGGTTTATCACTGATTTATCACTGGTTTAAACAAATTTATCACTGGTTTAAACAAATTTATCACTAGTTTAAACAGATTTATCACTAGTTTAATTAAATTTATCATTGATTTATCACTGATTTATTACTAATTTAAACAAATTTATTACTGGTTTAAACAGATTTGTCACTAGGATCTTCCCCAATATACAGAGAGAGAGAGAGAGAGAGAGAGAGAGAGAGAGAGAAGACCCGGTGGCAAAGAGCGGTGGAAGCAATGGTGAAAGTGAAAGAAGATGCCAGTTGAGGTCACCGGCAATGACAACACTGGAGGCGGTGGTGGTCTTTAAAAAGTCTTAATCTCACTGGAAACCATGTATAGTACCAAATTCGAGCTGAAGATAGTAGATCTGCATTGAAAATACCTAGATCTGAAGCCATCGACGAAGTTCGTCATCAAAGACAATAGATTGGTAATAGAGGATTGTGAGAACAACGGTGATGTCGATGGTAATCAACGAGGGAGGATGACAGTGGTGTGGGGTGAGCGACGATGGTAGCAAAGGAGAAGGACAAAGACAGTGGTTGATGTAAGCACCATTGATGACAACAGAGAAGGACTTAACGGTGTTGGTAGGTATAGTGAGGGTAATATGGACAGTTGAGGACTTAATGGTGTATTTAAAATGTCAACAAAACTTATGAGTAATTAATTTCATTTAATGGGACTGACTGGTAGATATCCCTTTATATTTTAAGATTTGTTGAGTATATCATACTTATAAAAAATCAAGTTGATCAGATATCAGAAACTTCGTGATCGGATCAACAAATTAAAAATCATTTTTTAAAAAAATTTAATAAATAGTTTTCCAAACACATGCTTTTTAATATCCGATTAACTTGATTTTTTACAGGTATGATATACTCAACAAATTTTAAAATGTGAACAATTCGAATCATCGAAATTGGCCCCAACAGTGGGCCCAATGACCCAGCAAATAAGGAGGTAAGGAAAGAGAGTAAAAAAGAGGATCCTGATTTGGACCCCACACCCCACACACATTTATAAGAGAGAGAGAGAGAGAGAGAGAGAGAGAGAGGATAGAGAGGGAAACAAAAAATAAATATATAATGAGTTGTCATAAATTAATTGAGGGTTGTGGGGGTTGCAAATTTTAGGGGTCCCAAGTATTATTCTTAAAAGTGTCGTTAAATGTCAATACTTTTTTATTTTGGATCTTCTATTTTTTTTGGTTTCTTATCTTTTTAAAAGCGTTCTCCACTTATATTTCTTTGGACTCTTAGCATATTTTTAATTTTACCCATTTTCTATGCACCTTCACTCCTTCCATTTATTTCTTCGGCAACCCTTATTTCCCACCATTTTCCCACTTCGGTCATCCCCTTCTCCATCTCAGCCATTACCTACTACTCACCTCACCTCCAATCATGTGGCCACTAGCCCAATCCACCCGTTGCAAGCCCCAATTACCCACCAATCTTCTCAGTTCTTCTCCGCAAGTGGCCCACCTTTCAAAACCCTAACTCCGGTCGAACCTTCTATTTCTTCTTCTTCTTCTTCTTTTCTCTCATTCTCTCTCTCTCTCTCTCTCTATCGATCTATCTCTTATCTCTCTTTTCGTTCGGCTACACAAAGCCGATGTTTTTGAATATGTTTGGTACTCCATGTTCGGAAAAATTCCCTTTTCTCAGCTACATAATACCGTACTCTTTTGTTCCGATCTGGTTTTTTAAATGACGACGAAGGTAGTTGTAGAGGCAAGTGAATTGCTTGTCGAAGTATGAGAAGGGTCACAAGGAGTGGTTGGTATGAGGATGAAGATCACGATGGTCAAGGTCACAGGGGTGGATGTCATGACGATGAGAAGTAGGTAGGATAGGGAAAACCAGTAGGGAAAGGGTTGTCGCAATGAGAAGAGATGTTGCTGTGGAGAGAGGGCTCACCGATGGAGGAAAATAAAAAAGGTAAGTCGATCGTTATAAGATGCCAATGGAACTGGAAGTGGTGGTGGGATTAGGATTAGAATTAGGATTAGGGTTAGGGTTAGACTTGAAAGGATAGGAATGAGAACAAAATTCAAATTTAATATTAAAATAAAATTGTAATAAAAAAAAATAAGAATTCAAAGTAAAAAATTACAGACATTCAATAGCACTTAAAATTAATCACTTGACAGTAGGGGTGGACGCGGGTCGGTTGCGGCCACAGAACCTCCAATTCACCATCCGTTCGCCAGATTGGTGGATTAGAGAAAATCAATTCGCATCCGTCCGCCAATCCGGCGGATGTGAGTTGAGCGGATTGGCAGATGGATACGAATTGGTTTGGCGATTTAAAATTTTATAAATTTTCAACATAATTCAACTTGTGCACTTCCTCAAAAAAAAAAAAAAGTATTATAGTAAATGACTTAAAAAAATATTACAATCACTGCATGCCTCATCCAAAGAAAGAAATTTTGAAATTTTAGAATATTACAATCACTGCATGCCTCATTCACATAAAGTATTACAATCTGTGATTCTTAAAATATAAAAACAATTTAAACCACCAAAACCATGAACAAAGCAGTAATAAAGATTATATGCCTCTATATTGTTACATTTATATCTGTTTTTAAAAACAAAAACCAACCAGCACATATCATATTTTCTATTTATTATTTTTAGAGTTAGATTTAAAAACCAAAAAATATAGATAAATAATAATTTATTTTTTTCAATTCAAAAAATATATTCAAGTTGAAAACTCTTTTTTAATAGAATATATTCAACAGAATATTTAAACTATTTGTCACTTGAAAATATAATCAGAACATTTAAACAAATTGAAAATACAAAGTCTTATAAATTATTAGGGGTGCTCGCGGTTTGGCAGTTTGATTGTGGCCAAAGGAACCTCAAATCCGTTATCCGTCCAAAACTAGGGGAATTGAAAAAAAATTAATCCGCAACTGTCCGCTCATTATCACACATCCGTTCAAAATGCGGCGAATCAGTTTTGTTCGGTCGGTTTAGACGAATCAATATATCCACTACTCATCCCTACTTAACAATAAATAATCTTTTTAAATTCCAATAGTAGTGTAGAGTACAAAATTAATTATTAAAATATGATTTTATGGATAAAATATTCAATATACTACTTTATTTGTCTTTTCCCTTGCATTACATCACGTCACTTTCGGTCTCTCTCCTTTTTATTTCTCTTGTACGCATTAGATGAGAATTACTATGATGCACATTCTTCAAGTGTCCCATATATATTTTGTAATTAAATAAATAATTTAATTTAATTTTTTGAGTTATAATCATAAAAAAAAATGTTATAACTAAACATAATATAAAGTATAATTAAAGAATTCGTGAGTCATAACTAAAACAAAATTTGTCATAACTAAAGAAAAAAATAACATAACTAAATGTGGGTGCTGATTTCCGACCACACAACCAAACAGGGAACTAAGCTGGAGAGCGCACTGCAGAATAAATGAAACCAACTACCTACCAATAAGAAAATAAGAATGCAGCGGTAGTTCGTCCACCCAGGGGCACTCCGACGATCAAGTCAGTCAATCAATCTCTCAAGATCTCGCACAAGTACTCAATACACAAATTAAAGCGTATCTTAGACCCACAGGGGTGCCTCACTATGTGGTACTTTAGCCAACATCTCGGAACCACCTCGGCCACGTGGTGTCATTCACAAAATACTTTCCCATAACTACCCCCAAGGTTCTATTACCTCGGCAACCTGAGGTGATGGAACCTATACATGTATTTATCCGACCGAGATCATGGCTCGTCGACGCCAAGAAACAATGACTTAACTGTCCATTTCATCAAGAATCAATAATCAATAACCAATAACCAAGTTCTTTCGACATCTTAACCGAAATCACGTCGCTAGCCGAGGTCATTTCCCCACTAGTCCAAGAATTTCAAGAATCCCATCTGCACATGAGCTGTCACGCTCCATTACCCCAACCAGTTCTTCCACGTGTCATCACCTTATTGGTCCGTACCCATCACGCGCCATCAAGTTACATCGAATCTACCACTCCGCCTGACAGACACGTCGTCCAAGGCAGTTGTAACACCCACGTCCTTTAATCCATTAGAGTGTGTATTTAATTCCATTATTTTCTTTTTGGGAGTCTTTGGAATTGTTGAATGTTGGTTTCGGAAAGTATGATCCGATTTAAACTCGTTGGGTTTGTTTGTTTGCGTTTGTTCTTGTCAAAACGTTCCTTGGAACTTAGAAATTTTGCCTTGGGGTTGACACCAGCCTTCCTAAGGGTCGACCCTTACCTGTTGGTGAAGTTTCTGGAGGTGTCGCTGGAAAATAGGGTAGACACCAGTCTGGGAGAGGGTCGACCCTCTTATGTTGCACAATTTTTGTGTTAGTTGCTGGAAAATAGGGTCGACCCCCTCCTGTCAAAGGGTCGACCCCCCTTGCTTGTACCAGATTGCCTTTTCTTCATAAAGGGTCGACCCCCCTGCCCAAAGGGTCGACCCTGCGTGTTTTTTTTAGATTTTTAGGCTGGTTTTGGGCCCTATCTAAGGGGATTTTTGGGCCTATTATTTTATTTGACCCTAGGGCTTTTCCTCACTACTATAAATAGGCCCAAACCTTTATTCTCTCATGATTTTTCCATCCTTTTTTCCTCTTAAACCGTGAGTTCTCTTCTCTCTCTCTAAACTCAAGCTTTTGGCACTAAGATCTCTAGATCTACTCACCTAGAGTGATTGTTTCACCATGGTCTTTAGAGAAAAAGTGTAGATCTCGTCAAAAGCTTCCTTTTGGTCCGATTGGTTCGTGATTTTGTCGCCATTGATTTTTGGGTCGTCATCTCTTGGCTTCAAGAGGTAGGGGTTTCTAGTTCTCTTTCAATACCCTCGTTTATGGATAGATTTATGGTATTTTCTTTATATAAATACAAAAGTTTATATTTTTACGCATATTGTGATGAATCTCGAGATTGGGGGTTAGGGTTTGAAGAGAGTTGGGATCATTTGTTGGGTTATAATCTTGGGCCATGAGTTTGGGTGTAAAAGTAATCGAAGGGTTGGAATAAAAGGTGTTTTGTGAGAGGCTTTAATTTCTCTTAAAAACCCTAAGTTGATTCATGATGATAATTAATGATTTTGCCCAAATTGAAAGTAGAATCATGAAATTGAGGTATTGAATTATATATATACAAGTTTAATTGAATTTTGGAAATGTTTGAAATTTTGTTAAAAATTAGCGAATGAACCCTTATTATGGGCATTGTAAATCAAGCCATAATGTGAAATAAAGATTGGGGAAAAATGATTTATTAATGTTATGGATGACATGAGCCTTGGGGTGAAATGATGAAATTAAAGTTTAAGAGTTCACCTTGAATTATGTTGAATTGCGTTGATTATGTTGAATTGTGTTGAGTTATGTAGAATTGTGTTGATTATGTTGAAGTGAGTTGACTATGTTGAATTTTGTTGAACCATGATGAGTTGTGTTGAATTGTGTTGTGTTGGGTTTTGTTGAGTTTGAATTGTGTTGCGTTGGGTTGTGTTGAGTTTGAGTTGTGTTGTGTTAGGTTGTGTTGAGTTTTCGGTTGGGTTGTGTTGGGTGGTGTTGTGTTGGTACCCGAGTGGGGAGTTGAAAAATGATTTTTCGGTGCCCACGATCGTCCGTATCATAGCCAGTAAACATGGGGGATTTGTTTTAAAAATTAAAAATGATTTTTCGATGCCCACAACCGTCCGTATAATAGCCGGTAAATGTGGGGATGGTTTGAATTCAAGGTGCCCAATTGCCCTATCTAGGCTTATCACTAGACAAATGTGGGAAAAATGATTTTTGGATGTCCACACAGTCCTGCCGTATTGTAGTGTCACGACCCAAACCCGGCCCTATGGGTTTAGCACCGTAACTGGCCAGTAATCCGAGATTACCGAAGGCCTGCAGAACAGTAATACAGTAAAACAGAGTACAGGGCCTGGCGGAAGCCAATACAGTAAATAACTAGTGTCCATTGAGCTGTGGAAATCTGTATGCCAAAAAGCATTTTTCATGCATTCATTTAGTTCAAACAGTACAATCTCTATACAACATTCAGTACGGGAATCAAATCCCTCGATAACAGTACGGTAAACAGTAAACGGTTTATACAATTATACAAAACAGTCAAGAGACAGGTGGGGGACACAAAAACACCCCAAGCCATAGCATGGCGTCTCGGAACCTCGCAGTGAGGCACATAGGCTGGCTTGACAAAACTGGGGACTAACCCACGCTCCTAGCTCCGGTCTGGCTGCTGAGAACCTACATATATATATAAACAGTGAGCTAAAGCCCAGTGAATAACAATAAGTGTAAAGAGGTTATGAATGAATGTCCTTACAATAATGAAAACAGTTCATTAAACAGTATTTCAGTATTTCAGTCAATCAGTCATATGCGGTACATCCAATAGCCTATAAACAGTAGGTCCAGAAGGACCGGGTCTTAACGGACCCAACAGTAGTGATGGCCATCAATCAATAAACAGTATGGTTCCACGAGGAAACCGACAGAGCTCTGTAACAATAACAGTAATCAATAAGTGCTAAGGATGCCACAGTACAGTTCAGAAATAAAGGACATACATTCATTCAATAAACAATATCAGTTCAATAAACAGTTCAGTTCAGTATTCAAAATATAACCCTTTTGAACATATCTTTACACAATCTGTTACTCACAGAGATTGGGCTAATAGCAGCTAGAGCGCGTCCCCGAAAGCCAACCCTAAACAGTAAACAAATTGAACACACTCTAAGTCTAACAGTTGGGGAAGTACAATAATTAACTTCCTATTATGCCTCGGTGTGTTCTACATCTATATCCTCATTAAGATGCCTTAAACTAGGCCTAAGAATGCCTAGGATGGGATGAGGATGCAAAGATGCACTTAGAAAACATTCTCAGAATTTTCAGTCAAACAGAGCCCCGCTCGAGCGCATGTTTCCCCGCTCGAGCGTACAGGCAAACAAAGGTCCCCGCTCGAGCGCAACATACCCCGCTCGAGCGGACCAAAAAGTACTGGATAGGTGAAATCTCCGCTCGACGCCCGCTCGAGCGTGTCACCCAGTCCTCCGCTCGAGCGCCCAATTCCCCGCTCGAGCGGACTGATGCACAATGCAAGATGCTGGGAGCTCGACTTCTCCGCTCGAGCGCCACTTCCTCCGCTCGAGCGGACAACAGAAATCTGGAAATCCCAGATTTGAGTCCCAAGCTCAAAACCAAGTTCAAAAGCAATGTTTTCGATCCTCTTGGGCTATTTTCTGGAAAAACCCTTTTAAACACATAGAATAACATGTTTCAAAACTCAATTTAAGAAATCAAAGCCCAAGGGTGTTTAATCAGACTCATTTCCAACCCAATTTTCAAGAACATGCATGAACAACATTCAAATATGACATGCATGAGTTTCAAACCAATTTCAATCTTCAAATCTTGCTCTCAAGAGCTCAATAGTTGGAAAACAAAGTGAAAACATGGACTAAAGCTTAGACATGAACATGCATGCACAATTCTCCAAGAATTCAACTTCAAAAGTCCACAAATTCAACATGCACTAAGATGGTCATGCATGCAACAATCAAGCTTCAATTCAACAATTATGAACAATATCATAACTTAGCTCTACAATGATGCATGAAACATGCAAGATTTAGCTCAATGATACAATTAGGGAGATGAATGATCTATCTTAGTCTTGTAGTTTAAGCCTAGAAGCTCAATTAGACAATCAACACTTCAATTCTTCAAGATTCAAGCTAAAATCCACAAGATGAACTACTCTCTCAAATCCTCTCTCTCTTTGGTCGGTTGGAAGGAGAAGAAATGGCTGAGCAATTGTTATGTTCAAGTGTATACAAGGCTCAAAGATGATTAGGTAGTGGCCCACTAGGAGTGGCAATTCCGTAATTAAGTCCAAGTCTTCAATTAATCAATATTTACTCTAATTTAATCATTCCTAGTCAATTTTCAGATAAATACATCATTAAATCACAAATATTCTATTGATTCCAAAACACTAAACGGTTTCTAATTCGGCCGCCGATAAGGCTTCCAATTAACAGTTCAAACATAAGAATTCAAACAGATATTCAATCAATCAAACAGATGCAATATGCAATTCAATATATAAATTCATTCAATTTCAGTTTCAGTTTCATTCAGTCTGTTCAGTAGTTCCTCCAATTCACTTATCAGTCATTATCAGTTCAGTTTAGCAGTAATCAGTACGTAATTCAGTAATCAGTACGAGGGTTGTTACATGTAGCCGGCGAAAGTGAAAAAATGATTTTTGAGTGTCCACACAGCCCTGCCGTATTGTAGCCGGCAAAAGTGGAAAAACGGATGGTTTTCGAAAATGTTTTGGGTGCCCACGCCCTGCCGTATAATAACTGGCAAATGTGGGGGATGGTTTTAAAAGGTTGAAAATGGTTTTCAGAAAAAGATATGGTTTTTGAGAAAATGATTTTTGGGAGTTCACTTCCCGCCGTATAATAGCCGGCAAAAGGTGGATGTGGTATGAATTGGGTGCTCGCTATCCCACTGTATCAAGTCGAAAAAAGGTGGAATTTGTTGTGACGTGTGTTGAGGTCGGTGATGATATATGTGATTTGTGATGAACTTGTGAAATTATCATTTGATGTGCACATTGGTATAGAATAAAAATGTTTATGGAAATTATTTGAAACGAATGGATAATGAAATGGTAACTGGATAAGGGATTGGTGATAAAGAACTCACCAGGTTGCTTGTATCTATAAGGAAAACTTAAGAGTTTTGTTTTATGATTAATTGAGAAATTGAATTAAAAGGATTTATTATTCTAGGAATATGTTGAATTATGATTGATAATACACATGTGTATATGATGTAGTTGTGATATGTTGAATTATAGTTGGTAATACAAATGTGGATGTGATGTAATTGTTCTTGGATTTCTACGTTAAAGAGTTATAGTAAGAAAGGATTAACATGTAGGAATGGAGTGTATGAGGGTTGTTTTGAGTATTACGAGAACATGAACGTGAGGTACGGAGTTATAATAAATGTAACTAGTAAAAAGGGAGAATGAGAATAAAAAGGAGGAATGATAAGATGGAAATTTAATAAGGAATATTTTGGAATGGTTTAATAAATATAAAATGATGTTGTTCCTTAAATATATTTGTTTTCAAAAAGGGTTTTACGTTTTTCTGATAAAAAGGGATAGTTTTGATGGTTGAAGGCTTTCTTTACAATGTTTCAAATAAATTTTGAGGAAAAGGTACTCTACGCATGATATTTTGAAAATACAAAACATCACCTACTATATGGTATCACCCTGCATGCATGATCATTTCTATCTATAGGATGGTTATTGTTTTAGAACTATGAGATTCCTACTGGGTAATTATGCTCACCCCTCGTTGCTTCATTTTTCTTAGAGGTAGAGAATTCAGATTGATTGGTTGAAGAGTTAAGAAGTTCATGTACCTCTTATGTGTAATCTTATTAAACATTGATGTTTGTATTTATTTATTTGTAACTCCGTAGCGGGAACTTGGCATGTAATTTTATTATTATTGTTGTATTCATCATGAGAGAGACATGTACTATTATGTTTCTATTACTCAAGGGTAATAGACATTTGTAATTAATAAATAAATAAATAAAATAGAACTAAATTTCAGGCTCTTGGTAATGTTTTCGAGTAATTAAAATTTGGGGCGTGACAGCAGCTTCATCATGTTTTGTCGCCTTTTTGATTTTTGACCAAACCTTCTTCCCTCTCTCTGTCTTTTTACTTTTCAATCACAAACCCTCTCTCTTGCCTCAGATTTTCTCTCTCTAAAATTTTTCTCATTCCACCATTTCCAAACCTCTCAAAGCTCTGCAACTACTCTGTTAGTCCCCTCCGGCGAACCTTCCACCGTTCAGTTCCGTTCTGATCATCTTCGTCACCTGACTCTGGCGAACTCAACCGCAAGTTCTACCTCTTTGGCTTCATTCTGTAGGTCCTCTATTTAGCTTCGATTTCTTATTGTTCTTGAATATATTTCTTCCCTGGATTGTTTATACACCATATTTTACATTTGTTGTCACACCCCAAACTCGCCCCTAAAAGTTTGGGCATGACCTATTCGGAAACGGACATTTAACCTGATATACATAACATACGGGGCCTGAACGGAAGCATTAAATACCATAAAATAATAGAAAACAATCACCATTGAGCCACCACTACTATGCCAGGATCACAAACATCATAACAGGTAAATAATATACAGAGGCATACACCTGAACATCGGTTATATATACACATATACAGACCCAGCCCTATGATTGGGCGTATACCAAAAACATTGGGGTTAAGGAAGTTGTGTACATTCAACCTTAGACAGAAAATTGAAGTACGAGCCAACATTTTAACAAACTTCACAAAAATGTAAGTGGCTTCATCTAGGGCCTGGACACACAGAGGTTGACAAAAGAGAATAAGTGTCATGGGTTAGGACTGACCTCCCGGTTGCTTACCTACAGAAGCAGACATAACATAGAGTGAGCCAAGCTCAGTGAATAATAGTACTTAAACAATTCGATGCTCCACTTAAATCATGATACATAACAATGCGTATGTAAATGCAGAGATCATATGGTTAATCTGGTTCTGTACTAATTTCAGAATGGCCTTAGGCCCAGTCTTTAAACAGAATGGCTTTAAGCCCTTGAACAGAGTGGCATTGAGCCCTTAAACAAAGTGGCATTAAGCCCTGAATGCAGAATGGCCTCAGCCCTATTCATGCATGTATGAACCCAAGAGGTGTCTCGCACGGATTCTAGAGGTGACTCACACTGTAGCACTTAGTTCCGTACAACACTTTGTTTCATACCAGAAAATACAGATTGGCCATAGGCCCAGATATCGTCAGAGCAGACTAGTTTCAGAATCTTATAGAGTTCCAGAGTCATATGAGAGTATCCACATCCTTTCCATCGTTCATTCACATTCTTTCAATTAACATGCGATAACAGAATGCTAATGGTAATCATTAGCTGTAAGTAAAGCGTACTACAATAGTACTACTACTCACAGTGTTGTGACGACGTGCTAGTTCCTCTCGGAGTGTGCCCTGCACACATTCATAACTTGCAAATTAGTTCATTTCTCTTGTTGAATTATTTCCTGATTCATCTCACTTCAAATGAATTTTACAAACATCAGTAGGCATAAAATAAAAATTCTAAAAATATCCGAGGGTCGAGCACGCAAAACGAAGCAAAATGTTTTTCTCAACATGGGCCGCACGTGCGGCTGTGAGCCCCACACGTGCGGCAAAGGGTCCCGCACGTGCGGCGAATTGGCCAGTTTCAATCCGAATTTTCCAAGGCACAATTTTTGGTAAGTGTTTGCAAGGCTCCAAATAGGTTAAAAAAAAACATGTTAATAGGATTCACAATACACAACAATCTAACCATAAATTAGATCTTTAATCCTTAAAGCTCACAAACACATCTCAATTCATAATATTCCCATCTTTACACACACATAGACATGTACACACTTAGCCATTTGTTCACATAATTGATCTCAAACATGTCATGAAGAAATAAAATGTAATCCCCACTAGATAGTTCAATATATCCCAAATCAATTCAACATAAGAGCCAACAACTCAATCAACCTCCTAACACATACATAATCTATATTATCAACCCTAACTTACATAATATAGGGGAATTCCTACACAATTCAAAGAGAGGGGTCAATTAGAGGAGATTAAACATACCTTGAGTTAAAATCCCCCTATAACCCTCTTAATTTTTCCCAATCCTTTCCTTGAAGAATTTTCCTCTTCCTCTCAAGCTCTTTGCTTCCCTCTCTCTCAGGAGATCTTTGCAAGGCTCAAAGTCAAATGCTCAAAGAGGCACATACAATATATATATAATGTTGAATAAAGACGAAATTTAATCAGTTTAATCGTTCCAAATTGAAATTTCACAGAAAATCACATTATGACTTAAAAATTATGCTGATCTCAAATATAAGGTCAATTTCAAGTTATCAAGCCTCTAAGGCTCTCAATTTTTGATTTAAACATTTTAATTGCGACAGATATTTTCCTTACCAAACAGATATAGGTTTTAAATCATAAGATCCATGTACTTAGACTTAATTTCTCATAGAATTTCACAGTAAACATTTGAAAGCACAGAATAGGGACTGAAAATATATCAGAATCGTATACGAGGGTCGGGTTATTACATTTGTACTCACATTCGTGTTTGCCATTGAATTTGTATCTTCGTTCAAATCATTTGTTCAACACGTTTTTTGCTCTAATTTGTTCATGTTTATTCATGTTCTTGGACTTGTCTTTTCATGCTCTATGCTTTGTTCACATTTTCTCGCTTTGGTTTCTATTTTGCTTGGATTTTGAATCTTGTTTTCTCTGCTTTCTTTGTCTACTTTCCAGATTTCTGCCTTCGAATCTTGTTCATTTGCATAGATTTAGGTTTGGGATTTGCCTGAGAAATCATACACTTAGGAGAATTGAAACGAAACTTCCCCTAGATTTCCAAAATCCATGCCCTAGTACTCCTTAGGGTCTCACTGAGGTATTTTAATCCATACAGTCCACCTGTCCAATAGTAAGCCTTTCCAAATTTTCCTTAGCCAAGGTTATGGGTATGTTTAAGTGGAGGTTGGACTCGCCCAGTAAGCTAGAGTTCTTCCGTCAAGAATTTAACATTCTAGCCGACATCTAACTCAGGTTGGCTGGAAAAGAGGATTCTATCATGCCCGGAGAGAATTACATGCCTTTTCCAATAGTATCCATTATCGAGGGTGGAATTAGATTCCCCCTTAACATCCTCTTCAGAGAAGTGTTGCACTTCTACAAACTTAACCCCATGCAGCTAGCCATAAACACGTTTAGGGTCATAAATGGCATAGTAGAATTGTCTCGCCAAGAAAATGCTAGATCACCCTTCCTGAAGTCTAATTCTATTACACTATTTGTGGCCTTAAATCTACCAGTGGCTACACATACTACCTCAAACCCGCTCCACAGCTTTCAAACTAATAGTCAACCTCCCAGACTCCAACAAATGCACTGGAGATGATTACCTGATTGTCTTGGGCAACTGGGAATTCGTGTCTGATGAAGATCTTCATCTCTACCCTCTGCGCTGAGGAGTTTTTAGAGAGGATGAAGGTAAGAACTTAGTCAAAATCTCATTCTTGTTACACTTATGCAATTATTTCTTATATATGTTCTGATGTTTTCTTTTGGTTTTTGCAGCTCTTCCTCAGCCGAGCAAATCATTCCGACAAACCTACGTTTCGAGCTGAGATCTCAAACGGCTCCTAGACCTGCCCATTGAAAAACGCAAAGCCCCCATCCTCTGGAACTATGTGCCGACATATCGCTCTCATCTCTCTGATGTCCCAAGGAGTAAAACACCGCCATCTTCTTCAACTCCACCTGCTACCTCTTTTCCAAGACTAGACCAAGCATCCATGTCTAATCTTGCAAAGTAGCCATCCACTTCTGCTCCAGCCTAACTCATTCTATTATCTCAACATCAACGTCACCGCTGACTTTTGAACGCTCCCACTGGTTGAACTCAAACCTGAAAGCGCCAAGGTTCAGAGGCGTCGGCTTACGATCCTGCTAATCCTCCAATGGCCCTTATGGCTTTCAAGCTTGGCACCGGGGTTACCATCGCCACCACCGCCAAAGAGGTGGGTCACAAATCAACAATCGCCACAGACTTACTGGTTGGTTTTCCTGACGTTGTGTCTATGCAGTCCAGGTCATCCTCTCAATCCCAGCCAAAGCCAAAACCAAAACCAAAATGGGTGAAAAGTCCAAGGCCAAGGCCACTGTCACTGAGATCCCTTCTGATTCTGAGAAAGATCCAAAGGACTTAGTCCCAATTTACAAACTAGCTGATGCTAAGAAGAGGCCGACTGAGGCTGAGCCATCTAACATGCCGTCAACAAAAAAGCCAAGGTCCGAAGGCTAAGATAGAGAGGGCGACTTCCACCTCGAGGACACCTAGGCCCTCGAGGTCTGGTTAAAGACCGACCCCTGAAAGCGAGTAATAGCACTATTGAAATCCTTGAGGTCGGGGCTGCTCTGTGAACCGTGGTACTTCTGTCGGCCAACATAAATCAAATAGCCAACTTCAACTAATACGAAAACTTCGCCATAATGATGCGACACTCCGTCTTGGTAAGTTTCTCAACTTCCCTTTTTCTTTTACCGTTTTCGCTTTTCAATACTTAGCCAAATTTTCTGACTTGTTCCTTTTCTTGCAGGCCATCCAACACGCGTATTCACACGCAATCAAGGCCGAGTTGGTGAAAAAGGACTTGACCAAAAAGACTCAGGAAGTTGCTGCTCTCCTTTCTTCACTAAACAAAGTCGAGACCCACATTCACAAGTTGATGGACCAGGCCAGTGCCGCCAAGACTAGTCAACACATGGCCAAAGCCATTGCAAAAGAGGCCGAGGACGAGGCCAAGGCAACCGAGGCAAAGTATTCTGAGGCTGAGGCTAGAGTTGTTGAGGCCAACGCCAAGCTCAAGTCGGTGCTAGAAACAAAGGAGGCCAAGATCAGGGCCATAGGCGAGAAGGCCTATGAGGAGGGAAAAGCCGACGTGCGTAATCAATATCAGAGTCAAGTCAACCTAGCTTGCAATAAAGGCTATTACCTGGGTTGGATGGCTGCGCTCAAAAAACTGTCAGTCCCTGATGATTCTCCACTTCAGGACATTGGTCAACTCGAAGTGCACATCTCTCATTCGCTTAACCGTTTTGAAGCCGAGGACGAAGAGGAAGAGTCTGAGGCCGAAGGAGAAATTGAGGCTGAGGTCGCTGCTGGGGCCAAGTCCCCGGCTCTAAATGATTAAGTCCTAGACTTGACTGAAGAGGAGGAGGATAAGGTCTCTAAAAGCACCTCGCCGAAGAAAGTTGACACCTTCAATGCCGAGGTCGCCGCTGTAGAGAAGAGCCTGGATAAACTCTCCTGGAGATTGACACCGAGGTCACAGTGGAAGCTAAGGCCAAGAGGAATAGAGACACTGTCCTTGAGCCTAGTACTTATGAATTTTTCTTCCCAATAATTGTAATCTTCTAAACAATCTTTGTTTTCTCAGGTCAATGTGCCCTTTTGGTTGTAATTAAACAAGTTTTCCTTTAATGCAATTCCTCTTTTTCTTCTAAGTGTTTGAATGCCTCCTGTTGTATACTCACTGCCTTTTTTTTACGCCTTGTATGTTTCCATACTTCAAATCTTTTAACATTCTTCTAAGTAAAACTTTCTTCAATAATCACTTCAAATTAGAACATGTCGGCATCAAACATCTTGGTAGTATTTCTGACATTTATCTCAGATAACTTTAACCTGTAAAAAATTTGAACATTATCATCTCAGGTAACTTCAACTTGTAAAATTCCCAAAAAATTTTACAAGTGTTACATTCACTTATGCTTCCTGCCCCCCTAATGTGAACCTAAGTATCATTTATGTTCACATTAAGGTTGCATCGCCTGATTCTTGCCTAAGACATCCATGACCAAGGTCATCGTGTTTGGCTCACCCAAACTAAACACTTAAGCCTTGACCTTAGTGTACCGAGAGTACTTAGCTACCTCGGCTTTTTGCACAAACTGACCAAAACATGGGTAGTTTTGCCTTGTTACACTTTGAAACATCGCCTTACACTTAGTTCAACTCTGCCATCATGGCAAGCCTAAGTTAATCACCTTGTTCACCTCGGGAATATCGCCTTATACTTAGTTCAACTCTGCTATCATGGCAAGTCTAAGTTATTCACCTTATTCACCATGAGAACATCACCTTATACTTAGTTCAACTCTGTCGTCATGGTAAGTCTAAGTTAATCGCCTTGTTCACCATGGGAACATTGCATTATACTTAGTTCAACTCTGTCGTCATGGCAACTCTAAGTTAATCACCTTGTTCACCTTAGGAACATCGCCTTAAGATTTTCTCAATCATATCTCACAATCAGAAATTTCAACAACATTTTGTAAAACCCAAAATCGATACTAGTATTTTATTAATACTTCGGCTAAAATCAATTCAAATTACAATTATAAAGAGAAAAAAATCAAACAATCAGTGATAAAAAAATTTTCAGGTTACTGGTGTTCTAAGGTCTTGGCAACTCCTTACCATCAACATCTTCAAGCCGATATGTACCATTATTAGCGACCGAGATGATTCGATATGGTCCTTTCCAGTTGGGACCAAGCTTCCCCTCTCTGAGATCTTTCTTGTTGCCGACGACCTTCCTGAGGATAAGATCTTCTATCTGAAACTCCCTAGGATTAACCTTGTTATTGTATACCCAGGCAAGTTGTTGCTGGTATGCCCCAGCCGAATCGCTACTCTGTCTCTTCTCTATTCTATAAGGTCAAGGTCTCGAGCAAGGAATACCTCATTTGTTCCGTTTTCCACTCCCTGGGTTCTGATTCCAGGGATGCCAATCTCCAGTGGGATAATAACCTCTGTGCCATAAGCCATAGCGAAAGGAGACTCGCCAGTAGACCTTCTCAATGTTATGCGATATGCCCATAGGACATTGGGCAATTCCTCCACCCACTTGCCCTTGGTAGCTTCCAGCTTTTTCTTGATTCCATCAAGGATGGTCATGTTGGACCCTTCGGCTTGTCCATTACTTTGGGGGAAGCTGAAAGTGAAATAGTAATTCTTGATTTTATACTTTGCACAAAAGCTTTTTATCAGCTTACAGTCAAACTGGGTATCATTGTCTGCCACAATGGCTCTAGGGATCCCAAGCATGGTAATTATGTTTTTCCAGATGAAGTTTTTTACATCCACGTCTTGGATTTTCACAAGGGGTTTAGCATTTACCTACTTTGTAAAATAATTGGTTACTACAAGCAAGAACTTCCTTTGTCCAAGTGCCTAGGGCAATTGCCCAACAAGATCCATGCCCCATTGGGTAAATGACCAAGGACTGGATACCAGGTTTAAATCTCCAATAGCCTAGTGTATCAACGGTGCAAACCTTTAACACTTTTCGCACTTCCTTACATAGGTTTCAACATCTTTTTACATGTAAGGCCACCAATATCCCTGCGATATAGCCCTGTGAGCAAGTGATCTGCCCCCTACATGGCTTCCATATACTCCTTTAGGGATCTCGTACAAAAATTTCTCTACTTGGGATGGATGTACACATCACAGTAGAGGTCCAGTAAAAGACTTCCTGTACAGATGGCCTTCAGCTGACAGACAGAACCAAGCCGATTTAGTCTGATCTTGTGGGCTTCCCTTCTATTTTCTGGGAGTTTGCCATCTCTTAGGAACATAACTATGGCATCCGTCCAACTTGGACCTAACTCTGCGCACATTGCTTTATACTCCATTATTAGAGGTTCAATATTTGGGCCAGATAGGTAATCCACTATGATTATCCTTGGTTTGCCAAACTTTATAGCACTAGCCTGGTTTGCTAAGGCGTCGGCATGACTGTTGTTATCTCAACTTATCTAATGCAGCTGGCAGCTTTGGAATTGGTTAAATAACTTGATGACCTCATTCACGTAGGCCACCATTCTTTCATCTTGGGTTGTGTACTCGTTCGTCGCTTGATTTACAATTAGCTAGGAGTCGCAGAAAACTATCACCTCGTTGGCTTTCACAGTCGCCACTAGTTTCAATACAACAATTAATGATTCATATTCTGCGTTGTTGTTGGAGGCCTTGAAACCCAACTGGATAGATTGTTCTATCATTCCCCTACTCCTTGTCTGTTTGAACTGTCATCGACAAAGAGATAGAAGGAATCGCCAACATAAATATCGCAGGGTTTTAACTTTTCATCACCCTTCTTCTGTTTTCCCGACGTGGGGTTCCATGGCCCCAATTTATTTTCTTCTTTCTCTCCTGGGCATCCAAGGTCGAGGTTCACTGGTGCTTGCCTCGGAGTCGCGCCTAGGGTGAACTCTACCACAAAGTTGGCCAGAACTTGACCCTTTATCATTGTTCTTGGCCTAAATTCTAAGTCGTACTGACCTAGAACTACAGCCCATCACACTACTATGCCTGTTAGATCTCCTTGTTGCAACAAGGACTTCAGTGGGTGCTCTGTAAGCACCACGATTTTGTGGGCTTGAAAGTAACGGTTCAATTTCTTTAAAGCCATTACTAAAGCAAGTGTCAGCTTTTCTAGGAGCAGGTACTGGTCTTGCATTGGCTAGGGTTTGGCTAATATAGTACACTGCCTTCTGCTCTCCCTTTTTCTCTCGGATTACCACGGCACTAGTAGTGTGGTCTGAAACTGCTAAGTATAAAAACAATTCTTCTTCTGGTATTAGGTTTGACAATACATGTATTGTTGTCAAGTACCTTTTCAAGTCGGCCAGGGCGACATCACACTCCTCTGTCCATAGAAATTCTGTAGCCTTCTTTAATAATTGAAAAAATGGCTTACATTTATTTGAACTTCGGCTGATGAATCGGTTTAAGGTTGCTATCTTGCCGGTCAAAATCTGGACTTGTTTCGCTATCGTTGGACTCTTTAAATCAAGGATGACTTTGATCTAATCTGGACTAAATTCAATTCCTCTCATGGTTACCAAGTACCTTAGGAACTTACTAGATCATACCCCCAATGCACACTTTGAGGCATTCAGCTGAAGGCAGTATGCCTTCAATATTTCAAAGATTTTCTTTAGGTCTGCCAGATGATCTTTTGGTTCTTTACTCTTGACAACCATGTCGTCAATGTAGATTTCCACATTCTTCCTGATTAAGTGCTTGAACATCTTGGTAACAAACCTCTGGTATGTCGCTCCCGCATTCTTCAACCCAAAGGGCATTACCCTGTAACAGTAAAGTCCTTTTGGGGTGATGAATGTTGTCTTCTCTTCATCTATGACATACATTGCTATCTGGTGGTATCCTTTGTATGCGTTCAGAAAGCTCATTCTTCCATACCCTAATATGGCGTCAACAAGTTGATCAATCTTGGGTAGGGGAAAGTAGTCCTTCGGGCATGCTTTATTCAGGCTGGTGAAGTCTACACATAGCCTCTACTTGCCATTCTGCTTCTTTACCACCACCGTATTGGATAACCAGATGAGGTAGTTTACTTCCTCTTCTACTACCTGCACATGGACCAAAGTTGATCTCCTTACTCTTTGAATCACTGGCTTAGCCATCATGTCTACATTAAGTTTGTGGCAAGTGACCTCGGGACTAATCCCTGACATCTCATAGGGTGTCCAAACAAACACTTCTATGTTTTCTCTCAAAAAGACTTCTATGTGCCTTTCTTCTTCCTGACTAAGCCAGAGCCAAGGAGAAAGAATCGTTCCTCATCTCCTCATTGTACAAGAACCTTTTTTAAGGGTTCTTCACTCTTGTCGGTAGGCTCTTTACCAACATCATCCAAGACCTCATGGTCTTCGTTTTCAATCTTTGCGTTCTCTATTTCCTTTACATTGCAGATGTATTTCATTACTGCTACGGAGCAATTTTTTAACCTGTATATGGTCCCCCCTTACTTTTTCAATCCCCCAACAGTTGGTGCAGCGTTAAGGGAACAACCCTCATTGTCTATCACAGTAAATTTTGTCATTACCTTCTTGGTCCCTGCCTTCACCTCTAGACTCGTGGCTCCTAGAGGCCACGTCGACGTCCCATTGAATCCGACCATAAGGCTGTCAGATTGCTCTAAATCATCCTTGTGGAGACCAAGCTCCTTATAATATCTAACATACATGATGTTACAAGAACTGCCCTGATCAATCAAGATGTGCCTCACTTGGCAATCTCCTAACTTTAATGTCACCACTAGTGCATCGTTATGTGAATGTTGAACCATGTCTAGGTGCTCTTCGGTGAAAGATATCATTGGCCCTTAATGTCCACTTATCCTAGGTTTTTTTTGTTGGACCTGGGAGACATGTTGCATATGTCTTACCTTTTGAGTCTCCCATCGCACTTCGTTCTCGTTGACCTTTGAGTGAATCGCATTAATTACTCGTGGCCCCTCCGCTTACAGTGGTGGTAGTGGTGATGCTGCCAGCGCCTGGGCCAGCTTTGCCTACTCCTCTCTTGTTTTTGCTTCGTCGATCAGGTCTTTCAGGTGTCGTTGTCTGACCAGATCTTCTAGGCACGACTTCAGAGCCCGGCATCCCTGTGTCATGTGTTCGCCTTCCTCATGGTAGGCACAATGCTTCCCAGGATTCTTGCCTATGAACTCTCCTAGGACCCTCTGTGGTGCCCTGTAGTATGGCTGGTTCCTAATTTTCTCCAAGACCTTATAGACAGGGATCTTGAAGACTGTACTTATTGCCGACATGGATCTCAACCCCAACTCCAGTCTGTCAATGTCGATATTTCCTCAGCCTTGCTTTGACGAGCCATTTCTCCTTTCTTGTTTTGGTATCTTTTTCGCCTTCTTATTTTCTTCTGCCCTAGCGTATTTTTCTATCCGTGCCATTAAGTTCTCCATGTTCTTCGGGAGTGTCTTTGTAAGCGACTAATGGAGTGGGTAATCATCTTCCAAGCCATTCTTAAAAGACACGACTGTGAGTTCCTGGTTACAAGCTAGAATCAAGTTATAAACCTCATAGTATGTCTTGGCGTAGGCCCTAAGGCCTTTGCCATCGCTGATCTTCAAAGCTAGTATGGAGTCTACCCTCAGTGGCTGTAACGTGTTCGTAACAAACCTGGCCATAAACATCTCGGCTAGACGTTCCCAACTCTTCATGCATCCTTTCGGGAGTTTATGGAACCAATGTGATGCTATTTTCCTGAACAACGACGGGAATACTTTGCACAATAGTTGCTCGTTCCCACTCCATAAAGCCATTGAATTTAAGAACCAACAGAGAAAATCTCATAGAAATTATTTATTTACAAACTGTTTCTGAAACAAATACTTAATAAAAATAAATCCTAAGGTTTGTAGTATTCCAGGGACGAAATATAGCCTTGTCATCCATATCTTCCAAATGATAAGCCCTATTTTCACCCATTGAGATGACCTTGTATGGGTCTTCCCAGTTGGGACCTAGTTTTCCATCAGTTGGGTTTTTCTGACTACCCAAGATTCTTCGCAGAACCAGATCTTCTGGTTGTAATTTCCTAAGGTAACCCTTCTTGTTGTACCCTTTTAAGAGCTATTTTTGGTAATTCGCTAATCTAACCAAGGCCGCCGCTCTCCTTTCTTCAATTAAATCCAGACTGCGCACCAGCGATTGTTCATTTTGTAACTCTCCATAAATTTATGATCGCATTGTGGGCAATCTATCTTCCAATGGGATAACTATAACAACCCCAACCTATGATTAACTGCTAAACCACGATTAAAGATGCCTAATAATTAATTAAGATAAAATTCTGAATTAATTGCGTGTGTGTTGCATTATTTGTATTTACATCTGTCTATCGTAAGAATATCTGTTCATGTTTCTATTTTGTTCTATGAATTGAAGGCTTTATCCGCATCCGAACACGAAATTGACTTGATTTATGTGTTATTTGGGATTTTTAAAATTTTATGGTAGGTTTAATTGAAATTCGATTCGGAATGAATTAATTAGAATAAAATAGATGGAATTAGCTAAGCCTAACCAAGTTTAATTAAACTTAATTAATTCAAGCCTATATAAGGCACAAGTGAACCCTTAGTTACATTTTACAGTCTCATATCTTCATCCTTGACGACATAAACATAAGGAGAGAGAAATGAGGAGAGAATTGAGATCAAACAAGGAAATTACCAAAATTTGGAAGGAATTAGCTTGGAATTCAAGGATTTGGTTTAGAATGTTAGTGAATTCACCATTTGGAGCTTGATTGAGACGTTGAGGTAAGGATTCAACACTTAAATTCTATAATCTTGGTATTTAGAACATGAATTCTAGAGAACTAAGTTGTATAATGCAAGAACCAAGCTTAGATAAATGGATTTAGGAGCATATCATGCATGCATGCATGCGTAATTCTCATGACTTTGAAGTTGAATTCAAAGAATTTCCTCTTGCATGTCCTAATTTTGGCCTTGTTCTAAGAATTCAACATGTTTTTTAGTTAAACACCTTATTTGATCATGTTTTGAAAGCTTTGAACTTGCATCTTTACATGCATGATATGTAATGATATGTTTTCACAGTTTCAAGTTTGAGTTTTGAACAACTGACAAAGCTTCTGGGCTTAATTTTGCGAAATAATTTTTAATTCACCATGTTTTATCAATTTACAAGTGTTTCCTCAAGTTTTTGGCCCAAAAGACCATAATTTGCAGCTTTGAATTTGAGTTTCAAACTTGGAAGAGCAATCTAGAAATTATAGATTCTGTCTCTCCGTTGGAGCGACAGAGCCTGCGCTCGAGCAACCACTCTGTGTTTTGCACCTCCGCTCGAGCGACCAAAAGTTGGCTTGAGCGTAAAATGCATGCTCCCAAAAGTTTAAAATTTTTGCAAACCGCTCGAGTAACAAGAGTTGCGCTCGAGCGAAGACCTTAGTCTCACGCTCGAGCGACCGTCGAGCGAAAAAATCAAGCAACCAGTACTTTTTGCCGAGTTTACAAACCGCTCAACCGACCGAAATTGCGCTTGAGCGACCATTCACATTTTTGAGCCTCCGCTCGAGCGAAGACCTTATTTTTAGCAAATTTTGTTAAGTATTTCAAAGTGCATTTTGGCATCCACATTGCATCCTAGGCATTCCTAGGTCATGGTTAAGACATAATAAACAGGATAAGAAGTAGAAACACACCAAGATAAGAAAGAACTAAGTTAATGAATCCGGGTGTGTAATTCAGTACGTATTCATTCTATGTCTGTATAGGTCACGCACGGCAAGTTATCTGATTTGTCTACTTTGGTGCCATCAGTGAGTAATAACTTTGTAAAGCTATGTTTACGTTTAAGTAATTTCTTATATGATATGATATGGCAAGAAATGCTCTATTTTCTAACATGTTATGTTCTGAATCAATGAATAATTGTCCATATATTGAAAAGTATTGGTGGCATCCTTAGTACAAGGCCCTAGCCCGGGGGTAACAATACTATGGTCTCATAGGCCCTTGCCCGGAGGTAACAATAACATGGCTCAAGTATGTTACAAGTTCCTGGTACCAGAGGCTCCTTTATGAAACTGGTCAAGTATAACCTTTAATGCTCTATACATGATCTGTTAGCGCTAATGGGTGTACCACGTATGATCCTCTGTAAAACTGAACAAGTACATGTTTCTGAACTCTGAATAAGAATATGAATCTATTTCTGCTTTCTGAATCTAATATGGGACATCATTCATTTAACCCTTTACTCTGTTATTATTCATTGGGCTTCCGTTCACTATCTATATTATGTATGTAGGTGAGCAGACGCGTGACCAGGCCTAAGCTGCTGCCTGGAGGGTTTTAGGTCAGCCAGCCACTATGCCTCCCGAGGAGGTTCCCATTTGAAAAGTCAAGTTTTGTGAACCATGCCATGAATGTTTTGTTATTTTGTTTTTGTTTATCTGTACGCTGGGCTAAGTCCCTTATAATACTACCTATATAGTAATGCAAGACTTAAGGAAGTTTGCCATCACGTATGTATGTATATGTTTCAGTTTTGAAATTTATGTTCCATGTATGTCTGCACAGCTCTATGGACTATGTACATTTCTATATTTGCTTCTGCAACCCCTTATTACGTGATAATCTGTTCAGAGGCCTTTGGTAATCCAAGGATTACTAATCGGTTACAACGCTAAACCAATAGGGACGGGTTTAGGTCGTGACAATAACGGCTTTAGTTCCAAAGGGTAGAGCATAGGGTGTTTCGCCTGTTGCTATTCTGGGTGTTGTTCGATAAACCCAGAGAACATTGGGTAGTTCATCAACCCACCTTCCTTTCAGTAGTTCTTTCTTCATCCCATCTAGCGCGATCTTGTTGGAGGCTTCTGTATGTCCATTGCTTTGCTAATAACAGGGAGTTAAGAAGAAATTCTTTATTCCTAATTCTGAGCAGTAATTTTTTAAGACGGTGTAGTCTAATTGCATGTCATTATCAGAAATGAATGCATGTGGGATACCAAACTTGGTTATAATGCTGCGCCAAGTGAAGTTCTTGATATCTTTGTCTTTGATTGTGATCAGCGGCTCAACTTCCACCCATTTAGTGAAATAATCTGTTGCCACCAACATGATTTTTTTCCCTCATCTGCCCTTTGGGAGTGAGCCTATCAAATCCATGCCCCACTAGGCAAAGGGCCAAGGGTTGTTAATAGGTGAAGGTTTGTCGTTGGCTTGTGAATCAGATGAGAAAAAAGCTAGCACTTGTCATATTGTTTAACATAGGCCTGGCCATCCTTGTGTATGAACGACCACCAATAGCCCTGAGTTGCACGCTCCGCCAAGGACCGCCCTCCAGTATGCATTCCACAAATTCCTTCATGTAGCTCATACAGGATATTGTCAACAAGGGCTGGGTAGATGCAAAATAGGTATGGCCCTGTGAAGGATTTTCTGTACAAGACTCCTTTTTTTGAGATCTAGAATCTAAGTGCTCTTCTCTTGACTTTATTGGCTTATTTCCTATCTTCTGGTAGTACTCCCTCCATGATGTACTTGATGATTGGATCTATCCAGCTTGGGCCATGGCTAGTGCACAAGATTGGCTGTATGTCTTGCTCTGCTTCTGATGAGATACTAAACTCGGGTAAGAATTCAATTGCAATGGTTTTGGCCTCAATTTTTTCTGCTGCTGAAGCAAGGGTGACTAAAGCATCTGCATGGGAATTCTGGTCCCTACCTATCTGAGCTATCTTGAATTTTTGAAAGAAATTTACCATGTCCTACACTTTGTTTAAATAGGCCTGCATCCTTTCATCCTTGGCGACATATTCTCCAGTAAGTTGGTTAACCACTAACTAAAAATCACAATATACTGTGAGGTCTTCAACGTTGGGAAGTTTTACAACCCATAACCCTACAAGCAGGGCCTCGTATTCTGCTTCATTATTCGAAGCTTTGAACCCTGGATGGATTGCTTGTTCGTGGAGAATGCCTTCAGGGGAGAAAAAGACCACACCAGCTCTTGCTCTTTTTAGGTTCAATACACTATCCACAAAGAGTTTTCAGTTGTCCATGTCACCGACATATAGTTTCCATGTTGAATCATTACCTTGTCCTTATTGACCTTGTTGCCCAGTTTATATGGTACTGGATTGTTGTGATAATGCCAATTCCAACTTCTATGTCTCCTAGATTACACCATGTTACCCCTTAGTTCTGTGGCTGGTGACACGTCAGCTGTAGAACTCTGTTCAATTAAGAATTCTGAAACAAATTCAGCCAGGACTTGGGCTTTGATGGCAGTTCTGGGCTGAAAAACGACGTCGAATTCCTCCAACTACACAACCCATTTAGCGATGCACCTAAAAAAATTGGCTCTGTGAAAAAGGCTTCGCAAAGGATGCTGGGTTAACATTGTGATACAGTGGCCTTGGAAGTAGTGTACAAGCTTCCTAGCTACAGTCATCAAAGCCATGGCTAATTTTTCTAAGGGTAGATACCTTGTCTCTTTGCTGTTCAGAGTTTTGCTGATGTAATAAACCGACAATTGGGTGTTCTTCACATTTCTGACCAAGATCGAGCTTACGGCGTGCCCTGACACTGCTAGATGTAAGTACAGTATTTCACCCTGTAGACACCCCATTTTTGACCGCCCTTACAACTTGGACGTCACCACTTGCACACTCAATGATGAGTGTATATGCTTGTTAAGTGCTCGAAGTCTTCAACGGAATGCCACAGCTTTGAGCCTTCAAACCTTACATACATGTTGCCTTATTTTTGGATCAAAACCAGAGTTTTTCAAGCCTGCAACCTCTTATGGCCTATCGGCCAGTACTATTGGCTCTCGGCCATAGTTTTTGGCTGTCGGCCAGCATTGGTGGCCGATTAGTGGCCTGTCGGCCACAAGTGTGTTTTGCAGATATTTTTCTGCCAACTATTGGCACAGATGCATGCACCTTCTTACACGTGTATGTATTGATATTTCTGAGGGAGTGTGATGGTTTTCTATATATAGAGGACCTCCCCTCTTGCTTTCAAGGTTAGAAAATTTTGGAGTAAATTATTTTTTTCTTTCTCTACAATTCTCTCTCTCTCTTGCAAATTTCTTGAACCTTTGCCTATACACTCTAAACCAAACCTTACCATCTTTGACCTGAGGTATTTTTGAGCCCTTTTTGAGCTCTTGAGGGTGTGTTTGTGTTGAATTGTTGCTTGGAAGTGCTCTCATCTTCAAGAGGTATAAGGCTTAATTTGTTTCCTTATTTTGTTTGCTTTTTTTTCTTACTGTTTTCCTACTCTCTTTTTTTTTTGGGCTGTGTAATCTCTGTAATTTTGGGCTGAAACTTGTGGTTTAAGGCCTTAAAGAGTGGAGGGGTGGTTCACATCTCTTTCCACCTTGCTTATCTGGCCTTTACCCTTGTGTTTCCCACCTTTGCACTATCTTTTTCTAAGCTTTTAAACACTGATTTTTAGAGTTATTTTAGTGGCTAAAATGTTGTTATGAAGTCCAAAACTTGAGGGGTTAGCCTCCCCTCCTTGTGTCTTGCTTACTAGCCTAACATGCTCCATGTTTTAGCTTATTGTTCTAGCTATTTTTATCTTAATTCTAGCATGTTTTAGGACTAATTTAGCACTCTTTTAGGATTGTTTTTAGCTGCTTGTTGCATTTGAGCTTTGTATTGCATGCTTGTAGTGTAATTGCCCTCATAGGTTTGGTGGTTTAGGCCTGAGCCACCAACCTATTTGAGTTGATAGCATTTGTTTATGGTTTTCCATACTTGTTTTCACCTTTAATCACCTCTGCAACCTCCCTCCTTTCTTGGCTTTTGCTTTGCTTTGAAAGTTGGTTCAAGCTAGTTGCTTATTTTAAGCTTGAGATTAAGGTCTTATGCTTAATGGTTTAATCCCTTTGGGAGTTCATTACCAACAGTTTGACACTTCTCTCATGCCTAAAACAACTCTTGGTTTGATACTTCTTTCCATTGGAGGACTTAAAATTCATCTTTGGACTTAAATTACTAAAGAATGGTTGGTAATTAAAATGGAGTAATAAAACTTGGACTAAAATGATGCAAGAAAATAACTTGGTTAGGGTTCAATCGGACATTAATTGAACCCTTGAGTCTTGAATCGTTTCATACTTGTTAGTGATGTAAACAGTTCAAGAGTCATTGTCAACCACTTTCCTTGATCAATCCATGATAGGGAGGGGGTTTAAGAGTCTTATTTGTTGCACTTATTAAACTTGCACCCTTTGGTTCATAGGCCATCATGCAATGAAATTGCATCCATTGATGGTTTGTGAATCAAGTTTACCATTCCTTTGAATACCCTTGAGAATACCTTGTGCTTGCTCTGTTTGCTCTCTGTTGTAGCAGGAAGAACCAGGCATCAGTGGCCGGTAGGCCACTACTTGGGGATGGCAGGCCATCATTTATGGCCGGCAGGCCACTACTTCTAGCCTGTCGGCCACCTTTGCAAAATCCAGCAGTAGTTTTTTGAAATGAAATAGAGTTGGTTTTAAGGTGAAAAACAGTGCAAATGTCCTAACTGTGCAACAAAGGCTTCCTGGCAGTAGAACAATGGCTTTTTCGGGTGGAAATCTGCGCATGCACGAGCACTCCTTGCTCCCCGGGGCTGTTTTAGTCTAATTACTTAACTTAGATATTTGTTGTAATTAATTAGTTGTATCTAGTTAATTTTGTAGAGTGTTGTAAATAAGTAGTTAGCTAAACTAGTTATTCAATTTTGTCTTGTAATAATTAGTTAATTAGCTAAAATAGTTGATTAATTTGTTGTTGTAATAGCTATTTAATTAATTAGCTTAGCTAGTTGGTTTATTCAGACCCTCATGAGCGAGGGCGCAAAACTTGTAATAATGTGTATGTCTTCCAATTCCAGGTCTTTCTCCCATTTATTTACTTGTTTATAATGGTTAGTATAGGGCATCATGTTTTGTTTAGCATTACTCATGCTTGCATCCATTGTCTTGCATGCATTGAGGCTTGGCGCATCATTCTAACATGCATCGTTAGTTAAATGCCTCTTTGAATACGTGCTTAGACCGCATGCTATCAAATTTATTCATATGCCATATTAGTAGCCAAGCCTAGTGGTTGTATTTTTTCATGCGTTGCATTAGTCATGTTGCATAAGTTAGGATCATGCATTTTTTTCTAACTCTTTTGTTTATTTTGGCTTGGAGTACTAGGTGAGCTCTTTTGTGCTTTAGCATAATTGAATGAGTGTGATTGTTACCATGTCAAAGCATGTTTACCATGAGGCTAAGTGCTTATCTGACAAACTGCTTGAATGCCTGTGAATGACGGCTAATTGCTTAAATTGGGATAGTTTGATTAATGTACATTTGAGCCCACTTTTTCAAGTGGCACATTCACAAACTATTTTCAAAACAAACATGAATCAAGCATTCCAATTCTTGCAAATTAGTCTATACTTGTGTGTGCACACATCACATAGTAATGCTAGCCTAATAATCGGAACAAGGGCATATAATGTAGATAAGATTCATATCATGATTAGTAGAGGCCGATCTTTGATCGGGCGAGCAGGGGTGCTTAATTCATGACCTTCCCCTCTCGTACCTAAGTTCCCGAGCCAAGACAATCGAAATGATGACGGACACATGGCCTTTGGCACGAGTCATTGGTTTCCTAAATTCCCCAAAAAATATTTAGGTGGTGACTTTGTATCTGGCAAAGCAGTCCATTTTTTGGCAATTTGATTCAAAATCGATTTTCTAAAAGATTTGCCGGATTTGGACTCCTTGGTGTTTATCTATTTCGCATTGCACTTGTGAGATCAGATTCAGAACCGCAAGAGTCCGATACTATAGGGCTTATTCGTCTTCCAAAAAGGGGGCACGAAAAGTCGAGCTACACACCCCGTTGAGGGGTCGAGAGTAGAGGAGATAAAAGAAGGTACCGTTTTAATTCCTCTAGCGCTTGATCGCACTATTTATTCCATTTCACTCCTCTTCCCTTCTTGAGGAACTGAAAGAAGGGTTTATATTTGTTTGAGGAGTGGCTTATGAAGCGATTAAGTGCTACTACCATTCCTGTCAACTTTTACACTTCTTTGAGCTTACAAGGTGGCTGTAAGTTGAGGATAGCTTTCACTTGCTAAGGGTCTGCTTCAATCCCCCTTCTTATCACCAAATAGCCCATAAATTTTCTTAATTCAACATCGAAAGCACATTTAGCAGCATTTAACTTCAATTTGTAGGCTTATGTGGTCTCAAAGTCCTTTAAATGGTCAGCTTCTAGCCTGTTTTTGACAACCATATCATCAATATAGATCTCCATGGTTTTTTTTATCTAGTTAGAAAACATGATGGTAACTACCTATCACGACCCAAACCCGCTCCTGTAGATTTAGCGTCGTAATCGGCCAGTAATCCTTAGATTACCCAAGGCCTCTGAACAGAATATCATATGATTATGGGCTGAGGAAGCAGATATATAAAACATACATAGTCCATCAAGCTGTGCAGACATACATGGCACAGATGATCTTAACTTCACGATGATATAGTATTTACACGTCATCCCATATATATATATATATAAACAGAAACTTTGTTCGTAAACCAAAGAGACAAAGTCACAGTTGACCCATAAATGGGACATTTACATAAGGATCCATAACAGTTGGCTCATGAGACGTACAGTTAAACCATAATTGGGACGTAACAGAACAAATAACAGATGTCATTTGAAGCTAAGAATGCCACGAATATATTTCAAAAATATTAGACAACCATTCATTTATGCAGAAAATAATAATATTTCAGAAAACAGATCATCTTATATCATTCAGAAAATACTTATAATTGAACATAACTTTACAAAGTTATTACTCACTAGGCTCCAGCTCATTATTTATATTATGTATGCAGGTGATCAGGCACGTAACCAGGCTCAGAGTTGAGGACCTGGTGTCTTAGTTTTTGTCAGCTAATCTTGCCTCCCGAGGAGGTTCCGGATTAAGTCAAGTTTAGTGGCTAATTTTGTGAATGTATTAGGCTTTGTTTCTTTTGATTTACGATCAAGTTTTTTGTTTATATGTGCATGGAATGACGTGTAAATACTATATCTTCTGATGTCACCCGTAAGTTTATAAAAGTTTAAGATTATTTGTTTCATGTATGTCTTCACAGCTCAATGGACTATGTATATTTTATATATTTGTTTCCGCGGCCCCTAACTATATGTTATTCTGTTAAGAGGCCTTTGATAATCCAAGGATTACTGGTCAGTTACAACGCTAAACCTATAGGGGCGGGTTTAGGTCGTGACACTAGCCGTTGGTAAGTGGCTCCAGCATTTTTGAGCCCAATAAAAATACAATCCTCATGGGGTTATAAAAGCAATTTTTTCCTAGTCTGGCTCATGCATTGCTATTTGGTGATAGCCCCTATAGGCATCCAGAAAACTCATTCTAGCGTGTCTAGATATGGCGTCCACAAATTGATCAATCCTTGGTAGGGGAAAGTAGTCTTTAGGAAAGGCTTTGTTAAGGCTTGTGAAGTCTATACATACCCTTAATTTTCCATTCTTTTTCTTAACAACGATGGTGTTGGACAGCCAGGTGGGGTAGTGGACTTCTTTTATGGCCTTTGCTTCTAGAAGCCTTTCAACCCCCTTAACGTGATCTACATGGGACCTTCACTTTTTTGAATTACTGGCTTGCATGCAGGATTGGCATTGAGACAATGACTGATAATGTTGGGGTCCACTCCTGGCATCTCATAAAGTGTCCAAGCAAAGACCTCAAGATTATACATTAAAACTTAAAAAGAAGTTTTTTTATCCTGCTCAAACAGAGAAGATCCAAGCAAGAAGTACCTTTCAGGATCGTCGGGCGATATTTGGATTTTATGGAGCTCTTCTATCATGCGCTTCTCTGGATCCTTTCCAATCACTCCCAGAGCTTTTGAGTCTGGAATTTCAACTGAGCATACTCATTTTTTAGCCAGCTTGACTTCTTTCTATCCCAAGGCGAGCATTAAACAGTGTCAAGCGGATACTTGGTCTCCTGAAATGGTTTCAATTCTTCCTTCCTTGTTAGAAAACTTCAGGGCTTGGTGAAGTGTGTAGCGAACTACTTTAAGTTAGTGCAGCCATGGTCTGCCCATAATAGCGTTGTATAATGAGGGCATATCCACGACTAGAAAGCACACTTCAAGGCATACAGATCCTGCCCTGACTAGTAGCATCACCTTTCCAACCGGCCAGACTGGGTTAGAGTTGAAGCCTAACAATGGGGAATCAACCTTCTTAAGATCCTGATCCTTAAGGCCCAGGCTCTGGAAAAGTTTATCGTACATGATCTCGACTGCGTTACCTTCATCAACCAATATTCTCTTTACTTCGAATCTGTCCATGTCCAGTTTAATAATCAAAGCGTTCGAGTGAGCCTCGACCAACCCTGCATGTCTTCTACAGAAAAGGAAATGACTGGGCCTTTGAGGATGACCTCGATCCTTGGCCTTTTGTTTTCCAAGGAATACTCTGCTTTGTAAACCTCCTTGAGATGCGTTGCTTTCTGTATCACTCCCCTAGCTTGTGCTACTTTGTCTGGGTGCGTAACTCTACGAGTGACATGGATCATTCCCCTTGGATGCTCTGTTGTCGCATCATTCCCTTCTTGTTGATTGTCCTACCCATTCCGTTGTTGTTCTCCAGGTATTCATTCAGGTGCCCAGCAGCTGCCATCTCATCGAGATATCGCTTGAATGAAAAACAGTCTTTTATCCTATGCCCCACATCATTGTGGTAGGCACACTTCACCCTTTGGTTTCGCGCCTTTGGATCTCCTTTCATTTTGGCTAACCATTTGAACCAGGGCTGGTTTTTAATTTCTAGAAGTATTTGCCAAATCAAGAGTCTGAACACAGTTTGGATTATGTAATCTGTGTCTTTGTTTTTAATGGTTTGGCCTTTAGCCTATTTTACCTCCTTACATGGAGCACTGGTCTTTTGTGTGCTAGTCTGTGCGCTACCTTGTCTTGCTAACTTCTGGTCTTCCTCAAGCTTACTATACCGATCGATCCTAAGCTGCAGGTCTACAACAGTTTTAGGCGGGGCCTTGGTTAATGACTACCATAACTTGTTTTCTGGTTAGATTCCTAGCCTGAAAGTCGAGATTGCTACCTTGTCTAAGCAATCCTCATCTATCTCATGAAAAATCTCCTAGTAAAGCTGGGTATACTGCTTGATGGTCTGATCCTCTATCTTCTTTAGCGCCATGAGTGTATCTAATCCCTTTACCCTTTTACTGTTTGCTATGAATCATTCAGTAAACTTATCTGCCAGCTATTTCCAACTATTAATGGATCCCATTTGGAGCTCGTCATACCAGGTGCAGGCTGTTCTACCCAGATTATAAGCGAAAATTTGGCACATAAGTGCCTTGTTCTCATTCCAGAGGGCTATGGCATGGTGGTAATGGCGTAGGTGGCTTAAGGGATCTGATCTTCCATCATAGAGTTCAAACTTTGGGATACTGAACTTCTTTGGTGGTTTTGCCATAGAAATCCTCTTCGTGAATAGCGATACTAGCAGGACTAGTCACTTATCGGTTGCCCGAAAAGCTATCCCCTTCGTCTGTTTCTGAACAGGACTTCGAATCTTAGGGTCTGGTTGTGTAACTTCTGTTAGTCGTATGTTTATCTTTTATGGAGCTCCGTGGCTAATGATCCTACCATTAACGGCCTTGTGAACTAGCCTGTCTCGTGGGTTGTTCTGTCCTAATATGTCCATGACTGATCTAGAGTGTTGTCTGATCTGGTCTTCCTCTATAAGAAAGTTAGAACTCTGGGCCGCACCTGACCTCCTTGGCCATTTCCCTTATGCCACTTCCCTTTTGTGCAGAAAGGACCTTACGTCGTCTGGATATGTGTAATCCTCTGTTTGATATTCTTTTCATTTGGAAGAGGTCTAGTGACGCCCCTCAAATCGAGGCAAACTGCTTGCTGCGTGACTAGTTTCGCTAACCCTACGAGTCAGTACAGGTCTCTAATTTGCCTCAATTCGCGTCCTCCCCTTAGATTGTTGTGACTGTCTCCTCCTTGGGAGATGCAAGCACCTGTCATTTTGTCCCTGAGGCACCAGCGATTAATTCTGGTACTTTAAAGCCTTGACTTAGTCGGGGAGCTCTTTGAGTTGGTGGTTCATGACGCATATGGTTCGATCACAGCTAGCTAGCTCTTGTGCCCATTGGTTGCCTTCTGAGTTTTCAATGTCAAGTAGGTTTCTCTCTCCTTGCTCGCGCCATTCCTGAGGTGTTCCGACATTCAAAGGGTGCCTTCGTTGGCTTGGGGAGAGGTTCCCATCATACTCGTCCTCAACATATAAGTTAGCATCTTCCACCACCATGGATAATCTGGAATCTCAACGCATAGAGCTAAGCTTTTGGCTGTAGAATTCCCACAGATTGTGCCAAATTGTAATGGGTAAAAATTGAACCACTAGGGCTGCGGCGGTGATGTGGCGGTTCCTGACCTGAAAAACACTTAGATAAAGGTAAAGGGGTGGCTGGAGCAACTTGGGGACCTTCCAATGCCTAAGTCAGTGACCAGATTAGACAATGGTGCATCATTATACTAGTGAGGTTTAGGTAGAAGTGTTTGCATACCTCAATTATGTTGATTCCTTCCCCTTTTATAGCTTGCTCCCACTAGCCGTTATGGGTTATTTGGGCTCTACCCCACTCCTCGCGTCAGCTCCTTTTCTTTAGGGATTGTACTCTACCAAGTGTGGATTTCTAGGAGTTGGTTGAGCCTGAAATATATAAATGTGGGTTGACTGGTTCTGCGCCCCTCTTGGGCGCGCTTTCTTCTGCCTCTTTTTTGTCTTGAAATTTCCTGGCCTAGTCTGGACCTGGGTCTTGAATTATCTTGGGCAGAATTTGGCGGGGATGCCTTCCTCCTTTAAGCCTAGGGATTCCAGCCCTGCCTTATGTTGACTCATTTTTTTGCTTCCCACACTCACCATTCCAGATGCCCCACTCCTAGGGTTATATACTTAGGTCGTGTCATTTGGAATACAGGGTAGTCATAACCCCGTCGCGGCCACAAGAATTCTCATTTGTGTTTCGGTCTGCTACAAGAATTCTCATCTGTACCACAAGCATTCTCGTTTATGTTCTGCAAGACCTAGTTTACCATAGGAATTCTCATCTGTGCCACAAGCATTAGCATTTGTGTAGAAAGACCACCACACGGATGACATAAATGACCGCGTTCTAAACTTAAGCCAACTCAAATACCACGACACAACTTGTGCAAAACTTTTATCTTCAATTAGGGAACGCATCCTATCAATTCATACAACATTATCCGATAAAATTATTTAAGTGATTGAAAACCTAATACCTACCTTATTATGGAGGTGTTTGGGAAGAAGCTTTTTAAGCTTTTTTGGCTAAAATAATATTAAAAGACAAAATAGACTAAAATAGCCAATAAGACAAAATGTTACATCAAACTCATAATTATTTCACTTTTTCTCTCACAAACATCACAACCAATTATAAAAAAAAATCCAACTATCTTCCCAAATATAAAAATTTTAGCCTCCTAAAATAACCAAAAACTAAAATAGCAACTTCCCAAACACCCACTAAGTTTTTCGTTATATTAGATGCATTATGTTAAGATTAGAACAACAATCGAAATAACATTTACTACAGCATTTTAGGACACAAATATAGAGAGATTCAACCAAAACATACATAGATGTCATACAAAAGCTTGAACAAACAATAAGACGCACATCTAAACAAATAAGAGAATGAAATTACTAAAATTTACAAATTTTCAGATTAGATACACTTTAAAGATCACAATATAAGAGACATTTTCAGATTTTTTTCGAACTTGGCTTCTTTAAGGTTTGTAGAGAATTTTGTCTAGTTTCAAAATCAATTTTCGAAAGTGGGATAGCTTTTCTAAATTTGTAGTAAAATACTCCAACTCTGTCCAGATTGGTCGACCGTTACGAAAATCAGATTTTCTCTTTAACCACTCACTCTTCTTCAATAAAACCATTTTTACTTGAAATCTAACACCTTAAGGGAAGTTTTGATATAAAAATGAGATAAAAAGGATTTTTCTATAAATTTTGAAAGTAGGTTGAAAATACTGGTCTTTCTTGCACAAAACTTGAAATGAGAAGAGTAATAAAAAAATAGGGTAGCCATAAGTAATTTTTCACTTCTTTTATGATGAAAACGTGCTAAATAATATACAAATGACTTAGATTTTTAGATTTAAGGTATTCCTTTGAAAATAATGTGAGAAATGGATAGAAAATAGATAGCCTTATTTCATTTTAAGGAAGAACTCATGTAAGGTGACAACTAAGGCTCAACTCTTTTTATTTAAACTCATGAACACCATATATACAAATCTGAAATTAATACTTTAAGCCTCTAATATCATGTATTTGAATGAGAAAATTGTTGGAAAAAATGGTTTATTATAGGCATAATTTTTGAGCCAAAATTTTGAGTAGGTCCGAAGAGGTGAAGTGTTCCGTACCGCATGGCAAGTCACACGGTGAAGGCGGAAGTTCAAAACCATTTATGAGTGAATGGGAAGTTGACATCTTTTTATCGTCTAACATTAATTTTTATTTGATAAAATTCATTTGAATTTTTTCAATAATAAAAATTATTGTGGGAATTTAATTTAAATTCTAAATTCAAATTTTAGGTTAATAAGTGGTTTCCTAAAATTTGTAATTGTGAGAATTTAATTTAATTCTAAATTTATATTTTTAGTACCTTTGTGGTTTCCTAAAAATTAATTAAACTATTTAAATAGTTTAATAAAGTTATTCTATTAAGTGAATGGTTTTATTAAATAAACTATTCTAATAGTTTAATTATAATAGTTCCAAACAGTTTGTTTGTTTGTGCCGTCAACCTCCAACGGATTCCTTTTGTTTGATAGTTTGCAACGAACAGATTCAAAATTCAAAATAGAACCTGTTCAAAGGTTTGGTGCACCTTTTCACTTATTTTTTGGTACCTGTTCGGATCAATTGCTTGCCTATAAATACAATCTATTTTCAGCAGTCATTTTGGATCCAGAAATTCAGTCTGAAATTTTTCTCTTTGCTGTCCAAATTTCCTTTTACTGCATTATTTCTACATTTTAGATTTAAGAATAAATATTCAGAGAGTATAGAACACGGGTTTGTTCGCCGAACAAATTTATTTGAAGTGCTTCTATAAATTTGTGAAGATCATTGTATCCTGGGAGATAGACGCCACTCAACCGTAAGCACCGTAGCGGGGCGAATCTGTCTTAAGGACAGAGTGTCGCACACTTGACTTGGTCTTAAATTATTTATTCGGTTCAACGAAATAAATTCGGTATGTTATTTATTTATTTTGTTTGAATTATTTCAAGTTTTTTTATTTACACAGAAGATAGTTCCAAACAATCTTAAGACAGATTCGAATTATTCTGTTTACAGAATTTTTCGTTTGTTTCCCTTTTTCATTCTTTGTAAATAATTTCGAAAGAAAATTATTTTCTGTGGATTTACAAAATAATATTCTGGTTGGAAAAACAAATAGTGATTATATGCTATTTGACAGATAGTAGTAATATACTGTCTCTTTTCTTTGACAACAACTAGTAGTACGATACTAGTGTCATTAACAATTCAGAATATATTTTTGTGGAATTTTTTCAGAAATTAATTTTGGGTTTTAGAAATTATTTTCTGAGTTTTCATTAATTAAAATTCTGTTTTCAGTATTTTAATTTTTGGAGTATAACAAGAGATTTAAATTTTTTTTGTGTGACATTAATTTGGTTAAATAAAATTTTATATTATTTTCAAATTAATTGGAAAAATAAAAGTTATAGTTTTTATTTCTTTTATTTTACAGAATTTAATTTCTTGTGTGGAATTAATTTGGTTAAATAAAGTTTTATTTTATTTCCAAATTAATTGAAAAATAAAAGTTATATTTTTATTTCTTTTATTTTACAGAATTTAATTTTCTGTGTGGAATTAATTTGTTTAAATAAAATTTTATTTTATTTTCAAATTAATTGGAAAAATAAAAGCTACATTCTTGTTTCTTTTATTTTTACAGAATTTAATTCTGTGTATTTGGTTTAATTTTCTGTGTAGTGTAAATTCTAATTATAATTTTGTTTTATAAATTAGAATTGATGGCTACAGAAACAAATGCCCAAACAAGTACTACTGTGGTGGCTGCAATGACGCCAACCCCCTCTCCTGTGGTAACAGTGCCAATAAATCATAGGGAAAAGCCAGAGAAGTTCTTAGGAACTGACTTCAAAAGATGGCAACAGAAAATGTTGTTCTATCTTACAACTCTAAACCTGGCTCATTTCCTCTGTGAAGATGCTCCTATCCTGAAAGAAGATAAAATCGACCGGCAAGTGGTTGATGCGGTTGATGCCTGGAAACATGCCGATTTCCTTTGCCGGAATTACGTCTTGAACGGACTTGACAACACATTGTACAACGTCTACAGTCCAATCAAGACAGCAAAGGAACTTTGGGAATCGTTGGAGAAAAAGTACAAAACGGAAGATGCCGGCTCAAAGAAATTTGTGGTTGGCAGATTCCTGGATTTTGTAATGGTTGATTCAAAAACTGTGATTAGCCAAGCTCAAGATTTCCAATTCATTCTGCATGACATTCATGCAGAAGGTATGTTTCTCAGTGAATCCTTTCAAGTTGCAGCCTTAATTAAAAAATTACCAAAAGACTAGAAGGAATTCAAGAACTACCTTAAACACAAGCGCAAAGAAATTTCTATGGACGAGTTAATTGTGCGTTTAAGGATTGAGGAGGACAACCGCAATTCTGAAAAGCGGGCTGGTAAGAATCCTATGGAGTCTAAGGCAAATGTGGTGGAACATGCTTCAAAAACCAAGAAACGTAAGTCTTCTGGAGAAAGTTCATCACAAGGCTCTAAAGGGGGGATAATAAAAGGTACAAGTTTAATGGCAAATGTTACATCTGTGACAAAGAGGGACATCGGGCCAAAGATTGCCGTAGCAAAGGCAAAAGTAAGAAAAGAACAAGCAAGAAGCTTGCTCATGCCCATATGACCGAAGTGGACAAGATTTCCAATGGTGTAGATGACATCAATCTTTTTGCAGTTGTTTTCGAGGCAAATCTTGTCGGAAATCCTAAAGAATGGTGGGTGGACACTTGTGCTACTCGCCATATTTGTGCCGACAAAAAGATGTTCACATCTTACTCTACAGTGGACAATGGTGAACAACTTTTTATGGGCAACTCCTCAACTTCCAAAGTTGAAGGACAAGGAAAGATTGTTCTCAAGATGACATCAGGAAAGGAACTCACTCTCAACAATGTGCTGCATGTACCAGACATTCGCAAGAATCTTGTTTCCGGATCTTTGTTGAGTAAGAATGGGTTTAGGCTAGTATTTGAGAGTGATAAATTTGTACTTACTAAGAATGGGATGTATGTAGGAAAAAGGTTACATGTCTGATGGCCTTTTCAAGTTAAATGTAATGACTGTTGTACCCTCTGTTATTAATATTACTACATCTTCTTCTTACTTGCTTGAGTCTTCAAATTTATGGCATGGTAGATTAGGACATGTTAATTATGGATCTTTGCGTAGATTAATTAATATGGAATGTTTACCTAAATTTGACATTGATTCAAATCATAAATATGAAATTTGTGTTGAGGCAAAATTAACTAAAACTCCTTTTCATTCAATTGAAAGAAGTACGGAACCACTTGAATTAATTCATAGTGACATTTGTGATTTTAAATCGATTCAAACCAGAGGTGGAAAAAAGTATGTAATCACTTTTATAGATGACTATACTAGATATAGTTATATGTATTTAATTCGAACCAAGGATGAAGCTTTGGAAACTTTCATTCAATATAAGAATGAAGTTGAAAAACAACTTGGTAAGAAAATCAAGAAACTTAGAAGTGATAGAGGTGGTGAATATGAATCACCTTTTGGTGAATTTTGTAAAGAACATGGAATAATTCATCAAACCACCGCTCCTTACTCACCTCAGCAAAATGGAATTGCTGAAAGGAAAAATAGGACTTTAAAAGAAATGATGAATGACATGTTAATAAGTTCTGGATTACCTCAGAACTTGTGGGGGAAGCAATACTTTCTGCTAATTATATTTTAAATAAAATACCCCGAAAGAAAGTAAATCAAACACCTTATGAATTGTGGCATGGAAGAGTACCATCCTACAAATACTTAAAAGTGTGGGGGTGTTTGGCTAAAGTGGCTATTCCTAGTCCTAAAAAGACTAAGATAGGTCCTAAGACCATTGATTGCATTTTCATTAGTTATGCCAAGAATAGTAGTGCATATCGGTTTTTGATTCATAAATCAGAACATTTTGAAATGCATGTAAATACTATTATTGAGTCTCGGAATGCATCATTCTTTGAACATGTATTTCCAAATAAGACTGGACAAGAGACTAGTACTAATAAAAGATCTTTTGATGCTATTACTAGTAATGATCAAGAGCAAGAGTTAGATCAAAATGAGGAAGAGGAACCTAGGCGTAGTAAACGTGCTAGAACCTCAAAATCGTTTGGTCCAGATTTTTTAACATATTTGTTAGAAAATGAGCCTTTAACCTTTAAAGAGGCTATGTCCAGTCCTGAAGCTCCTTTATGGAAAGAAGCTGTCAACAGTGAAGTTGAATCCATCTTGCAAAATCACACTTGGGAATTAGTGGACTTGCCACCAGGTTGTAAACCTCTTGGGTACAAGTGGATTTTCAAAAGAAAATTGAAAGCAGATGGATCAATCGACAAATACAAGGCAAGACTTGTAGTCAAAGGTTTTAGACAGAAAGAAGGTCTAGATTACTTTGACACATACTCACCAGTTACTAGAATAACATCCATTAGAATGCTAATTGCCATAGCATCTCTATACAATCTAGAAATTCATCAAATGGATGTTAAAACCGCTTTCTTAAATGGTGAGTTAAATGAAGAAATTTACATGGAATAACCAGAAGCGTTTTCTATTCCAGGGAAAGAAAAGAAAGTGTGTAAATTGGTTAAATCATTATATGGTTTAAAACAAGCGCCAAAGCAATGGCATGAGAAATTTGACAAGGCAATGATGTCAAATGGATTTAAAATTAATGAGTGTGACAAATGTGTTTATATTAAAAACACAGATAAAGGTTATGTCTTTGTATGTCTATATGTAGATGATATGCTCATCATAGGTAGTAATAATGATATAATTAAAACTACCAAAAAAATGTTGAATAAACATTTTGACATGAAAGACATGGGCATTGCTGATGTAATTCTTGGTATGAAAATTACCAAAACATCAGAAGGTTATACTTTGTCACAATCTCATTACATTGAGAAAATACTTGACAAATTCAGCAAAGATGATGATCATCTTGCTAGAACTCCTGTAGATGTTAATTTGTATCTTTCTAAGAATATACAGGAAAGTATTTCTCAATTAGAGTATGCCCAAATTATTGGAAGCTTAATGTACTTGATGAACTGCACTCGCCCAGATATAGCTTATGCAGTAAGTAAATTAAGTAGATATACGAGTAATCCGGGAGTAGAACACTGGAAAGCAATTATAAGGGTTCTAAGATATCTCCGATTCACTCGTAATATTGGGCTGAATTGTACTAGATATCCAGCAGTACTTGAAGGATACTGTGATGCAAATTGGATATCGGATACTAAAGACTTGAAGTCCACCAGTGGGTATGTCTTTACTCTTGGTGGGGCGGCTGTATCTTGGAAATCTTCCAAACAGACTTGTATTGCTAGGTCTACTATGGAATCTGAATTCATAGCCTTAGACAAAGCACGGGAAGAGGCAGAATGGTTTCGCCACTTCCTTGAAGATATTCCAATTTGGCCAAAACCGATGCCTGCTATATGCATACATTGTGATAGTCAATCAGCAATTGGTAGAGCACAGAGTCATATGTATAACGGTAAGTCACGACACATTCGTCGTCGACATAACACCGTAAGACAACTACTCTCTAATGGAATTATTTCCATAGAATATGTTAAGTCTAAAGACAACATAGCGGATCCACTAACCAAAGGGTTAGCAAGAGAGTTAGTTGAGAATTCATCGACGAGAATGGGACTTAAGCCTATTAAATAAGAGTTACCACAACGGCAACCCAACCTAGTTGACTGGAGATCCCAAGATCTAGGTTCAAAGGGACAACCGAGTTGTGAATGACTCAGAATAATCACTGGGGAGTCTAACTCCTACCCATTTCTTTGATGAAAAAGTGATGTCTGCAGCATTTTAGGTTAACTAAAACTTTTAATGATTTTTATATCTAGGTAAACCTAGTGGAGTATGGCAGGATACTCTTCATAAGAATCACCTATGTGAGTGTGAACTGGGCCGGTTCTGTGAGATTTGTGAAGGGCTACAATTCTCTAGAGCACTCATGAAGACCAGGTTGTTCAGGGCCAAAATGAACACAATAGTGAGAACTAAACTGTGTCTGAGAATATACTGTGTGAGTTCTATTGTCTTGGTTTACACAAACGGCTGAACAGTTCAAGACATCATGTTCACTGTTTAGCTAGTAAATCCGATAGTGTCTCACAAGGGACGGTTCAAAGCCAAAAGCTACCTATCCTTTGCAGAATATTACCAATTTCTGTACTCTCTGATTAGATCATGTTGTTGCATTTTCTCTCCGTCAAATTCCATTCATGTGGGGGATTGTTGGAAAAAATGGTTTATTATAGGCATATTTTTGAGCCAAAATTTTGAGTAGGTCCGAAGAGGTGAAGTGTTCCTTACCGCATGGCAAGTCACACGGTGAAGGCGGAAGTTCAAAATCATTTATGAGTGAATGGGAAGTTGACATCTTTTTATCGTCTAACATTAATTTTTATTTGATAAAATTCATTTGAATTTTTTCAATAATAAAAAATTATTGTGGGAATTTAATTTAAATTCTAAATTCAAATTTTAGGTTAATAAGTGGTTTCCTAAAGTTTGTAATTGTGAGAATTTAATTTAATTCTAAATTTATATTTTTAGTACCTTTGTGGTTTTCTAAAAAATTAATTAAACTATTTAAATAGTTTAATAAAGTTATTCTATTAAGTGAATGGTTTTATTAAATAAACTATTCTAATAGTTTAATTATAATAGTTCCAAACAGTTTGTTTGTTTGTGCCGTCAACCTCCAACGGATTCCTTTTGTTTGATAGTTTGCAACGAACAGATTCAAAATTCAAAACAGAACCTGTTCAAAGGTTTGGTGCACCTTTTCACTTATTTTTTGGTACCTGTTCGGATCAATTGCTTGCCTATAAATACAATCTATTTTCAGCAGTCATTTTGGATCCAGAAATTCAGTCTGAAATTTTTCTCTTTGCTGTCCAAATTTCCTTTTACTGCATTATTTCTACATTTTAGATTTAGGAATAAATATTCAGAGAGTATAGAACACAGGTTTGTTCGCCGAACAAATTTATTTGAAGTGCTTCTATAAATTTGTGAAGATCATTGTATCCTGGGAGATAGACGCCACTCAACCGTAAGCACCGTAGCGGGGCGAATCTGTCTTAAGGACAGAGTGTCACACACTTGACTTGGTCTTAAATTATTTATTCGGTTCAACGAAATAAATTCGGTATGTTATTTATTTATTTTGTTTGAATTATTTCAAGTTTTTTTATTTACATAGAAGATAGTTCCAAACAAAAATAAAAGTGAGGGTTAGGTTGTGTTGTAGCATACTTGAAACTTTGTGAAGAGTTGCACAAATTTTTCTCTCTTTTTCCACCTCCACCACCAAAGTTCACTCTTTTCCTATCCTCTTTCCCTTTTAGCCAAATGTCTAGGCGTGTGAGTGTATGAGATGTGTAAAATGTGGAGGGTGGTGGTGTATTTATAGATAATTTTATTCAATTGAATATTTTTGAATTTAGTTAGGATGAAATGGAATAGTGGATAATTAGGGAACTTAATTATGTATTTAAACATGATCTAGTTTTGATTAAATTGATGTAAGGTACAAAATCTTTCCATATCTTTCAATATATATCTTTCAAAATCTTTCCATATCTTAGATTTGATTACAAAAGTACACCTATATATATAAAGAAAAGGTGGTTAGTCATAGTACTTGGATTTTGGGTTCCTTACTTTTCATGTACAAATTGTGTCTGATTAGAGGATATTTATGTACAAAATAAATCTAAAGGTACAAATGCATATATATATATAATGGTACTAGTTGAAGTCAAAACGTAATTTAATTAAAACATGAGATCTAGGCTTTAATTTATGAATTGGATCATTTATTTAAGTGCAGCATTTAATTGGATTAGGGTTTGAGAATTTAATTCGGTTTAAGTTTCTTTATTTCAAATTAATGGCGATTAATCGAACGATCATAGTGAGAATTGGAAATCTAGGGCTTTGGGTAATCAATCCTTAATTGGGGACTTAATTAATTATTATTAGGGTATTATAATTGATACCTAAGTTACCGAGGTCGATTAGAGTTCGTATGGTTCCGCTAGGAACGCGTTCATAATTATAGGGTTAAAATTGCAAGTAAACAAGAATTTGAGGGCTTTCATTGAAATAACCCAAAAGTGAGGGCCTTAAAGAAATTACAAAAATCAGGGCCTTACACTTGCACTCCACACAAATCGAACTTGCACTCTAGCATAAATTGGACTTGCACGCACACAAATTAGACTTACAACTAGGTATAGATTGGACTTGCACTAGGGCACATATTGAACTTGTACGCAAACATAAATTGGACTTATATTCCACACAAATTAGACTTACATTAGGGCACAAATTGGACTTCCATCCCACACAAATTAGACTTGCACCCAAAAAGTAATTTTTAAAAAAACCTAATTTGGTATATATATATAAATACTCATCATTTTCATATGATTTGATATTTTTTGAATGAAAATAAATTTTGTAATTTAAAAAATATTTTTTGATGTTTATTTTTGTCAAATAAAATATAAATAAATTTAACAAAAATAAAAATTAAAAAAATATGCAACTTGTTTACATGCAAATCCAATTTTGGTTTAGCTTTTAATTTTTTTTTCCTTTTATTTTTCTTCAAAAAAATTAAAACTAATTTGGTAAATAAAAGGAAAAATAAAAACCATTCATTTCATGTTGTTTTCTCTTTTTTGAAGCGAAAATACTTTTTTTTAAAATTTCAAAATTAATTTTTTATTTTTATCTCATCAAATTAGTTTATAATTTCATTTTATTTTATCAAATTAGATTTTATTCAAAAAATACATAAAAACATAATCAAATAGAGTAATTATTTTTGTTTATTTTGATTTTTTTATTAAATATTTTAATATGGATATCATTTTAAAATTATGGTTGATATCTTTTTAATGATATTAATTTTATTAAAATGGAATTTATATTTTAAAAGTTATATATGTTTTTATTAAAATAGAATATAAAGAATATATATTTATTTTAAATTTTATTATTTATTACTAGTTGAGCGTGTATGAGACAAAGAGAAAGGGGAGAGAGAGAGAGAGAGAGAGGAGTTGGCATGAAGTCAGAAAAGAAAGAGAGAGACATAGCGAGTCACGTGATGTGATGCAGAGAAAAAGACAAAGAAAATGGCGTATTTGACATTTTCATCCAAAAACAATCATGGCTTCCAATCATGATTTGAATAAAAAAAATTTATAATTTAAAATTTAATATAATTTTTAAAATTTATTTAAAAAATTCTTTTTAAAAGTTATAAATAAATTCTTTTCAAAGCTTTATTTTTTAAAAAATATTTTTTATTTTATTCTTTAAAATTTTTTTATTTATTTTTGAATAAAAATATTTTTAATTTTTTCAAAAAAAATATTTTGTTATTTTTTTAAGTATTGAACAAATAATTTGTTATGATTTAGATATATATGAGCGATCAAAAAAATTTTAAAAAATTTAAAAAATATTAATTAAATATTTAAAATAAAAATTATATATTTTAAAAATATAGTGCACAAATATAATAAATAAATAAATATTTACAATAAAAAATATTTATCCTACAAAATAAAAACAAGAAAATTTTTAAATATTTAAAAATAAATAAACCTAAAACAATTTCAAAGTACAACTCAAAACTTAAAATTCTTTTCCGAACTTATAATTAAACAAGTTTTCTCATTTCAAATCTCATTTTAAAATTTAACTTTTAAAACACAACTCGAAACTCAAATTTCATTTCAAAAACTGAACCAAAACGGATTCCATGTTTTGATACTTAATTTTGTACTCTCCACTACCATTGACATTTAAAAAGATTTTTCACCGTCAAATAATTAATATTTCCCACCTCCACTCTTTGGTAATTGCCCCAAAAGATTATAAAAAATGGTATATTCGACTTTTTATCCCAAAAAATCTTGGTTTGATAATCAATTCTATATTTTCCACCGCCATTAAAATTTAGAGATTGTTTAAAATGATATAAATAAATATATTTTTTAATTTTTTATAAAAAAAAAGTAAAAAAATATAAAAAATAATATACTTTAAATAAATACACTTTAATTTATGCTAAATACTACTTTAGAAAGATTTTCCGGCGTCAAGGGATTAATTTTTCGCGAGCGGATCCTCTAGAGTAACTCTCTAGAGTGATCTCCTAGAGTGGATGATCGGACGGCTCTGCTTAAGCCTCACCAAAACGGCGTCGTTTTGGTGAGCCAGACCCAAAAAAAAAAAAACAAAAAAAAAAATTGCAGATCTGCAGATCGAGGAGTCCGGATGGAGGAAGAAGAAGAAAATGGATTTGAAAGGAAGAGGAAGAAGAAATGGATGTGGAGGAGTAGAGCACATAACAATAACTACAAAGGAGGACAGAGAATGTCTGGAGAAGAAGGAACCACTGTGGATTTGAGAGGGAGGAAAACGGATTTGAGCCAGACCAAAAAAATGGGTGAGCCAGACGAATTTCTTCTTCCTCCTCCTCCTTTCAAATCCATTTTCTTCTTCTTCCTCCTCCCTCTCGACTCGATCTGCAACTCTGCATTTTTATTTTTTTTTTGGGTCTGGGTCATTGAAGAAAATAGAAGTTCATCCATGGTGATGAACTTCTTGAGCGACCAAACCAAACCCATTAACCCAACACAGCAAAAATCTGTTGAAGAAGATGATCTGTAAGGATGTTTCGAGTCGGTTTTCAGCCGAACAGGTTCTCAGTAAGTCAATTCTCATCTCTCTGTAATATTTAAATCCCTAAATTGAAGAATCTGAATTTTAACCTTCTGTTTGTTCGCTGAGAAAATAAAGGAAAAATAGTAGAGGACAATGTTTGGTCCAACTTTGAATTGGGTTAAAGTTTGTTTGTCCTTTCTTAGTTCCTGATTTATAAAAAAATGGAAGTTTTCAAGCAACATTTTTTTTTCCTTTTCTTTTTCTTCACTTTCTCTGCAACCAACCAGTGTAATTAGAATTGATTCTGGGTCAAATTTATTTTGAATTTATTTATTTATTTTTTGTTTTGCATATTCACCCAGTACTTTGATTTAATTCATGTAGATACATGTCTTGACTCAAATTCTTTTGTATTTTGCAAGGCATCCATGGATGATCAATGGAGGAGAGACCAGATCTGCAATTTTTTTTTTTGTTTTTTTTTTTTTGGTCTGGCTCACCAAAACGACGCCGTTTTGGTGAGGCTTAAGCAGAGCCGTCCGATCATCCACTCTAGGAGATCACTCTAGAAAGTTACTCTAGAGGATCCGCTCGCTAATTTTTCAACCCTCCCTATTTGGTGATTCCCCCTTGTGTCTTTGACGTTAAGTCTTTCCCATCTTGGATTCTTGCAGTATTGACGACAGGACAAGGGAGTGACAGATCTCATTCGATGTGACCACCGACAAGTAATTTACTTGTACTTCCCTCTAAAGAGAAAGACAAATTATCTACGCCTCTTTTAAAATTTAACTAAGGGTTGGTTTGGGGTATCCTAAAAAAGTATATTTTTTGTCTTTTTATGAAAAGATATTTAGAGAGGTGATGTGATAAAAAAGATAATAAGATAGATTATATAGTGTACCCCAAACCAGCCCTAAATTACACATCTTTTCCAGAGATTTCAAAAATTACATTCTGTCTTCGATATTTATATTCACTTATCAATTTTATTTTTATCATTAACTAAACGTTAAGAGTAGTTAACTGACATCACCAAAATATAAATTGTTGGACAATATTACTCCTACTAAAATCTCTTTGATAAATCAACAAAATTTACAAAAAAATTACGTTAGATAAACAAAAATTAAGGTTGTGTTTGGTGGGACTTTATAATCAATTTTTCACCCACTGATTTGAATGTTACGTTTGGTTTTAGTTTTCAAAAATCATTTTCACACCCGCATTTGAAAACTCTTCTACCCGGTCACCCCGAATGTCCTCCTAGATGCTTGGCTTGTTGACCAAAATAGTTTTTTTTTTTTTTTTTTTTTTTTTTTTTTTTTTTTTTTTGCACCTGTTATTTTTATATTTTAAATAAAAAATATTTTCAATTTTTAAAATTTTTTTTTATAAGCTTTGATTAGAATTTTGAATTGTGTGTTTGGTTATGAGTTGTAAGTTTTTGAATCAAATATCATATGTCACATTAAAATTTTCAAACTCAATTCAAAATTCTTTTCAAAACTCCCTCAAAACTAATAACTAAACAAATTTTCCTCACTCCAATTATAATTCCAAAACTCATAAACTCAAAATACAACTCTATTCTCAAATCATAATTCTAAAACTCTACCAAACTCTACCTAAGTTTTTAAAACCATGTTTGATTTATTGTTTAGAGAAAAAAAAATTCAGAATTTAAAATAAATAAATAAAAACTAATTTAATAAAAATAAATATGAAAAAATATATTTAATTTGTAAAAATTATTTCTAACCACTCAAAAGATAAAATTATATAAAAATAATATATTTTTTTATTTTTTATTTTTTAACCAAATTAATTTTTAATTTTTTTAAAAAAAATTAAAAATAAATTTCTAAAAATCAAACCAAACATATTCTAAAATTTTTTTAATAAGCCATTTTTTGTGTTTTTAACTTATTTAATTATTTGTTAATTTTATGAAATTTTCACTATCTAACATTACAACATATAAGAGTTTTAAAGACCAATTTTTTTGATCTCTAAAAGTGAAAATTTTGTGCAAAAGACATGTAGGGACTAATTACGAGTCGTGAGTATAGTCGTTAAAATGTCGCCCTAAAAAGTCAAAAATAAGGCTTTTAACGATAAAATTTCAAAAATGTCAATAATAAATAGACTTTTAGAAACAAAATAATTTGGTCTCAAAATGATTTATTTTTTGAGACAAAAAATTTGATACCAAAAAGATAATAATTAATCACTAATGTTCAATTTTCGTTATTAAAAATATAATAACGACACTTTTTACAACAAAAATATTTGGTTCTCTAAATATAATTTTATTCCTAAATTTTGATATCTAAAACCTTAATTTTTTGTAGTGTGATAAGTATTTTTCCATTTTAATTTTGCATTTCATAACTTATTTAAAAATGATAATTTATCTAAACCTCATGAGAAATCTGTAATTTAGCTAAACCTCAAGGGAGTGTAGGTAATTTGCCCTTATTTGTCAAGAGGGCATTTTAGTCAATTTATGATATCCGTTAACGGTATTAATTGCAATGGGGTACGATGTAATTTTTGAAACCACAAGAGAATCTGTAATTTTGTTAAACCTCACGGGAGCTGTTGGTAATTTGTCCAAAAAAATAATTTGTGTATAGATTGTTAGAAGGCTCCTTTTAGTTAGTTTAGTTTTAAAATTATAATTTGATTGTGCAATTGTGATTTAAGTGTGTAATTGCGATTTGAATTTTGAAAAAATATATATATTTGGTTATAAATTTTCACTCAAAACTTAAAATATAATTTAAATTTTTTTTCAAAACTCAAAATTTTTTTCAAAATTCAAAATTCAAAAACTCATAACTAAATTCAAAATTTAAAAATTTATGAGTGTGTTTGGTTTGTGTTTTGAGATAAATTTTCAAAAGAAATTTTGGGAAGAGTTTAGAAATTTTTTTAGTTTGTTTTGTTGTATATTTTGAAAATAATTTTGGAGTTTGAGAGTTTGTGATAATTTAATATTTTGTTGTAATTGAGTAGATGTATGTGAGAGAAAAATGATTTTCCGAGAAGGGTCATTATTCAGTAATTCTGGAGTGTAGACACCTGGTATTCCATAGTATTATGATTGATGGAGAAAGTGGGTAGGTGAGGGTATTGTGTTGGGTAATTAGGAAATATAAGGGGACATATTAAATGATAATTTGTTAGGGAGTACAGACGATGTGTAGGAGAGAGAATGTGATTTTGGAAAAAAAATTCAACAAATTTGAACCAAACAAAATTTTAAAAAAATTTCTCAAAAAATTTATCTTGAGATATAAACCAAACAAACCCTATAATTCTTTTTAAAATTCACAATCAAACAAATTTTTTCTTTTCAAAATTCAACTTACAACTCATAATTCAAAATATGACTCCACACTCAAATTATGATTTTAAAAATAATTTTAAAAAATAAAATAAAAATATATATATATATATATTTTAAATTGAGTTTTGAAAATAATTTGGTTTTGAATTTTGAAAAAAGTTTTGAATTAAGTTTTGAGTTGTGTGTTTGGTTATGAATTTTAAAAATAATTTTTAAATTGAATTTGATATCTTTTTAAATTGGGTGTTTGATTATAAGTTTTGAAAATAATTTTAATTTTTTTTATTTATTAGAATCACAATTCCAAAAGAAAATTAAATGCAGGCTACATGACAGTGATGTTAAAAAAAAATTAATTTTGGAAATTGAATGAAAATAAATAATTACAAATTAATGAAAATATTTGAAACATTAATTATTAATATTTGTAATATTTTTCATTTGTTTATAAATAGTTTTTGACTCACACATATCGATGCCTTCGTATGTTAACTTAGCCCTCGTTTGAAGGCATGATTTTTTAATAATTTTTTGACTTTTTAATTAAAATATAATATTAAAAAATTTAGTATGTTTAAGATAATTTTTTAGTTTTTTACGAAAAAAAAGTAGAGATAAAATGAAATATTTGACTTTTTGGAACTTTTTAATTTTTTTTAGTGACTTTTAAATTTTTTAACTAAAGAAGTCACTTGTCAAACGAGGGTTTAGGTTGGGTTGGGTTGGGTTTAAGGCTATTTTACTCTCAAAAAGATAAAATAAACTTTTTAGTCTAATAAGATAAAATGTTACATCCAATTCATAATTATTACATTTTTTCTTTCACAAAAAATAAAAAAAGTTAAACAACCTATCTCAAATTAAGTTTTTTAGCCCTATGCTAAATTAGTCAAAAAGTCAACTCACTTTCTAAATGAACTTATTACATAACTTTAATTTTAGAACTCTAAAGAGAATTATAATAATGTGAGAAGAAAAAAAAAGCAAACAAATAAACAAAAATATAAACACACACGTTCCATTATATGCAGATCCTATTCCCTACCACGTCACTAAAAATTTCTTTAAAATTTCAAAATTATTCCATACCTTGTGATAGTACGGTCAAATCAATCAAAATTATTCCCAATGCCTTTACATTGAATAATTGCTCCGAATTGTTGAACTCAACAGTTATACCAACCTGATTCGGTACTACTATTTTCTTCTTTGAAAAGGAACATAAGACCTAACAATTCCGTCCCCAGCTACCACAACAGTGGAAATTCGCAAAAGGTGGTGATAAAAAATTCTAATATTAAAGTGATAACATAAATTTTAGTAAAGGGTCAAACAAATAAATAAATAAATTAATTAATTAAAATATCACATTAATATGTGAAATCTACCATTAAAGTTCTATTAAAATTCTCAAATTAGAATTCCCAAATATTAGTGTTTGCAAAGCTATAATCCCAACAAGATATCAAAGGATTCACACTAGAGGCTTTAGAGCATCCATAATGGGATGGCTAAAATTGTTTGTCAAAGTGTGTTATATGACAAAAAGTGATAAAAGTGTGGCCCAAAAATGTGTGTTAAGATGTATTAAGAATTTATTAATTTTAGAGAGTGAGTGGTAGTGCAATGAATGTATTGAGAAGTGTGTTATTAAGTGATATATAAATAAAAAGATAATAACAAAAAAGGCAAACATTGATAGTTTTTTCTTACTCTCTCACTTTCTCTCTCTGCTTCTCTCTCTCTTTCTTTTACCATCCGTCTAGTCACTTTAGTGGGTGGATCCTACTACCATTTTACTCTCTCACTCCCTTTGTTGATGGTTAGAACTATTGTTAACTATGGCGAGCAAAATAACACCTGACACTATTTTTTAAGTTTAGTCAACTCCTTAATAGCTCCATCGAAGCTGAAAATAACATCTTTCACTAGCTAAATTTATAGATCGACACCAATATGTACACAAACAATAATGCCCTTAAGTAACCCACAAGACTTTAACTAAACAATCGCACAAAACCCCAAGTTATTAATAAATGAGCATTTCTTAATTTTTATTTATAATATTCTATTTTTTCATTTTAATATACACGTTAATTTTCCTATTTGGATCATTCTAGAAATATACATATGTAAGTTATGACATTTATAATATTGATTATCATAAATATTATAATTAAATCATTTTCAATCAAAACTAAAAAAATATATATATTGAGTCATAATCAAACACATGACCAATATAATAATTACAATAGATCATAACTAATTTCGCAAAAAGTGATAACTCACACCATAATAGGCCATATCAAATACCACAAACACCATAATTTGTATGAAAAGGGTTTGAGAATGTTGCCAAAAAATGAGAATGTTGCGGAAAAATTCGAAGGCTTGTCGGAAAACTCATGAATTCTCTAGAAATGGAAAGATGAGGTTAAGATTCTTCAACAATAGCAACAAGAACTCAAGAGAATGAAAATGATGGAAGATAAAAGATTGGGTGAAAAAAAAGGCATAGAAATTAATAGAGGATTGATATAGCTCTCATGGATCTCTCCACTTTTATTCAAGAATTAATCAACTATGGAATGACTCCAAGTGAAGTCTAATTGTCCTTTCAAAGCTATGGGTGAGTGTCTATTTATAAGCAACTCAAAAGCTATCTTTTTAGAATAATGTTATATGCACAAATTAGTGTATTAGCTATTGTACACCACCGATCTCTTTAAGGAGGTGGTAACCAATCAAGGTTGAGCCCTATGTGCTTGCACATAAGAGGAATATATTCTCTCTCACCACTTTGTCTAAGGATAAGGAAAATCCCGAGGATGAGACAAACTTCCCGGCGAACCCTTCTCTTTAGCCATACTGAACCAATGATCCCTAATCATCCCAAATGGTTAGGGGAAGTCCAAGGAGACGCCTTATGGGAAATCCAAGAGGACGCCCTTCTCATGGACTTCTCGAATTATGCCACTTAGACTTGGATATAGGCTAGTTTAACCGAAGAGCAAATTTATCTTCAAGCTCACTATCTTCAAGATTGGGTCCTTTGTTTACACTCTGCCACACTCATAGTTCTAGTGCATTGATCCCAGAAAGCTCTAAGTCCGCAAGTATTTTGGGACCCATTTTTTGAGCGACTTCTAGATTGCTTTTAAATCCATTCGAAGCCAAATGTTTCAGATTTCTAGATTTGCTTAGAATTATTTTGAGTCTAAGCTCAGTAATATCTATGTTCATGGATATATACCCTTTTGAGAAAAAGCAATTACCTCAGAGAATAGACCTTCTCCGAGGGTTTTACCTCCTCTGAATACAATGGTTAATTCTCTCGAATGCCCGTATACTCTAGGTCTCATTAGATGGACTTGTTGGGCTTTCTTGAAGCTATAAGCTTGTTGGGACCTCCTCAGCCCAGTTGGTTGACTCTGTTTTGGGGCCCATTTTGATAGGATTTTATTGGGCCTACTTGGTGATGATTTCTGTGAGTCCACTTAATTCGTAGATTTTCTTATTGGATCCCAATTGGACCCACTTAATTCTATATCTTGAGTTAACCCCTCTTACAATTAGACATGTGTATTATAGAATTTTCCTATCTTTTTTTTTTTTAGGAGTCAATCTTGAACTTAAATTGTTAGATTATTGAGTTGACTTGAGCTAGATTGAAATCTTGTTAAACATTATATGGGCTTTTGGAATTGTTTGGTTTCTTCTATTGATTTTTTTTCCTCTTTACTAAATTTAAAAAAATTAATACTTTTAGGTTATCAATTGGACCGATGGAAAAAGTTAAAATTTTTAATTAAAAAAAAAGTAAAAAATGACGCCAAAAAAAAATCAAAAACTTTTTTTATTTTTATTTTTAATGAACTTTTTTTTTTGATATTTTTTAAAATCGTTTACGCAAGATCAGCCTCAAAAAAAGTTACTAAATATAAAAAAAAAAAGTTAAAAAATAATTTTCTGACCACACTGCCAACTCAGTATTCAGCTGGAGAGCACTGGCAGAATAGATGACACTTGGCTGACCTGCAACAGAAAGAGAAGAATCTCACGGTGGTTCGTCACCCGGGGGTACTCCGACGATCAAGTCAGTACTCAATATCTCTCAAAGATAAATCAACTATTCAACTCACAAGCTTGAGTATCAAAAAACATACCTTAGACCCATGGGGGTGCCTCTTATTTATAGCCAACTCAATCCTAGTCCCAATGAGAGCCTAACTCCAACGGACTCAGGATTACTGCTAATCTGGGACTCCCAGTGGGATTAGGATAAACTCCCTAAGAGTTTATCTTTACCCAAACTGAAGTCTTCTCTCAATCTAGGACTCTTGTCCCATATCTAGGTTGAGTTCCCTCTTCATTCTAGGACTCTTGTCCCTTATCCACTTATCTCGGATTCCGATATCTTCGGAGATAACCTCGGCCTAACCGGGATGACCTCGGCATAATGACCAGGACACGTGGCACCTCGGCTGACACGTCGGCGTCACCTTGCTACGTGTTGGTACTCAGAAAATATATCCCCACAACTGCCCCCTAGGTTCTATTACCTCGTCATTCTGAGGTAATGGAACCTACATTGTTTGTTCATCTGTGCCCCTCTGTCCGAGATCAAACTCGCCGATCTCAAAGTTCCCTGGACTTTACTGTCCACTTCTGTCAAGTATCAAGCTTCATACTTTCCAAGCTGTTCGAGGTCACACCTCCTAGCCGAGGTTATTGGTTCCATTTAATTCATAAACTCAAAGAGTTTTTGTAACTGCTCCATTCACTTTTTCTGGTGGGTTCCCGAGTTCTAGTCATTTATTTGACTTCGGCGACATTCATATCGGCGTTCATTTCACTTGGTAGGTTCATAAATTCCTTTAAGCTCAATCTTTCATAACTCTTCTGAATCTGTTTACTTGCCATCTGTTGCCTTCTATTTTGAATTGTTTACTGTTTGAATGCCTGGCACTGTTCTCGCCATATCCACTTTCTGTTGCTAGCATCGTGCCTAGGTCATTGTTCTTACTTAGTGCCTCTGCACTTGGTTTTATTCTTGAACTTTATTGTCTTCTTGACTCTGAATTTTCTCTTTTTTCATTCAATCCTCTAGCTTTTTCTCTTTCTTAGCTCTTTTGCTTAAATCTGTCATTGTTCCAAGTTTTCAAGCTTCTGCAACTGTCTTCGTTCCTTTCCTCCGGTGAAGCTTACGTCATTCTGTCATTGTCGTCAGATTTCGGCAATTCTCATTCCGACTTCCCTCTTTCTGGTAAGCCACTGTTCCTCCTGGTTTTATTACTTGTTGCTTTCCAAGAAGCTCTGCTTCATTGTTAACCACCATTGCTGTTTTATCCGTTGTTTCCAAATCATCTTCTTGAATACACACTGTTCACATATCTGTTGATTTCTGCCACTGTTCTTGGCTTGACACACCCATGCAATCTTTTTATCTTGATTTCTTGATAGCTTCATCACCATTTTTGATTTTTGAATTACATTTCTTGTTTCTGTTTTCTGTGTCTTTTTCCAGATTTTTGCTTTCAATCCCTGCTTTTAAAACTCCGAGGTGTCAATTGCCGAGAAGAGCTTTGATCAAACTCTTCAGGAGATTGATGCTGAGCTCGTGGCTGAGAAGGCTGCTGAGATGTTTTTTCCAACTGTTTTCTAGGGGTGAGACACAACCTGTCGCTGATGCCGAGTAGTTTGCTTCCTTCTTGAAATTGATGCTGAGGTAACGGTAGAGAAGCTCCTCCAACTGACTGCCGAGGCTGAACCATCGTCATCCGTCGAAGTAGATCAGTCCGACGTTCTTGCTTTTAGTCCCTAGTTCTTTAAGGTCTTCATTTCTGTACTTGCTAACCTTTTCAGATCTTAACAAGCTAGTTGGTCATCTCGGATGATCATATCTCGGAAACGTCTTTCAGTGTTATCTCGACTATACCAAACTTGTAAATTGCTTCAAATTTCAACAAGTGGTAGACTTCATAATCTTCGGTTAACACATCTTGCAATTTGCTCAAACATTTCAACAAGTGTTAACATTCCTTGCTCCTTAATTATCATTCCTTCCTCTTGCACCTTCTCCCTGCCCCCTAATGTGAACATAAGTTGCACTTAGGATCACTTTAGGGAAGTTGGCTTCATACCGTAGTCACAGACCTGATGTGTTCTTCTTTCGCCGATGTATTAAACTTCTGGTATTTAATTCACCCCCTTTAGACCCTCTTTCTCTTGGCCTTTGCAAACTATCATCGCTGTTTCTTGAAACATTTATTCCTTTCACAATTCTGGTCACCACTTCTGGCGTGCACTTAGTGGTTCCGTTCTAATCAAAATGACGTTTGACTCCGGCGAATCTTTTCCTGACATTTAACTTTGTGCACTCTTTAACTTGTAAATTCTCTCAGAATTTCAACAAGTGTTGAACATCATCTCGGCTTAACTTCGGTTAAGTATCATCTCAGTTTAACTTCGGTTAAACATCATCTCGGCTTAACTTCGGTTAAACATCATCTCGGTTTTTGAAGTTTTTCCTTTTTTGTTGCTTGTACTCTTATACCTTTTTGTTTTTTAGACAATGTAAGTTCTGCATATGGCTGATGTGCCTCCTTGTTCTTGAATGTCTAATTCAACTTTCCTTCTCTGAATGCTTGTGCCTTTGTCTTTTCTTGACTGCCCTTGCATGATTCTATACTTAGAATATTTTGCGTGTCTTTAGTATGCTCTTCCTTCTTTGTGCAATTTTCTCGGGGTTACATACCTCGGGTATAATAACTGCAAACTTTTCTTCGGCAAGATACTGACCTGCAAACTTTTTATAAATTCCAACAAGTATATATACTTATAAACTTTTTTCAAATTATAACAAGTGTTTAAACAATGATCTACTTGTAAATTGCTACAAATTTCAATAAGTGTTTAAACAATATACTTAACTTTTACTTCAACTTGTAAATTGCTGCAAATTTCAACAGACGATTAAATATCATATGTCGGCTTACCTTTACCTTTGTAAATTGCTACAAATTTTAACAAGTTTAGACAATGATATCGGCTTAACTTCAACTTGTAAATTGCTACAAATTTCAACAAGCGAAGATAAGGAACAATCTCAGCTTAACTTCAACTTGTAAATTGCTACAAATTTCAACAAGCGAATATAAGGAACCTTCTCAGCTTAACTTCGACTTGTAAATCGCTACAAATTTCAACAAGCGAAGAGAGATAGTAATCTCGGCTTAACCCCCACTTGTAAATTGCTACAAATTTCAACAAGTGGTGAACTTTGTCTCGGTTCGACCAACTTGTAAATTGCTACAAATTTCAACAAGTGGTAAACTTTGTATCGGTTCGACCAACTTGTAAATTGCTACAAATTTCAACAAGTGGTAAACTTTGTATCGGTTTGACCAACTTGTAAATTGCTACAAATTTCAACAAGTGGTAAACTTTGTATTAGTTCGACCAACTTGTAAATTGCTGCAAATTTCAACAAGTGGTGATAAAGAACCATCTCAGCTTAACTTCGGTTAAGCATTTTCTCGGATTCAAGCCGGGGTTTTCAACCCGGCCAACTTTAGTCTGATCTTGTGTGTTTCCTTTTTATCCTCTGGGATCTTAGATCTGTTCGCTGTGCTCTTCTCTTCTCGGACTTAAGCGCCGAGATCTTATCTTCTTAGATCTGCTCATTCGGTTTGAGCTCTTCTTTTCTCGGACCTACTCATCTAGGCCAAGATCATGTCTTCTAGGATCCGGGATCTGGAATTCGGGGTCTACTCACTTAGGCTGAGCTCTTCTATACTTGAATGTCATCTCCTTGGGAACGCTCATGCCCCCTGTCTTTGCATCCCTTCTGGAAGGGTCTCCGTTCCTCTGCAGGTATCTATCCTTCTATACCTGGAGGTCATCTTTGTTGTAGTATCTGCTTCGATCTATTGTCTTTGATGCGTCACCTTCCTGGCCGGCGTCTTTCACTCCGTGACTCTGGTCACGAGTTTCTGTGTTGCGGTCGTCCCCTTCAACGTCAAGATCGATAGGTCTCCCACTCCCAGCAGGAGTGTTGTCTTCAATCTGATCATTCTGTCCGTCATTGGCCATCTATTCTTCTTTCTTTCCCACAGACGGCGCCAAATTGTGTGAGTGATTTTCTGACCACACTGCCAACTCAGTATTCAGCTGGAGAGCACTGGCAGAATAGATGACACTTGGCTGACCTGCAACAGAAAGAGAAGAATCCCACGGTGGTTCGCCACCCGGGGGTACTCCGACGATCAAGTCAGTACTCAATATCTTTCAAAGATAAATCAACTATTCAACTCACAAGCTTGAGTATCAAAAAGCATACTTTAGACCCATGGGGGTGCCTCTTATTTATAGCCAACTCAATCCTAGTCCTAATGAGAGCCTAACTCCAACGGACTCAGGATTACTGCTAATCTGGGACTCCCAGTGGGATTAGGATAAACTCCCTAAGAGTTTATCTTTACCCAAACTGAAGTCTTCTCTCAATCTAGGACTCTTGTCCCATATCTAGGTTGAGTTCCCTCTTCATTCTAGGACTCTTGTCCCTTATCCACTTATCTCGGATTCCGATATCTTCGGAGATAACCTCGGCCTAACCGGGATGACCTCGGCATAATGACCAGGACACGTGGCACCTCGGCTGACACGTCGGCGTCACCTTGCCACGTGTTGGTACTAAAAAAATATAGACAAACTTAGCTTGACCTTAATTCTTTAAGCTCAATTTGAGTCGATCTCAAGTTTAGATATGAATTTAAGAGAATTTAAGGGTCTGTGAAATTCATCACAGATTTTGTATTAATAATTTAAATTATTGATTTTATATGGTCCCTATATATATAATTCATGAAAAAATTAAATTGATTCAATAATCACAAATTTTGTAGTTCATTTCGTTTGCTTTCAAAAAATTTAAGGGCAAATATATTTTTAAAAATAGATTATCTATTTTTTTGAGAACAAATAAAATGAAATGAAGAAAATTATAATTATCAGATTGATTTAATTTTTTTTCATAAATATTATATATAAAAAAATTTACAAAATAAACGATTCAAATTATCAAAACAAAATTCATCGTGCGCCTAACGAAAGAACTCAAAAAGTAAAACCCATTTGAGAATTCGAGTTTGGAAAAACAATCTCGGATCGACTGATAAATCGGGTTGTGAACGGGTCGGGTACGAATATTGACTAGTTCAATAGACACACTAACGGCCCATCTAAAAAAAATTGACACTTTAACCGGGGAGTTTAACAACTCCACAGAATAAAACGGTGCGCAGCATATTCCCTCCCGGTTCAGACTTTTTATCAAACAGTTCATGCGGAAGCGGAGAGATTAAGGAACACCGACGACGAAGAAGAATCAGATAAAGGTACGATTCACAATCAATCGTTCAACTTCTCTGAACATTTATCATAATTTCTTCGTATAGGAAAATCTAAAATGGATTGTTTTGTTGTTTTATTGTTTTTTTTATTTGAAAACTTCCAAGGTATTTCAACCGGAAACGGACTAAACTTCAATTTGTTTTCATGAAATGAGTTATTTATTTGATGGGTTTTGATAGTTTGATTTGAGGGTTGATATGATATGCCAATGCTTTGATGAACCTTACGTTAACTATCAATTGAATTCTGAAATGCACGAAAATGGCTAATTCTACCAACCGAGAAGGCGAGAGAACCTTAACATTGAAGCTTGTCGACTCTGTTTGATCTTGTAACATATATTACTACTTGAATATGTCAAAATATACCATGTAAAACAACGGCTCAGTCTATTTTAGTTTTGAGTTGGGTACTGTTATTTTAGCATTTTGAAAATGTCTTTATTGCTTGTGGAGTGTAAGCAGGAGTTTAGTTTCAAGAAGGAATAATAACTGGAAAATGCTAAAACTGCATTGGTTTTCGAGAAAATTGGAGATTTCTTTATCTAGTTCCCAATACTGAGTTCTGGTTTAGAAAACCCGAGTGAGGTTCAAGCTTAGTTTGATTGATATAGCATGATTTTACATGAACTAGAGACGAGCAACTTTCTCATAATGAGCTTCCCCATTTTCGAGCATTTAGTTTAAAATTTGAATATGAAGGGCTTGATTGGCGTAGCTTTTTGTAGTTGAAAGTCCGTTATGAAGATGGACTTTTCAAATATGACTTTTATGAGAAGGACTTCGGTAGAAGATGGATGTTTGGTGAATACTTATTTGAAAGTCTTGCAAGATCAAACTTATAGGACTTGATGTGTATTCTCCAAACCTCAAGAAAGATTAGTGTAATTTACTTATATTTTTTACTAGATTAATTCTAAAATAGTAGATAAAAAATTTATCATTTTCAATTAAATATATATATAATTAGCTTTAAAATCCTATTTGACATACTTCTATTAACTGACTGGATGGAATTATATGAGGGATTCAAAAATGTCATGGCAGTCATTTAATATTCATGTTATTAGTTTGTCATATCCTTGTTCGTGTCGAACAATGATTAATCTTAACTTGCTAACTTTGTGTACGGTTTGAGTCGTGCTATCTTATCGTGTAAAAAATTCTCATGTAGAGTAGCGTTACAAATAATCTACACATTTATATGTTAAGATTTGTAAATATAATAAAGTAGGGAACATATGGGCAATTCATTTGAAACAATGAGCATATAATAAAAAATGAAAAAAAAAAAAAAATGTAGTGAATGTCACTCAAGTGACTGGTTGACTTCGCAAGAAGCGGAATTGGAAGCCAACATGGGTGGCTTTTCCGAAATCGACTTTCTATGGCTGTGACTTATGATGGAATGACTTTTGATTATCTTCACCAAATGGAACAAAGAAATTCAAAAGGACTTCAATAGTTTGGAAGGACTTTCAAAAGTTTTGCCAAACGGTGCCGAAGTCTTTATATTTCATTTTTTCTTTGTTGGATGTAAATCAAAGCAAATTGAAACTTACTAGAGGAATTGGTTTTCTTAAGATAAAACATGTTTTCCATGGGGCTTATTATTTATGTATCTAGTTAGTAATTATTTTTCATTGGTTTAAAGGGCTATGTTCTATTTCAGGAGACGAAAGGAATATGCACTATTGTTGGAAATTTTTTGTTTTCAATCAAAGTGAACGCATACCAAGACTTCGGGTTCCATATTTCTTTCTTACAATTGATGATTTCATTTATACAATCATGCATCACATCCAGCTTGACATGTTGATTTCATCTATAGTTAAGAGGCTGATCAATATTGCTTTGTTGCTCTCTTCCCTCTGTCAAGCCCCAATTTTTTAAAAGGTTAAGTATGCAGAATCTAATTAACCTAGGTGTGATTAATTTAGTAGAAAACCCACTTCTCAACCCTATTATTCTCATGAATTAAAATAAATGATGGAAGAATAGTCATTTCATTAAACAAAGATTTGATTTATAAATTCAAAATTAATACATTATTTGAGTAAGAGAAGGGTTTAGCCTCAATTTCTAAACCTAGGTCTACAACCTTCAGTTCCAAATGACAGTGTGATCTCCCTTCTAGGGGGTGAGCAAAAGAACAACATCCTCACCAATATCTCTATCCTACATGTATGCATGCTATGCCAAGTGTATTCCACAATTTGTATTTAATATATAACCCTTTTGATCATTAGTACAACAATTATACTATTACGCACAATTAGCTGACACTAGCTTCATAATAAATCAACACAATGGAAATGCTTATGAACATAATTTCTAACACACTGGATAGTTCCATATTGCACCACTCAAGTACAATGGGACCATCAATATTAAAATTAATAAAACGTATCACATATACAAAGAATTTCACCATTTCATCATATATACTTCCAACAAAATAGACTTTACGGCAATACCATTTCTACAAATAACTCACATCGCTTCTCCATTCGTTATCATGAAACACGGCGGTTACTTGCCCTCGACAGTGTGCAATACCTTCTTGGATTCTAACCAGAGGATGACTTCCATATCACCCTAATCAAGCTTACACAATATTCCCTGGCTCTGACTCAACAGTCCACCCATTTAACTCTTTGTTAGTTGAACAAATTTCTTGACATCCCAATTCATAATTAAATTAACAATATTTCATTGACCCGAAGCATCAGTCACTAACCCTTTTCCCACTCCATTACATTCCTTACAATTGATGCAATGCTTAAAGAATTATGGCATTACAAAATATAGCAATTATCCTTCTAAACAGAGAAAAAAGGGGTCCAAAAGCGACCCCCAAAGTCCCAGCACATGGTTCTGCCTGACATAGGTCAGTCAACCGCCAGCTTACTGGCTTGTCGCCTGGTTTGATTGTCCATGGTCGCAACTCTGTTAAGGCTAAACAAGACCATTTTCCCACATCCGGACCTTTAGGTTGGTCAATTGCCTTGGTAAAAAATGTGGTTTCTGGTCACGATCTATTTTGGTTTTTCATTCAATTGTCATCTAGTATAAATACAAGAGTTCTATGCAAAGGTAGAAACAACATCACATATATAATACATATAGGAAAGAGATGAAACCCCTACCTCAGAGCTTTACTCTGTGAACAGGAATGTGGAAGGAAGAGAAGATGATGATGACGAGGTCCAAGCTCCCAAGCTTCAATGGTCTCACTCCAAGCCTCCCAATGCATCTCTAACCAAGCTGAAAGACTTCCTCAAGATCCCACTCTCAAACCCTAACTCAGGAGAAGGAAGAAGAAATGAGAGAAGAGGAGTCTGAGAAATGACTCTCTCTCCCTCGACACGACACGAATATCAGAAAAAAGAAAGGGTGGGAGGTGTAACTTACTCTCCACCTTGAGAGTATACAACAGGACAAAGAGAGAGTGGTGGTAGTTGGCAAGATGGTAAAAACCAAAGTGGCCCTTGATTCAAATATCTACCCGCAGTCTCTCGCTTTTTGTATCACCATACAGATTTCGAGACCTGAACACCAAATTAAATTAGACTACTCACAACCAATTAGACAATTAAATAAATCACCTTACCGTTCTCACATGGAGTCCGCTGACGAGGAGGGTCTGTCTCCCTCTCCCAAAACAGAACAGAAGCTATCCCCACTAATTGAGAGTGTTGCCAAAAATACTCAGTTGTCTCATGCAAGGACTAGGGATGGGTTTAACTCTACCAATACTGTTGTACTAATACCAACATGAGGTTCAAATTAACCTGTCCTTAAAGCCTCTATTGATGTTATGTATGTTTCTAGGGATGCAATGTATTGTTCTTTTGGTGCATTGGAACAATGTGATAATTCTGCTGGACACTGGTGTAGGAGAGAGTCTCCCTACGTAGCTCCATTCCAAGTACTTTGTAGTTCTTTTTGTTGGATGTATTTGCCATCATCATCATGAAAGAAAAAAAAAAAAGGCCATTGGCATTATCCTTGTAATAAGAAGCTCCTTTCTTTTGGGTCTTTATCTTGTTAGTGCATTACCATGTGTGTTATGGCTGAAATATGTGATGTATGCCAAAATATCATTTTTAAAAATTTTCTTACAGTGCAGATATGAAACTCACTGAACTTTTTATTGTTGCAGGGATTGTGAATGCTTTCGATCACAAAATTAAACTTGGAATGAACAATAGTTATGCTTTCGGCCATTGGACTCTCGCCATCTAGGGTGTAGCACTCCACCATGCCAGATAGCTGCCAAGAAGCACAAGCCAGAAAAGACAGTATGTGCCCTGGCCACACCTTTGTAATGTATATGGAACTTGTGACGCATCTATTTGTGTCAAGGGTCTTAGATATGTAACTGTTCTGTCAGACAATATCATACTCTTTTGTGTGAGACATGAAGCGTTACGTTTACATCAATGATGATGAGCTATCACAAGATCTTTACTGTGACAACCGGATTTCAAACAGAAAATATACCTTATTGAACTTCCTTCCGAAGAATTTATGGGAACAGTTCAGGTAATTCTTGAATTAGTTAATCCAGAATTTCAAATGTATATTTCTCAAAACTGCATTGTAGACCGTTGAGAAATGAGAACCAGTACAATTTTTATGGACTTTGCCAGTTTGAAGTCCTTTAAGCAAACTGAACTTGATATTCATGATTTGACAACTTTATTTCAAATTTATCAGTTAGCCCATGTTTTTTAACAATCTATTGTAAGGGAGTCCAGTAGGCTGGTTCCCATCCTCTGTTTTCTCTACTGGGTTAGATGTTACTGGTTCCCAGAATATATGGAACATATCTCATTTAAGAGGAACCAAATCCATATTTCCATATGTAGAAAGCCAAGAGCCTTCAGTATAGGGTGGAAAAATATGTTACACTGTTCCAGTTTATTGACGTAAAAGGATTTAAATTACTTTTTTGATAAGGGGTGTTTCTTTTGGTAATTTGTTTCCATGTTTTTATTGTTTAACTCATTCTCCTAATGTTTCTATTGCTTGTTCCCACGAGGCTCCCATTGCTTGGAAATTCCATTTTTTTCCAGAAATCTAATAATAAAGAGGCTGGTGATTTGTCGTCATTGCTAGCTCTTGTTCATAATGTTTCTTTGAGATGGGATGCTTTGGATAAAATAGAAGGGTGTGGTCCATTCATTCCTTGGGTTGGTTCTCATGCGAGTCTTTTTTTCACGGGTTAATTGATAAGCTTGCTGTTCCACTTTATTTCATGAATTAATTGATAATCCTCACATTCCTCTTTTTGCTTCTTGTAAAATGATTTGGAATGCATTTGTCTCCGTAATATTAAAAGTGCTTTTTCGCATTGTCCTGCGACTTTATCATTGTGGCGCAAGTTGTTTCATATGGTGAATGCGGAGTGGGTGACTCCTTCCTCTTGTATACAAATACTAGTGGATGACCCGTGCCTATGGCAATCTCCAAGCAAAAAAAAATAAAAATAAAAAATTACTCACATCCAAATTAAAATTAATGCACTTAAGTAGTATTTGGTTTGTTGAAATGAAGTGGAATGGGATGATTATTCTATCAGAATGTCCATTCCCATGTTTGGTTAACTAAAAAAAATAATGAAAAATGTAATCGCTTGGGGTTAGCTGAGCGGTAAAGACTCGAGTATAAGATCCAAGGTCTCGAGTTTGAGTCACCCAAGGGACCACTAGAGGTTTGCCCGGTCATTAGCTTTAGGGTCCTAGGACGTCGAGGTGCGTACAAGTTGACTCAAACACTCAGTTATCAAAAAAATAATGAAAAATATATTGTAAATAGAATTATCATTCACCCTTGTAAGGAAATGATGATTCCATAAGAGGGCCAACGGAATGATCATTCCATTCCATCTCATTCTAGTAGGGTTAAACTCCTATATGCTACAGAAAAATCGAGTATAAAAAAACCCCACATCCAAATTAACACACTTAAACTTGTATAAGAAATAAAAAATAATAAAGAAATTATTAAAGAAAAATAATAATTAGCAAACTCAGTTTGAGATTATGATAAAAAAAAAAAAAAAAACTATAACGAGTTATAAAATTATAACTGGCTAACAGAGACAGGATTATAAGCATTATAATAATTAGCAAACTCAAGAATAAGAATATATTTTTAATAAAACCATCAATAACAATGTACCAGGAGTAAAGAAAAAAAAAACAATTTAAGCTAAAATGAAGCGACTGCCAAGTTGGGGATGCACACCATTAATCAATGTGCTGCATACCTTAGTTTTCAATGCAAAAATGTTTCCGATATTTTTTCCTCTTCTTTTGAGTTTGGAAGTTTTTGGCCACATTAATGCAGCAGAACTTTTACATCCAAAGGTTCTTCAAATTACTTTGTTTGAACTCAAAATTAGCTTAATTATGTGGCTTATGCAGTCAACATAAAACCATGCTACATGGCAACCTCGGCCACATATGACTTGAGCAAATGAAAAAGAAAATTTACACAAAATCCTGCAAGAATTAGTCAAACTTCAAAATATTCTTTTTCAGTGAAGAAGATTACCTTGAACAATACTTACTAATAAGTGGATTGCAAAGTAATTAAACACTTTTAACACAACTATCCCCAATTCTGGGTGTACACAGGCTCCACATAATATAAAGAATTCATTCCAAAGCATTCGAAAAGGACTGAAGTTCATGATGAAAAAGCTACAATATTGTCCTAGCCAGCAAATCATTGGGGGCAAGAAATAGAGTAACTCAAAATTGCATAACAGAGTAACTCATAATACATGCAGGTTCTTAAAGCTTAGGTGTAATGCCTTAACATCCAAAATCCCAAGTTTTCAAGATATTGAAGATGCCCACAATAAATGGTCGTAGCCTTGTGGTAGTAAAGCTCTCATGTGAATCGTGCAATCACTATTTGTAGCATTTAGAACAATGGAAGAACTTTTCTCCAACTGCTAAGATGTTGATCTAGAGCAAGAGGCTTCAACTACAACAGGCACAAACAACAAATAAGAATTCGTATAATTAACCAACTGGCAACGAAAAATCAACTATTAACCATCAATGAACCTTTCATAGCAGCTCAGACAAAAGTCTGAATATTAACTGAAGAATTTCTATTCTAGTTAACCTTTCATAGCTGTCAATACAAATAATAATTTCTATTCTAGTTAACTCAAGGAACTTCATGGACATTTTTGATAAGTCTGAATTATTATTTAAACATGCAGAAACCCCCTTAATCTATTCCTAGCAATCATGCGTGTCAAGCAATAAACAAAATTAATTACCACCTATCACAACCACTAATTATTTTTCCAATAGCATAGAAATGTTATGTGATTCCCACTTTTGAGTTAAGTCCTAACTTTCCCATAGTTACCAAACTAATAATCACAAAAGTAATTTGTATGATGTCAAGGTAGTGTAAGCCTGAGCTCCAAATTTTTTCTTGACCCAAAACACACCAGCCAAGCACCAACATCAAACAAAGAAAATGAAAAAAAGGTCAAGAATAAAACTCACTAGAAGTTAATGACTGAATGTTAAACAATCACCCATAATCAAGATACAAAATTCCGCTAAAAAGGAACTCAATATCTCAACTTCTAGCTCCCCAAACAAAGAGATGAAATTTATTCACCCAAAAAAACAAAGAGATGAAATTGTAAAGAGAGAGAGAAAAAATGATTCTTTTGTATGGTTCCCCAAAATTGTTGACCTACAGTAAGGAGAAATCAAATATCATAAACTTGATGTGTATGTCTTTTCCATGGCATTCCAGTCCCACTTAGAATGGATCATAGTATGTATATCTATTTTCGAAGTAACTTAAGCTATATGAAATAAAATTTGAAAGCCAAACAACTTTTAGGAAGAGAAAATAAATTAAATAAGAACACAGTTAAAAAGATGCTCATAAGATTGAAATTTCAATGCAAATTGTTCAAACAAATTTGAGAAACTAAATATGTTTGGAAAAGGTTTAATGGTGAACCGACCGTGACAGAGGTAATCTGAAGTTTGGTAAAAGAGGTGATGTTGGCAAAGATATAAAAACCAACAACAAACAAAAATAATATAAAAAGAAAAATTTAAACTAAAAAAAAAGTTACAGATGGGTACCATGTCAAACACGTGCCATGCACAAACACTAACACAGACTAATTGACATAACCATAGTAAGAATAGTTCACTGAATAAACAACTCTATTTTGCTACTAACATTCCACCGTTACTCTTCATATAGTGAATTATCCATGCCTATGTCACTCCTAACAACAAAGTAGCCTTTTTCTAGAAGAACTAATAATTTCAATTTATCACATAATTGCGGCAGCACCTCCACTGATTTATCAGATTCAACAAAAAAACACAAATTTTGCCCCAAATTGTCCAAAAAAGTTCTTAAAAACTACTGATGCTACCAAAGTATTTAATAAAAAATCAAAAGTCCTTCATTTCTTTCTAAAAGCCAATAAATATTACATCTTCCAATACCTTGTACTTCTTGATGATGTAAAAGGCTCCAATTAAAACAATCTACACTTGACAACAAAAAAAACTTATTTCAGGTTCTCCATCAACACCATTGGTTAAAATGGCCTTTTGTTACAACTTTACTGTGGTTTGGGCGACAAAAAGTCAAAGAAAAAGAATGTTGTTGGAAAAGAGAACAGTCATTTACCCGAAAATAGAAGCTCAATTTGAGAAGAGAGAACAGTCAATAACAAATCCTATGTTTATCCAACTCTCTTTAACCCAACAATCAAAGTCATATTTTACCAATACTTTCCCCAATTATAAAAACCAAGCTTTGAACACAATAAAATCTACAATTAAAAATTCAAACCCAACACAATAATATAATTTGCACCCAACCCACATCACAACAATAATAAATCTTTGCTTCCAATGTTAATCAAATCAACCATATTAATAAATTTCGATTTGAATCTAAAATAACAAATCCTGAGTTTATCCAGCTCTCTTGAAGAAAATATACAAATAGTGATTATATGGGATACACACAGTGATTATATGATCTACCGGATACAATGTTGAGGGGAACAATGGGATTCATAAAAATAAAAAGATACAAACAGATTTTATGAGTATTCAAATGATAAAAAAAATATATATATAAAAACAGATTTCATGAACCATAAAAATATAAAAATGATGATTATATCAAAGTCGAAAAAAAAAAAAAAAAAAAAAAAAAACCCAAAACATGTTTACCTGTAGCAAGAAGAAATCAAATTTCAGAAATTGATTTAGAAAAAAACAGTTAGAATGTAAAATGAAGGAATTTAGGGTTGGGATTTAGGAGGAAGTAAGAAATTTTACATCAGCAAAATATATGTTGAAGAAATTTTATACATGTTGAATAATCATTATCCCTCAACTTTACATTAGCAAAATATATATACAAACCCTAACATAGTAATATGACCATCGTACCCTCAACTTAAGTAAAGAGTAACAAGAGAACAAAAATAAGTATTCTAACACTCCCCTCAAGCTGGAGCATAGAGATCAAACATGCCCAACTTGACAGATAAACGATGAAACGAAGGCCGAGCCAAAGGCTTGGTTAGAATATCATCCAATTGATCTGCAGAATGAACATAAGGAGTCACAAGTTGCTTGCAGAGCAAGAGATCATGAATAAAATGGCAATCAACTTCTATATGTTTGGTGCGTTCATGAAACACGGGATTATTGGCAATGAAGATAGCAACCTGATTGTCACAAGGCATGCTCATAGGAGTGGGAATAGAAAAGCCAAAATCTCGGAGAAGATACTGAACCTAGAGCATCTCAGAAGCAGTATGAGCCATGGCACGATACTTAGTCTCGGTACTAAAATGAGCAACAACAGTTTGTTTCTTGCTACACCAAGTAACAAGATTACCACAAACAAAAGTACAATAGCTCGAGAGCATATTTGAAAAATAGTCCCAAAAAACATAAAATACTTTTAAAAATCGAAAACTCATATCAAGGATGATCAAAAAATTCCACAAAAATCACCATAAATCTTAGGAGGCAATTTTGAGTCTAGGGGTGAAGGACGTGTTCGTACTTGCTTACGTCATGCTGACGTCATCGTATGGCTGATGACATCAGCACGTCTCGGTCACCTCAAATCGATCTCTAGAGTCTGTAGAAACCTTTCTGATGAAGAATAGATTGCTCTGATATCAAGTTAGAATGTAAAATGAAGAAATTTAGGGTTGGGATTTAGAAGGAAGAGGAAGAAGAAGAGAGAAATTTTATATATGTTGCATAATCATTATCCCTCAACTTTACACCAGCAAAATATATATACAAACCCTAACATTGCAATATGACCATTATACCCTCAACTTACGCAAATATTAACAAGAGAACAAATATAAGTATTCTAACAAAAACCATACCTGATTTTCATGAACCATAAAAATATAGAAATAGTGATATCAGTATTCAAATGATAGAAAAAAAAAAAAATACAAACAGATTTCATGAACCACATACAAAATATTAAAAAATATAAAAACAATGATACTACAAAATTTATGAAATACATAAAATAGTTTTGTTCAAAGATTTATGAGTAAACAAACTGATGAGCTAAAAAAAAAAAAATCGTGTGAAAGAGAAATTTATACGTTTGTTATATCAAAAATCCCAAAATTGTTGACTTGCAACAAGAAAAAAATAAATATCAGAAACTAAATTAGAAGAAATCCATACCTAGACATTGTTTTTTATACCTTTAACCCATCTTCACCATTATACAAACCGAAAGGGATTTTACAAATTTGTAAGAAATTGTTAGTATCGTTTGAGAGAGAAATCTTTGGGCAGATGAAGAGCAGGCTGAATCGAAAAGAAACTCACCTAAAGAGATGAAAGAAAATATCAGATATTGTAAAAATCTGATTACTGAACCTTAAAATTTGATTTTCATTGAAGAAGAAGATGGCACCAAAGAGGAAGTGAAGGAGGAAGCATGTGAGAGAAGCAGAGAGTAAGATTGAGAGAAGGTGTGTTTGATATTTGAAATTCAAATGAGAGAGAGTGATGGTGGCTATTTTCGTATGGAGAGAGAAATGGAGGCTGAGAGAGAAGCGTAAGCAGATAGAAGAGAGACAAAAAGAAAGAAAAGAAAAATAGAAGAAAATATAACATTGATATCAACCATCCAATACTACACTAGAAGCAGCCCATTGATCTTAGCCCTTGATGTAAACATGCCACTTAGGACAATAGTCCCATAAGGATTAAAAAACAGCCCTTCCTTGTTATATAGATGTTTTTGATTGACTATAGGGGATTTGGCACCGTTAACAAAGCTCGAGTGATTGGGATTGTGTCGATTTTGCTATATTTTGAGAGCTTTGGTTGGAAAGTAATGCACGGATTTTTGAAAACCAATTTGAGGATCTAAATGAGATGTGATAGGATTTGTCATATATCTTCCTTTTGGGCTTCAATTTCTTCTTCTTTTAAGGATTCTTTTTAATTAGTAGGGATTGTGGAGGGCTTGGTTTGATATGAAATCCTTTATTTGCTTGCTTTTGTAATTTTTGTGGACCTCTTGTCCTCCACTTTCTCTTGCTTCTTTTCTTATTTAAGTATTAATAAAATTTCTTCGTTGACAAAAAAAAAAAAAAGAAAAAAAAAAGAGAGATTTAATTGACTCTCATGGGTGCATCAATTGCAAATTGGTAAACATGATTTGTTCTTTTTCTTAGTTTGGAGATGCTAATGGAAGAAAACTTTGAGCTTGCTTTAGGAGTTCTCCAAGATAGTGTGTATGAATACAGATGTATACATGAATTTATCCATGCTTATGTATATGAATCTCTTTAGTTTTCTATGCTATATATGTATTTCACTTGATTATGTTGATGCGTTTAGGGTTTTTGTCCATTTAATGTTGACATATTGGAGCTAGTGGAAATTGTGCCTAGAAAGGGGTGAATCACTAAAAATGAATTTGAATTTTAGATTTACTGGACAATTAACAATTAGATCAAGGGTTATAGGAAAAATCATTGAATAATAAACCAGTAAAGTGAATAAAGTGATTTAACTTGGAAAACCTGTGGGAAAACTCTCTCGCATGATGAAAACCACTATCCCTACACCCAAACAATCTACTAAACAAATCAAAGATGGAAGGAATTACAAACATACCCTAGTTCACTTAACTTTGAAATCATCTCCACGCTTCACGAGCTCGACCTGACCTGGTCAACCTTTTTTGATTTGTTAGATCACCATGAAGTTTCTCACCTTGATTTCTGTGCTTCGACGACTTTGTTTACCCAAATGATCAAGGGCAGTGTTTTAAAAAGCTCTAGGCGCATCGAGATGCCAAGGTAACCTGGAGCCTAAGCGCCGAGGAGCGAGGCGAGGCGCGCGCCTCACCAAAGCGAGGCGCAAGTTATAAAAGTTAAGCAAAATATTATTATAGCACAATTTTCAACATAAGCAAATATTTAATATGTATATTATTAATTTTTTTAAAGAGAAGAGAAGAGAAGAAGGAAAAAAACAATTAATTTTTTAATATATATATTATTTTATTTATTTATTATATTTTTAAATAATGTGTTTCAATTAATTTTTTTTATTTTATTTTACATACATGTGTTTATTTTTTTTTATTACTATGTATAAATATATATTATATTTTATATATTATCTATAAGTATATAATAGGTATTATAGGTATTATATCATATTATATATATATATGAATCAAGAAGATAAAGAGAGAGACAGAAGCGAGAGCGAGAGAGAGAGAGAGATCGCGATTGCGAGAGAGAAGGCGAGAAAGAGAGAGCGATCGTGAGCGAGACAGAAGCGAGAGAGAAGACGACGAAAGAAGAGAAGAGAAGAGAAGAGAAGGGAGGAGAGGAGAAGAGAAGACGAAACAGAAGAGAAGAAGCAGAGAGAGAAGAGAAGAAGTAGAGACGAACCTGAAGAAGCTCAGATCAGTCGATGTCGAAGTTCAGATCAATCGATTCGAAGAAACTCACCAACAGATTTGTATTGTATAAGAGTTTTAATCCTATGTGGCTAGTACACAAACACAAAACAGGTCAGTCCTAGCCGAAGCGCACGAAGCGTGCGCTTTGAGCCTAGGCGAAAGCCACGCGCCTCAACGCCTTACGTGCGCTTCTCGCAATGCGCCTCACTTCGTCTACTTGAAGCGCCAACCCTGCGCTTTGCCTCGCTTAGCGCCTAGGCGCGCTTTATAAAACACTGATCAAGGGACGTCTGGATGTTGCAATGCAATGCAATTCAAAGAGTGAATGTTTTATTTAAAACTCAAGAAGTTTTCCTAAAGATGCAAAGGTTCAAGACTGCTAAAAATCTTTCTCAAGTACTCTTAGGGCTGTTCAAAATAAGAGGCTACACCCCTTGAAAAATATTAGGGTCCTTTTTATATGAGATGGAGCATATAATCCTAAAACATGCCATATTAGGCTTATTCCCATTGGTGCGCTTGATCCCTAAGCAACTCCAAAGTGAGATGCTCAATCCCCAAGCGAGCACTACACTTCGGGAATGTTTTAAGACAAAAATCAATGTTTTGGCTCGACAATGGTGCTTGATCACTTACCTAAACACTAGATCGTTCACTGTTGTGCTCAATTGCTCTTAGAGGTGCTCGATTGCCACTCTAGAGTGCTTGATTGCTTATCAAGGCCTAGAACTCTAAAAATGTGCAAACTCATCAAATTTGCTAGAAAAACATCCTAAGACCAATGCAATACTAATCTAATGTAAAAATATTAAAATTGGTGCAATTTGAGATCACAGGTGTCTTCAAAAAAGTTCTACATGAAGTAAAAATGTATATGTTAGGCTAACATAGCGATATCTGCAACTGCTTGATGTGATTCTTCAACTTGACCACTCTCAATACTCTATCTAGTTTGCCAATCCCTTTTACAACACATTCTCAAGACCCAAGTTTTGTCCTACAGAAATTGCCAACACAATCTATCCTAGATCTTGTCTCAAATGCGATATAAGTCATAGCTCATCCATTGTGGTTGAATTAGATGTTCAGTTTACCTAGCATTTTTGTTTATGGCAAATATTATATTATAAAGCTGCAAACATTCATGAAGTTTGTTTACTCCTTGTTTGACTTTAAGTAGCAATGCATGCCGTGGAGAATGATCCTATTACTCTTTGTGAGATTTGTATTGGACATTGTTTGATTTAAAATTTCTCATCAAAAGACTAGCCCAATGATGCTGATTCTTGTAATTGTGTGCAAACTTCTCTGTCTGCTACTTATTGTGTCAAAGTTTGATCCTTAGTCCTATAAAAAACTTCTTGGCCTTGTGTTTTGACTTTTGAGCATAAATATTATTTGATAAATTAAGTTTTGTTTTTTGTTTATCCTTTCACATATTTGTTTAGTACGACTTTTAGATTATTCCTTTTTCTTGTTTTTTCCCCTTTCCTTTATTACTCCTAATAATTTTTTCCCTCTTGTTTCCAGCCGGTTCATGAATCAGTACTTTTTGTTGATTGCATGCCTTCAACTATGGCCATTGATTACTCCAGTAAATCCTGCAAGTACATGGGGTCCACTTGTTTTAATATTTTCAGTATCAGCAACTAAAGAGGCATGGGATGACTATAATAGATATCTCTCAGACAAGAAAGCAAATGAGAAACAAGTTTGGATTGTCAACCAGGGCATCAGAAAACATGTATGGAAAATATAATTAAACTGTATTTTGTGGTTTGTGTTGTTTATTTGTAATTGTTAGTATAGTTATTTTTATTCTATTGTTCTTCTGTTAATATCTACATAAGTTGAGGGTATGATGATCATATTGCATTATTAGGGTTTGTATATATATTGTAGATGTAGAGTTGAGAAAACAATATACACAAATATATAAAACTTCTTTCTCTTCTCTCATCTTCTTCTTCTTTCTTCTAAACCCTAACCCTAAATCTCTTCATTCTACCTTCTAACTTGGTATCAAAGCAATCCATTCTTTGTGAGTAAGTGTTCTATAGACTCTGGAGGTTGAGCTGAGGTGATCGAGGCGTGCTGACATCATCAGCTGTACGATGATGTCAGCATGACATAAGCACTATACGGATGGGATCTTCACCCCTAAGCTTGAAATGGTCTCCTGAGAATTATGGTTTTTGATCCCTAATGTGAGTTTTCTATTTTCGAATGTTTTTCGTGATTTTTGGTACATTTTTTTTAAATATGGATTTGGGGACTGTTTTTGCTGGTTCTTCTTGGTACAATCCCTTCTATAGGAGCTGACTGGGCATATTCTAGTGCCCTTTGCTGTTAATTTGTGGTTTATTGGTGATTGGGTTGAGTTTTTGGGTCATTTTGTCTGTCTCTCTGGTTTGTTTCAGTACAACAGGGCTGTTTTCTTACTTCTATCTATTGGGATTGACCATATATGGGCCGAAAATTGTATAGCACTGGATATTTGGTCTTAAGTTGTTGATTCATGTTGGTGGTTTCTTGTTTTGGTTCAATTTCAGTTTGAATTTGTTGGATATTTGGCTTGTTGATTTTTTTTTGTTACTTTGGTTCAATTTGGGTCTAAATCTATTGCCTATATTGGTTGTTGTGGGTAGTGAATATCTTCAAGTAATTTGCTAAATTCGTGCTTGTTTGTTGAGAATTTTGTGTGATTGATCGTCATGCCCGAGATTGAGGCTAAGGCTATGGCTATGGGTAAAGATGATGACATGCCTAAATCTATCACCACAAAAAAATTGAATGGTGCCAACTATTTGACTTGGGCCCATGCTGTCAAAATTTTCTTACGTGGAAAGAAGTCGCGCTTCCTTAGTGAATTCCCACCTGCTACTGATGATAAAGCTTATGATGATTGGTGTAGTGAGGACTCCTGTGTTATGGGTTGGATTTGGCATAGTCTGGAACCACAAGTTGCTACTACTGTGGAATTTTGTGATACCTCGAAAGAAATTTGGGACTCCCTTGCTGAATCTTTTTCAAATCAGAGTAATGTTTCTCGGGTCTATGAGTTATATGAGCAGATTTTTGCTATGCGCCAATCTAGCCGGTCCCTTCCCGAATATTATAGTAGCCTCAAGACCTTGTGGGATCGGTTATTGTAGCATCGACCTTTTATTGCTGATGTGAACAAACAAAAGCAACATTGGGAGGAGTTTATGATGGCTTCTTTACTCTGTAGTTTAGATCTTGAATTGCGGGGGTTCAAGGATCAGATTCTTGCCAGTGATCTCCCTTCTGCTGCTAATGCCTATTCTCGGCTGTTACGTTCTTCCTTAGATCAGGCACAACCTACCACTGGGTCTTCTCCTTTTTCATCTTCTGCAATGGTCTCTAGTAGAGGAGATCGTGGGCCTACTTGAGGGGGTTTTCATGGCCCATCTGGCACTTGGGGCTCTTCTTACAGTTCACAGGTTCTCGTGGAGGTGGTTCCCGTGGTGGTGCATCTTGTGATGGTGGTTCCCGTGGAGAGGGTAGTAGTGGCCCTAGCTCTCGCACACGTGGTGATCGCAAGTGTACTCATTATGGTTCCTAAGGTCATACTGAACCTTGGTGTTAGCAGAAGTATGGCAAACCTGACCATGCGCATCAAGTTATGGATGCTCCATTCTCACAGTCCTCCTTATTTTTCATTGGTTCTATTGCTTCTCCGGCTGATTCTCATGAGACACTCACTACTCAAATTAGTGAGCTTACCGCTCTTGTCCAGTTTCTTCGGCCTAGTATACCTTCATCCTCTACTGCTACTCTAGCTAGTTCAGGTAATATTGCATGTGTGGCTAACTCTACTCAGCCTTGGCTCTTAGACTTTGGTGCTAGTTCCCATATCTCTGGCAATTCCTCTCTTTTTGATAATCTGAGGTCTGTTGATCATACTATTATACTTGCTGATGGATCTTCTCGAACTGTTAGTGGTTAAGGTCCTCTTCACCTCACTCCATCCATTTCCTTACCCTCTGGTCTCTATGTTCCTACGTTTCCATTTAATTTGCTTTCTGTTAGCCAATTAACTCAAGCTCTCCACTGTTCTGTAACCTTTTTTCCCACTTCATGTGTTTTGCAGGACCTCCAGACCAAGATGATGATTGGTTCGGGGCATGAGAAGGATGGCTTATACTTTTTGGACATTGTGATACCTCCTCATCCTCCATCTTCTGTGTTGAGCGCTACTGTATCTCTTATTCAGTGGCATTTCGGCTTGGGTCATCCCTCTTTGGCCAAGCTCAAGTTAGCTGTTCCTGGTTTGAGTCATGTTTCTCAGATTGAGTGTGAAGCCTGTCAATTTGGGAAGCATAACCGTAGTTCTTTTCCTAGTAGGAGTGTTAGTCCCGTATTTAAGTCTTTTGCTCTTGACCATAAAGATATCTGGGGTCCTTTTAGAACACCCACTGTTAATGGTTTTTTAATTTTGTTATTTTTTGGATGATTACTCTCGAATGACTTGGTTGTTTTTAATGAAACAACTATTTGATTTGCCTTCTATGATCTCTAAGTTTCACAATGAAATCTTTACTCGATTTGGGAAATGTATTAAAATATTTTGGTCTGATAATGCCTTAGAATATGTGCAGTCTATTGTGACTACCTTTGTGATGCTTGTGGTATTATTCATTAGACTTGTTGTTCTCGTACATCTCCTCAAAATGGTGTTGCAGAGCGTAAATACCGTCATTTGTTAGATGTTGCTTGCACACTGATATTTAATATGCATGTTCCCAAACAATTTTGCGGCGGTGCTGTTCTCATCGGTTGTTTTCTTATTAACCGCATGCTTTCTAGTGTTGTACACACATCTCCCTATTCTCAATTATATCCCATGTCATCTCATTTTCCCTTATCACCTCGTGTTTTTGGTTGTGTGGCCTTTGTCCATGTTCTTGAACCCGGCTTAGATAAGTTATCTCCTCGTGCTTGCAAGTGTGTGTTCTTAGGCTACTCTCGTACTCAGAAAGGGTATTGATGTTATCATCCTGAGTCGTGTCGATACTTTGTCAGTGCTGATGTTACCTTTTTTGAGTCCACTCCTTTTTTCTCCTTCTATGGGCAACGGTTATCAACTGATCTTCTCTCTTGTCGTGAGGGGGAGCCAGCCTCTCTCACCCCTGTTTTTCCTTCTTGTGTTCCTTCCTCCTCCACGTCTATATCATCTCCCTCTCGTCTCGCCTCCACTTCTCCTTTGCAGCTTTATCAGCGGTCTCAAGCTTGACGCATTATGTCTTATGGCCCGACCAGTTCATCTCCTGCGTCTGAGGTTCTTGCCCCCCCCCTGTTCCATCTGCCGATATACCCTCTAATGACCTTCCTATTTCAATCCACAAAGGTAAATGTACTTGCACTCAACATCCTATTGCTAATTTCGTTTCTTATGATCTTCTCTCTCCTTGTCTTCACTCTTTTGCTTGTAGCCTGTCAAGTATTCCATTCCCCGCTCCTATCAGCAAGCTATGTCCATCTCTAGTTGGAAGCATGCAATAGATGAGGAAATGCATGCCCTTTATAAGAATCAGACGTGGGAACTTATCCCTCTGTCGTCTGGCAAATCTATTGTGGGTTGTCGTTGGATTTATACTGTCAAGTATCTTCTTGATGGAATTGCTGAGCGGCTTAAGGCTCACCTGGTAACCGAAGGCTACACGTAGACATATGGCGTTGATTACCTGGAGACTTTCTCTCCTGTGGCTCGTGTTAACTCTGTTCAAATTCTTTTCTTCATGGCTGTTAATCAGTCTTGGCCTTTATATCAACTTGATATCAAGAATGCCCTTCTTTATGGTAATCTCCAAGAGGAGGTCTATATGGATCAACCCTCTGGCTATGTTGTTCCCGATCAAGAGCATCTTGTCTGTCGATTGCAAAAGGCCTTGTATGGTCTCAAGCAGTCCCCTTGTGCTTGGTTTGATCGCTTTAGTGCCGTTGTACTTGCCTATGGGTTTCACCGTTCCACCTTTGATCTATTTGTTTTTGTTTGCCACTTGTCTAGTGGGAGTATTGGTCTTATTGTTTATGTGGATGACATAATCATTTTTGGGAGTGACTCCGTTGGTATTGCTGATTTGAAGCAGTATTTGGGCCAACAATTTCACACCAAAGACTTGGGCCAACAATTTCACACCAAAGACTTGGGCCATCTTCGGTATTTTCTTGGGATTGAAGTTGCTCGCTTTTCTCAGGGCTTGTTTCTCTCCCAACAAAAATATGTTCTTGATCTTCTCACTGAGACTGGCCTCTTAGGCACTCGCCCTAGTGATACTCCCATGGATTTGAGTGTCAAGCTTAATGGTGAAATTGGGGACTTATTTCTTGATATTGGTCATTATCGTCAGTTGGTTGGGAAGTTAATCTATCTCACTGTCACTCGTCCATATATTACGTATGCCGTGGGTGTGTTCAGTCAGTTTATGTATACTCCCTGCCAACCCCATTTTGCGGCTGTGTGTCGTATCTTGCAATACTTGAAGAGTGCTCCGGGCCGAGGTTTGCTTTATTGCCCATCTTTCTCGTTGTCTGTCACTGGCTTCAGTGATGCTGATTGGGTTAGAAATAGGATTGATCGCCGTTCCACCTTGGGTTATTATACCTTTGTTGGTGGAAATCTTGTTACTTGGCGTAGCAAGAAACAGACTATTGTTGCTCGTTTTAGCGCCGAGGCTGAATACTGTGCCATGGCTCATACTGCTTCTGAGATGCTCTGGGTTCAATTTCTTCTCTGGGATTTTGGCTTTTCTGTTCCCATTCCTATGAGCATGTCTTGTGACAATCAGGCTGCTATCTTCATTGCCAATGATCCAGTGTTTCATGAACGGACCAAACATATAGAACTCGATTACCATTTTATTCGTGATATCTTACTGCACAAGCAACTTGTGACTCCTTATGTTCATTCTGAAGATCAATTGGGTGATATTCTCACCAAACCTTTGGCTCGGCCTTTGTTTCATTGTTTATTAGTCAAGATGGGCATGTTTGACCTTTATGCTCCAGCATGAGGGGGAGTGTTAATATAGTTATTTTTGTTCTATTGTTCTTTTGTTAATATCTACGTAAGTTAAGGGTATGATGGTCATATTACATTGTTAGGGTTTGCATATATATTGCGGATGTAAAGTTGAGAAAACAATGTACACAAATATATATGAAACTTCTTTCTCTTCTCTCATCTTCTTCTTCTTCCTTCTTCTAAACCCCAACCCTAAATCTCTTCATTTTACCTTCAAACTGTAATTATTATGGGATATTAGAACATACATCTAAAAAACTACACTGAGTGTACTCCCCATTGGATGGGATTATGGGAGGGATAGATTGGGGTACATGCCTAACCTTTTACAATATTTGCACAGAATAGTTGCCCTCAGGTTGGCCCACATCTCTTGAAAATTAATTAAGTTGCGTGATTCCTTGGCCTAGATTGCTGCACTCTTCTATTTCTCCAGATTTATGGTCAATGCTTGTTAACTGTGATTTTTAGTTGATTTCATCAGGTGAGAATACAACAATTACTTTCTCATTATTATTTTTTCTGAAAGATATTGATTTCATAAGAGAAAGTGGTCTGTGGAAAAAGAAGCTCCCCATGAGACCTGCCATTAAAAAGTTTTGATGTAAATTTGGGTGTTTGTATAAATTTATGCAATCAATTATACATCTTGTTGCCAACAAGTAATAGCATGCTATTTATGTTGTTTCATGTTTGTTTTTAATGTCTGAGACACTTTAAATTTGTTCATAACTAATCACAAGGAAAGCAAATTGATGGCATTATGTAGGCACTATATTTGTGGGGGTCTAGCTTATACCTTTCAGAGGAAAGTGTTTAAGTTCAAACTTCATGATATAACTTTGAAGGTGGCAATAAGATGGATGAAGGATCATCATGAAAATCAATTAGATGCAATAACGTCTACGACACGAGGTCATTGCAAATGCCAAACAGAAACTGACATCCACTAACCAAAATATAATCCCATTTATTGCACACCCTCCTTGAACCCCTTGAATACTTTTGAAGGGTACACTAGAGCATCGAATTTCATATGCGGCAGAAAAAAATACAATACTGTGCAAAATTGACTAAAGAGAGGACATTACAGAGAATAAGCTGCTGCAAATTGGGTATGGCGCTAAAATTCTCAGGAGTATGGGCAGATAGATGGTCCTCGAAATTAAATGTTTCGATCTTAGCAATATAGCTTTAGTTACTTTGACAGGACAATATGTTAATAGTTTAAGGAGTCAAAACTGACTAAATATGCTCTTGTAGTCATTAGGGAGTCTTAAAAGGCAACGATGTTTCAGGAGAGATCAAACCGTATGGATGCTTTATTCACCTTTTCGCTCATAAAGGATAAAGGTATTATTTGATGAAGATGAAGCATGATTCGAATTTGTCTATTCAATCAAGAAACTAACAGCTGTTGGTCATCTGTTTGTTTTGGTGAGGCAATGATGACAATATTGAGTAGCAAATGGGTAATAGAGATTAGAAGTATAAAATAGCAAAGAAGGATGACATAAAGCTCTGAATGTAATTACTTGCATAAACATAGTTATATGATTTTTAGATGGTTGGCTGAAGTTTATCCAAAATTGGTTGAGCAATGTGTCAAATGTTGGTTGAAGAGACGGGAACAACAAGACATCTCTAGTATTTCAATCAAAAAATTATGTTCCCTTGTAAAGTGATTTACTGGGATTCAAGCAGATAGGGGCAAATGTTTTGAAAGTTCTCTACCTTGGTGTAATCCACTGCAGATTGATGCAGAGTAATGGGTTTGACAAATTTTTTTTATTTTTTTTTATTTTTATCATTGTGTAAAAAAAATCAAGTCATGCCTGTCTCTTTTTATGTCTCTGTCATTATGGGGTTTTTAAGATGTCTCCACTACCCTGATTGCTGGGTTTGGAAAGCTGTGTGCTTTCAAAGCCCTTTGGCATTGCCTACCACTGGAATTTGGTTGTTCTTTCCTAGGATAGTTGTCCATTGACGGAAGTCCTAGTGTTTATGATTGGATGCATGTTCAAAAAGCACTTTTAGTGATTTTGTCCATGTGTTCTCTACACTACATTGTCTGGAGGTGGGAACTCTCTTGGTTGCCATTACACATGAATTTAATTACGCAATTAGTAAGGACAACAATAATAGGTTTAGACTCCACCATTAGTGTAATGTAATGAGTGTTAAGTTGAATGTCACCTTGGAGTGGAACAAGGTTTTTAAATGGTGGCTATTACGTAATGGTATAGGTAGAGGCTGCTGAACCCAATGTGGACAAATGAATTTCAGCACGTTATTGCCAATGCTGTTCTAAAGCAATTTAAATCACATAATTGATCTATGCCACTTGAACTATCTTCGAGCATCATAAGCTACTATTCTGATAAAATTTCCCTCATCTTGTCATTGTTTGCAGAGAAAAATCACAGTTAAATTGGAGAAAATATTTGTCCACATTGGACAATTCGTTATGCTGTTGACAATTCTTAGTTTGGTTTTCTAGTTTATATATGTCATTTTTCTATTTCTTTTGCTTTCTAAAACAGATTTTTTGATTCTAAGAATTCAGTAGTTATAGATCTCTTTAGTAAGCAATTTTTTCAATATGCCAAGAGTCTAGGCTTCAGGATATTCTTGTAGAAGCTTATGGGCTTTCATGGATCCAAAAAAGAAAAAAAGAAGAAAAAAGAGTGGATATTCTTGCTGTAGGAGATTAATATACAGTTGCTTCGCGGGCTAAAAGACTACTGGTGTAGTTGGACTTACTGGAATTGGATGAAGAGAGATTTATACCTTTGGTTGTCTATCTAATAGGCTTTAGGTTCTGATGGTTATATGATCACTTCATTATGCAATGCTTTTCTAATTTAAAGAAGCAGAGCGATGAATGGCAATTATAGTGGTTGGTTTGTACCTTCTCATTCACTTGTGTTTTCACTATCTGATGGACTGCTGTTTTTTCCTTGTATCTTTGTTTGTAAACTGTTAAAATAGTTATTCAAAAATAGATGTAGCCTTTTGAATGAAATCTAATATTGTTGTTTGACAGCCAAAGGCTTTTACATAATACAATCATAGGGATGGCATGAGTCACTATCACTGTAGGTATACTAATCAGAAATTTGTTCAGCCTAATCAAATTTAAACCATGATGATCAGTCATTTTTGTTATCGTTAGTAATAGTAATGGACATAATATATTTTCTTCGAGGACTTCACACCATTAAAGGATGGGTAGGGTGTATATAATGGGTATGACAAGCGTTTTATGTGATATGGTTATTTCTTGACTTTAATTGTTCGTTATTACATGCTAGCCATATCCTGTATGATAAATATTGTCGGGAAATTCTGATGCTTGTTAAATTTGTGACGTAATTTTGTTGTATGTGTGATCTGAACATCTGAAAAGTATATTAATGTCAGATTCACTTGCCTCGTACTTTTTATGGATATAGATAGATTTCAGCAGCCAAAGACCAAAATTTTAGACATCTTGTAAATAGAAATGACATGATACAATGTTTATGTTCATTTGTTGGGACATTGTTTGACTTATTTTTAAATTTCTTAAATGAGTTTCATACTATATTTTTTTACACTAACATTTTGTTTTCCATCTGCCTTGGTTGGTGTATTCAATTTTAGATTCAAGCCCAAGACATTCGTGTTGGTAATATTGTTTGGCTTCGCGAGAATGATGAAGTGCCATGTGATGTTGTTCTAATTGGTGCCTCTGACCCGCAAGGTCTTTGCTATGTGGAGGTAAATAAATGGCCTCAGAAGTTATTCTGTTTGATTCTTTTATGGTATCCCTCAATGTTAAACCATTAATCAAGACATTTGACCACTATGATTGGTTGAACGCATATGATTAGCATCATCTTGGCCACTGTTGTTAAGTATTAGTTGTTGAAACATGTGTGTGTGTGTGTGAGGTAACTGAAGCAGATGAAGGATGATAGATAGGGCTTGAGGGCTTTTTAATGGCAAAAAAGGGAGCCCCTTTGTAGCCAACGAAATTTGAAGGCTTGGGGGCTCTTGTGTGTTTTCAATGGTATAGACCCTCTACTGTGTTTTTACTTCTCTGTGTTTTTATCAGCATTTTCACTTTATTTTTTTTTTAACATGTGAAAAAGCATTATCACTTGTGTCTTTTGAGCCAATTTTTTGTTTTTGTTTGTTTCCAATAAAGGAAAACAGAAGCAAGTAGCTCTACATGCTCTTTGTTGTGTTGCCAGAAATTTAGGAAACAGAAAAGTTTGATACTTGACAGTTTCCAAACTGGTCAATAAATCATCAACCTATTCTCTGAAAATGTAAAATAAGACTTAAAGCTAGACTTTTTTGGACAAGGTCCAAGTTGAGCTCCATACGAAATTGCTGGATTGGATCTTCGTTATTACCATGCTCTGTATACATGGCTAAGATGAGAGAGGTGGAGAGTGAGCTAGTTAAGCATGTCAACTTCCCTTGGGTCAAACTTCTTTTCTTGCATTGAATACACTTTTTGTCAAGGTCCTCTGTGTAATTTAAGAGAATACAAAGCTTGGGTGATGATTATAATATCATCACCTTTTATATTAATCAATCAACAGTTACAAAAGGAAGCCCTAAGGCACTGATTAAGAAATCACAATCAATCAATCAATCACAATCTAATCTAAACAAGGAAATAAGAGAATATTCTTACACTCCCCCTTAAGTTGGTGCAAAGATATCTCGCATGCCTAGAATGTCATGAAATGGATTACTCCCAACTCCCTTGGTGAGGATATCTGCACGTTGTTTGCCTGATTTCACAAAAGGAGTACATATCATGCCGCTGGTGAGTTTCTCCTTGATGAAGTGGCGATCAATCTCAACAGGCTTTGTCGTGTCATGTTGATGGTAGCCTTATTATCACAATATAGCCGCATAGAGTCTGTCTAGCCCATCCTCAGATCACTCAACAATAGTCTGATCCACGAGTTCACACACACCTTGTGCCATAACTCTAAACTCAGCTTCTGCACTCGACCTAGCCATCACATTCTGTTTCTTACTCCTCCAAGTAACAAGATTGCCGCCCACAAAGGTATAATATCCTGATGTAGATCTCCTATCAGTTATTGACCCTGCTCAATCAGCATCTGTATAGGCTTCCACTTTGAGGTGATCAGGTTTGGAAAAGTAAAGGCCCTTTCCAGGAGAAGATTTCAAGTTCTTCAAAATTCTCATAACAGCCTCTAAGCGAATTTGATGAGGAGCATACATAAATTGGCTAACCATACTAACAGCAATAACAATATCAGGACGAGAGTTAAGTAAATGAGCTTACCCACTAGTCGCTGATAACTCCCCCTATCAACAGCTACTCCTCCCTCATCATCACCAAGTTTTTGATTAGATTCTAGTGGGGTATCACAGGTTTTACATCCAAGCGTCCATGTTTCCTTCAAAAGGTCAAGAACATATTTCCTTTGTAAGATGAAAATCCCATCCTTGGAGCGAGCAACTTTAATTCTTAGAAAATACTTCAAGTTCCCCAAGTCTTTGATTTCAAACTCACCAGCTAAATATTTCTTCAACAGGGGTATTTCCTCAGTGTCATCACCTGGAAGCAGTATGTCATCCATATAAACAATAAGAGTTGTAGTCTTACCACGTGAGGAATGTTTAACAAAGTCTGATTTGCCTGACTCTGTTTGAAACCATATTTAAGTATAAGCTGAGTGAATCTCTCAAACCAAGCCCTTGGAGAGTGTTTGAGACCATATAACGACTTCCGAAGACTGCATACTCTACCCTCTGTCTGATCATCCTCAAAACCAGGAGGAATGTCCATATATACTAGATCACCATGTAAGAAGCATTCTTTACATAAAACTAATGAAGTGGCCAATCTAAACTAGCTGCTAGAGAGAGAAATATTTTGACTGAATTCATCTTAGCCACTGGTGCAAAAGTCTCTTGATAGTCTACTCCATAAGTCTGAGTGAAGCCTTTTGCCACAAGTTGAGCCTTGTAACGCTCAATGGAACCATCTGCTTTGTGCTTCACAGTATATACCCATTTGCATCCTACTAGTCGTTTGCCGTTAGGTAACTCAATTAATTCCCAAGTGTCATTCTTACGAAGTGCTTTTATTTCTTCAATCATGGCTTAGCGAGAGCATCTTGAAAATGGTTAGGAATACTAACAGAGGAAATGTTTGACACAAAGGCTATATAAGAGGAAGACAAATGAGAATAGGACACAAAGTTTGAGATAGGATGTTGAGTACAAAATCTCACACCCTTTCTCTTGGAAATAGAAATATCAAGATCAGTAGTGTCAGGAATAGCAATATTAGTAGACTCAAGAGAAACAAGAGGTTCAAAGTTACCTGGACTCTTATCAGAAGCAGGAGATGGCAGTGGGTGAGTAGAAGTGGTCTCTTGTATCTAAGTAATTTTCTGTCTGTCTTTGTCCCTGACATAAAGTTGCTCTTCCCTGTCTTTGGTGGCATTGGATTCTATAGTCCCAGTAATAAGTGGTGCAGGAACAATTGGTTCCACCATAGGAGCAACAGGGACAACAAGAATCTCTTCACACCAAGGCTTCCCCTGAAGGAATGACTGTGACACCGGAGAAGACAAGAAGTAGGACTGGGACTCAAAGAAGGTGACATACATGGACACAAACCACTTACGAGAAGGAGGCTGATAACACTTATACCCCTTTTGATTAGGCGAGTATCCAAGGAAGACACACTTGAGAGAGCGAGGGTCCAATTTACCATGAGTAGGAGAATGATTGTGGACAAAACAGATACAACCAAATATTTTAGGGGAATGGAAAACAAAGACTTTGAATCGAGGACTTGAAGTGGAGCTTGTTTTTGCAAAATCTAGGTAGGAAGACATTAATGAGATAGCTGCGGTGAGAACAACCTCGCCCTAGTAGGACTGAGACACACTCATAGAAAAACACATGCAGTGAGCCATATCAAGAAGATAACAATTCTTACACTCTGCAACCCCATTTTGTCGAGGGGTATTGGTGCAAGATGTCTGATGCATAATGCCATGAGTGGAAAAATAGCTCTCTAACCCCGAATCAATGTATTCATCCCCATTATCAGAATGCAAGATTTTGACAATTGCCCCAAACTGATTACAAATCATTTTATGAAAATTTTGAAACACAGAGAACCTCACTTTTTTCTTTCATGAGATACACCCAAGTAGCACGAGAAAAATCATCAATAAATGTATCAAACCATCTATGGCCTTTTAAAGACACAACACGAGAAGGATCCCACACATTAGAATGTATTAAAGAAAAAGGAGCTAAACTTTTATTAAGACTTGGAGCAAAAGAAGCTTGGTGTTGTTTGCCAAGTTGACAAGACTCACAAAGAAACTCAGACGCATTATTGTTTGTAAAAACAGACGGAAATAAATGCCTAAGTAAATGAAAAGAAGGATGCCCAAGGCACCGATGCCACAGCCATAAATCCTCCTTAGTGGTTGGGAACTGGATGGAATGATGAGCAAGCTTGTTCGGCTAATCCAAGAAATAGAGACCATTTTCTGCACTACCACTGCCAATCGTTCTCGTGACAAGGTCTTGAAAAAGACAATGATCAGGAAAAAATGTCACACTACAGTTCAAATCTTTAATAACACGACTCAAGGATAGAAGATTAACAGAAAAATTGGGAACGTGGAGCACTAAAGACAGAGGTAAGTTAGGGGTGACATGAATTAAACCATTCCCAGAGATAGAAGAAACAGTACCATCTGCAATCCTAACTTTGTTTTGTCCTAAAGAGGGCTTATATGCTGAGAAAAGTTCAGAAGACCTAGAGATATGATTTGAGGCACCAGAATCAATAATCCATGGCAAAGACTTGTGGGAAAGAAAAGCACTAGGAGAAGAGGCTAAGTTACCTGAGCGGGCAAACGACGAGGAAGATGCACTGGGAGCAGTAAAAGACTGGCAGGCCTGTAAATGACACAGAACAGCCTCAAGCTCAGGAGAAGTCATACTAGATAAACTATCAAAAGTCGGACCAACTAAAGCAGAAGTAGAATCAAGGATATCAACAACACTAGACTGATGGGCCTGTGGATTAGAGCCACGTCCTTCTAGACTAGCCTGATTGACCGCCTCTAGTACCAGACCCTTCTTCTAGAAGGAGGATTAGTTCTTTTGACTGTTCTTCTGAACGGTCTCCAGTAGCCGGTGGTAACATAGCAGAACGACGACTCTTCTCATTCTGTACATATGCAAAGGCCTCTTGAAGAGATGGAAGAACATCCATGCCAAGGACACAACTCCAGACCGGATCAAACTCTACATTGAGGCCTTCCAGAAACTTGAAAACCTTTTCCTATGCAAGAAACTTCTGGTAACCAACTGAGTCAACTGTACAGACAGGTTTGTAATCCAGAAAATGATCTAGGCGTTTCCAACTATTAGTCAGAAAGGTGTAATACTAGAGAATTGTCTGCTCCGCCTGTACTGAGCGCTTAATAGACCGGCGCAGCTCAAAAGACTGAGAAAAATTTCCTTTTCGAGAATATGTAGCAGCGACTGCTTCCCAAATATCCTGTACAGTATTCATGGATAAGTAACATTCACCAATCTCAGGAATCATAGAATGAATGAGCCACTCCATGATTAAAGAGTTGGTAATCTTCCATTGATCATAGCCAGGATCCGTAATACCTGGTGCTTGAACTCTCCCATTAAGATATCCAATCTTCCCCTTACTCTTTAAAAAAAGTGACTGAGACCATGAAAGGTAATTCTGACCATTAAACAGAGTGGTGGTAATTTTGAGGCTAGGGTTCAGGTTCTTAGATATAGTAGTCATAACTGGAGCTCTCCCCTTTAGATGGGTGAGAAGTAGTGGTGGATTCACTAGTTAGGTCAGCCATAAGAACTTTACAATTTCAACCCAAAAAATGTTGCACGAATCACAAGTATGGAAAGAGGAATAGAATGGGTTGGAGCAAGCAAAATCACATACAGACCACTATGGGAGCATAACAATCAGATTAATGGGTCATCTATAGACCCCAAAAATAAATCAACTACGGGAAAACGAACCTCTAATCAAAACAAGTGTTGAACTGTGTTCAAGAAAGTAGAGGGAAAGAAACTTGGGACAACAGAAGATGGGCAACCCTCAAACACTAATTCACAGGAGCCAAAATATACAAAGAGAGGCTAGGACAGCCCTCACAAGGGTTGACTAGGCCAAAAGGGCCTTCAGCTGAAGCCGAAACAACTCTATGAGACCTTGGCTGGTTCCGATATAGACTCAGGGACCAGCGGTGGGGGATGGGTGGTGATAGGTGATGGCTGGTTGGTGGCAGCGGCTGTGTGGGTGACAGTTTTTAGGGTTTTGACTCTGATACTATGTAATTTAAGAGAATACAAAGCTTGGGTGATGATTATGATATCATCACCTTTTATATTAATCAATCAACTGTTACAAAAGGAAGTCTTAAGGCATTGATTAATGAATCACCTTTTATATTGATTGATTGATTGACTGATTAAGGAATCATAATCAATCAATCAATCAATCAATCAATGAACCACAATCTAATCTAAAGAAGGAAATAAGAAAATATTCTAACACTCTGTTTTGCATCTTTCTCCCCATGGGTTTTTGGCAAAATTGCACTGCATGTCTACTTTTTTGGCAACACAAGTTTCCATCTCCTATGACTAATTCTACTTATGTTGTAATTTGTAAATGATACAGTATTTTCTTAGGAACATGAATTTTGTTCTTTTGCAATATTTCAGAGATTCTAATATGTAAACATGTTTAACAGACGACTGCCTTAGACGGTGAAACTGATCTTAAGACAAGGGTGATACCCTTTGCTTGCATGGGAATAGATTTTGAGCTATTACACAAAATCAAGGCAAGATTTTCTATACCTTATCGTGGGTAAAAAATTTGTTAATATTTCCCCTTCAAGTTATTGTGATGGTGATGATTTTGCAATTTCTATTTCTTTGGCAGGGTGTAATTGAGTGTCCCAATCCAGATAAAGACATTAGAAGATTTGATGCAAATTTGCGGTTGTTTCCTCCATTCATTGACAATGACATGTGTCCTTTAACCATCAAAAATACAATTCTTCAATCATGCTACTTGCGAAATACTGAGTGGGCTTGTGGAGTTGCTGTTTACACAGGCAAGTACCTAATTTACCAAATGTCGAAGTCATCGTTACACCATATTAGGATCTGCTACATGATATTACTTTTTACCCTGGCTATGCTGTGGTAAAATTCTGTTTTGTTATTATTATGTCTACCTTTGTGTATATTAACTTTTCTGTTTCATCTATTTCCTTTCGTTGTTTGGGCTTGTCTAGGGTTACAATTTATTTAAAGGAGCTAATGGGGATTTGGAGCAACAAAGAATGGGAGAGGCAGAGAGCAATGTTTATTTTGGGATTGTTGAGGCCTGAGGTTATTGATTTAAAACCGGGTTGGTTGTCCAAAAACTAAGAATTAGGAAATTTTGTACTTAACTCATTCATGAATCTGAGACTTAGAAGTATTTTGTTGTAAAATGAAACAACCAAAACGCTAACAAAATTGCTTTTTTCATGAAATATAAATTTGGTCATTGCTTTTAAGACTTGAGATTACTTAATTTAAATCTGATAGATTCAACAAATGTTCCGTTCAATGCCTACAGAACACCTAAATTGTGATTTTTGAATTAGTTAATACAAAATGAAATGATTTCAATTGTGCAGTCCAATGGACCACCCCTACCTATTTGCAGGAGCCAAAAGATGATGAGTTGAGGTATCAAGCAAGAGAGGGAAATTGGTTTATGTTACATGGACAAGTGTTTAGGAGTTAGATGCATTAAATTCCCAATTCTTAATTGGGGCTTGTGGTGAGAGATCCCTCAATTTAAACTTCTCTTTCAAAAAGGACAAGCTAAAAAGTTTTCATTCATCGAGGAAAAATGTCAAAATATGATGAAAGTACCCTAAGTGAAATTTTACTAACGTCCTTCCCCTCGCCCACCACTATTGGTAGCTAGTGGCCATCGACGGCTACTATCTCTGGTGGTCATCTCTGGCGATCGTTTTTTGACCATTTGTCACTAGGCACTTTACAGTGTACACTTTCCGATATGAATCTTTAGCGACCATTTTTCGACGACAACCACCACCACCACCACCTAGCAAATAACAAAATTGTTTTTCAAAATTCACGGTTTTGTAGATAGTAAAATTTTACTCTATACAGGATAGTAAAATTTAACTATATTGATTTAGCATTTAAACAGTAAATCTTCACCATTACCATCACTATCACTAACCGCCACACTCACTAGATTTTATCATTATTAATACAAATATTAAACGAAAAATTTATCAAAACATTTAATAAATAATCTTAGCATGCTACTAAATAATTAAATAGTAAATTAAACCACTAAAACAACTTCTTTGTTTTAGATTCCAACCTCAATATTCAAATTGATCCTAAGAACAAAAAATTCTTTGGGCAATGAGAGATGAGAGAGAGAATGAAAAGAGACAAGGTGGTGGTCACCGATGGTAGATCTGAAATGGTGGTAAAGAGAGAATGGAAAGAGACACGACAACTCTGGTTGTCGCCTTCTCACAGATTTGAGGTTTTTGATTTGATATTTGAGGTTGTTGGTCTTAGATATGAGTTTGTCGCTAGTGAATCTGAGATGGTAGAGGTTGACGGTGAAGGTGGTGGTCGTTGGTGGTAGATTTGAGACAATGGTAGATGGTGGAGACAATAAGCTGCGATGGCTAACGGTAGGGACTTCAACCACTAAATATTGTGTGTGTGTGTGTGTGTGTGTGTGTGTGAGAGAGAGAGAGAGAGAGAGAGAGAGATGGGTAAAAATGTCCAACTTACCATTTTCACAATAAAAAATATAAGTGAAGGACCTTAGGCATTATAGTCTTTTGGCTTGGACTTTTTACAAGATACTGTGAAATATCTATATCTTATATTATTGTTATTCTGTCATTTACTTAAGGGTATTTTAGTCTTATGTTCGTAATTAGTACTTTAGTGTTTTGGTAGTTTAGTATATATGTATATATTGTACTTTAGCTTTTGGTTAATCATTGAATAATACACAACTTTACCTTTGGTTATATGGTATTAGAGCTGAAGTACTCGGCGATGGGTAGGGTGCATGTCCTTGGCCTGCACGCTGCAGGTGCTGCTGAGTGAGCACGCTAGTCGTGAGGGAGGGCGTGAAGTGAAGTCCCACATCGCCTGAGTACTAGAGTAATGTCAAGCATATAAGTGAGAGGGTACCCTCACCTTTTGAGCTAGCTTTTGGGGTTGAGTTCTACCCAAGACCATGTAACAGTTTTGGGGGATATGGCTCGAAAGGAATGCAAGAGTGTTTGATGATTTAGAGGGGTTATGGGATAAGATTTTTAGTTTTTTCTTCTTCTTGTTGGGCCTTAGTTTCATCTCCTTATGAGGGGATTCCATTTTTTTTATTAGTAGAGATGTGTGTGACATGTAGCTTTTGTTTTTTATTATTGTTTTCTCTTGGTGGACTTCTTGTTTTCCATTTTCTTTTGTACTCTTTCTTTATATTATTATTTATAATATTACTATTTTGTTGTTGATTACACATGGATGCCATGAATGTGGAGAAAAGTTTTGAATTATTTGCAAAATTAAGTTCATTATCTTTCTTTCTACTGCCTTTGGGATACTCCCAAAATTGTAATGTGCAAAGCTATGTTACATGGACTCATCTAATTGTAAGTACTCTTGTCAAACACAAGGCACCGTAGTATGGACATGGGATTTGTGTCCGACATGTTTAGGTGGAAATGCACCCTGCAAAGAAGTTTGATAATTCAAGTTATTTATATATTTATCCTTAGAATTCCTTGATGTGTTCTTTCATTGCATGGTTGCGTCTAAATGATTTGTGTTGTTGGTCTAGATTACGCCATTACGGTATACTTGCTGATTCATATAGGCCAGTACACTTCCTGATTCTAATTATTCTGTCTTTAGGCAATGAAACCAAGCTGGGTATGAGCAGGGGTATAGCTGCACCAAAGCTTACTGCTGTGGATGCGATGATTGACAATCTGACTGGAGCAATATTTCTTTTCCAGATAGTGGCTGTTATTGTTCTAGGAATAGCCGGAAATATTTGGAAGGATACAGAAGCAAGAAAGGTTTGTCCCAATTTGTGAGTGCACTTTTCTTGTTCAGTTAGTTTTCATTATCTGTTTGTATTTTCCTTTGTGAAGACTATGTGGCTGTAGTGTGCATGGAATTCTATCATTGAACCGTTCAGCTTTTCACTGCATAAGAATCACTTTTGTTTTGACCCTCTGTTACCTGTTTATAACTGTGACTCTTGAGTATTTCATAGCCACTTCTTATCTGCAGCCACTGTCTTCCTTACACTTTCAATGATTTGCTGCTGATTTTGATACTCACCCAGAACTCTGTAGTCATTACTTTTCTTACTTTTTTGATAAGTAAATGTAGTATTTGTTTAGATGGACGCTGAGGGGGTGTCACCATTGTACTTTATTAGGTGTTAAATTTACAGTGTGGATGGAAATAAACATGAAACAAGGAGAAAATAAAAATGGATGAACCCAAAAACACGATATGTAGGAGACAATAAATCATGAGGTGCCAATTTTAATATATAATTCTGAGTACAAGTTCTAACCTCCTTTCTAAGAGCAATAGAAAGTTCTGAATCATCAACTTGATTATCACTGCTGAGGGTAACAGTAGGACATTCATTACATGAAGAATCGGTAGACAAATGATTCGAAACTGGTACAAGGATGATAATTGACGTGGTGGCATAAGAGAAGTTTGTTCTTTCTAACGCCGTGAATAGGTCTTAAAATCAATCTTGTCTAATAGCCCACCAATGTTAGGCTTCCCTTCAGTAACTGTCTCTTGCTCCCCCTCACCAAAAATAATAGCTCGCTGATAGGAATGGCAACGGGGCGGGGCGGGGCCGGGGATCACCCTCCCCGTCCCCGATCCCCGATGATAAGAATGTCCCCGGCCCCGGCCCCGATCCCCGACGGGGAACCTATTACCATCCCCATCCCCGTCCCCTAACGGGGATCGGGTTTCCCCGACCCCGAAAATTCCCCGGATCAAAAAAAAAAAACGAAAAAAAACAACAACGATTCAAACAACATCATCAACAACAATATCATCAAACAACATCAACAACACACAAATCTGAGTAAGGAGAGGTAGAGCTAAGTAGAGAGAGAGATAGATCTAGCTGCAATCTAATATATATATATATATGTGTGTGTGTATATAACACAGAGAAAGAGAGGCGGAAAGGTCGGGCGGCGGAGGAGATCGCGGAGGAAGACAGCGAAGGAGATCGGCATGACGGCAGAGGGCGGTGGAGGAGCGGCGCTGTGAGATCGGCGGTGGAGGAGTGGCGCTGTGAGATCGGCGCTGTGAGATCGGCTCTTCTCTCTCTCCTCATTTTTCTCACATGAAATGAAGCCGTGTGTGAGAGGAGAGAGTATCTGAGATGGGAGAGAGAGAGATCTGAAATGAGGGAGATGAGAGGTGGGTGTTCTGGTTTTCGGATTGTGAAATGAGTTCTGAGATACGAGAGAGAGAAGAGTATATTATTATTTATGTTGAAAAGTAATTGGTTCTGACCCTTCTAGTCAACACAACACAGAGTATAGATATAATATAATATTATATTATATTAGATGAATATATTATATTAAATCTGAAATGAGAGAGGGAAAGGGAGGCGGGGAAAAACGACGGGGAACGGGGCCGGGGTCGGGCCGGGCCGGGGCTGAATCACTAATCACCGTCCCCGGCCCGAAAATGGGCGGGGATTTTTTTTTTAATACCGTCCCCGGTCCGTCGGGGGTATTTTTCGGGGAAACCCCGTGTTAATCGGGATCGGGGGGTCGGGTCCCCATCGGGCCGGGTTTAAATTGCCATCTCTACTCGCTGAGTAGGAAGGAAAACAGATAACTCATGCTAATAAGAAGTCATTTCTTCTTCCATATTACTCTCCCCTGAAGAGATGGCTGAGATGAAGGAAAAAGGACTTATTCACGAAAGGTGACTTCCATACTAAGATATACCTTGCTGGATTGAGGATCATCACATTTATATCCCCTATGAGTAGCAAAGTACCCAATAAAGACACAACACGAATTTTTAGGATTAACCTTTCCATGAAAATGTTTTTGCATATGAACAAAGCAAACACACCCAAAAATCTTAGGAGGAAAGAAGAAATGGAAGAAGTCAGAGGAAGAAGTTCTAGAGGAATTCTAAATTGAAGAACACTAGAGGGCATATGATTAATAAGATAGGCAATTGTAAGAACTGCATCACCTAAGAAAGACCTAAGAACATTCATGGTAAATAGGAGGGAACGAGCAAGCTCAAGGAGATGGCCATTCTTGTGCTCAATTATTTTATTTTGTTCAGGAGTGCCAACACAACTAGTTTGACAAAGAATGCCATTGTTCTCAAGATATGCCTGGAAGGCTCCATTAATATACTTAGTCCCATTGTCACTCCAAATAATTTTAATTCTAGCAGCAAATCGATTTGTCACCATCTTATGTGAAGTTTTAAAACAAGAGAAAACTTCACTTTTAGTATGAAGTAAATCCAAACATTTACACCAAAAGCGCCACCAATTTTAATTCTAGCATCAAATATATATTTTTTCATTTGCTTCTATTTTATTTTTATTTTTATTTTTGTGTTAATGAAATTTCTTTCGGAGTTTCCATTTGAGTTGCTTATTCATATTCAAATCGTATCCCGTGTCACATCCTTTTTTGTTATTTTGGGACCACATTTCATTTTGGGAACTTTGCTTGCTACTTTAGAATTGTGTGAATGGTCTCATATATTTAGGGTATAAACCAAATTTGACTTTTGTGCATCCTTTTTGAGGGTTTGATGATCCCTAAAGGTGAAGTATTTAAACCTTCATGACTGTCTTGAGTCCATACAGTGGGATCAATGTAATACCTAAACCTTCATGAGAGTCTTGAGTCTATAGAGTGGAATCAACGTGATCTGGATCATTTTTTTATATTTATTATTTACATTTCTTTCAGTTCTTGAAGAAATAATGAGGTGGTTTGACTTGATTGGTTAGAAGTGGTAGACAATTAGCTACCCTTCTATAGTAGCATGCTGTTAATTGGTGGTGCTCTTAGTGTTAATGTTTGGATTTATTTTGGACAGTCCACTTTCTTACCACCATAGAATTGTAATCCTTTTCTGACTGTTCTTGTATTTGCTTGTTAGTTATTGATGATCTTTTGTTTCATTGCCCAGATTCATCTTGCCTTCATATTTTGTGAACTTCTAGAAATAATTCTAACCCTTTTATGTTTTCTGTTGATATCTTTTCCAAATTTATGCCTACCTTGCTATTTCATTTTGTAGCAATGGTATGTTCAATATCCAAATGAAGGTCCATGGTATGAACTGCTGATCATCCCTCTACGGTTTGAGCTTCTTTGTTCCATCATGATACCCATTTCTCTGAAGGTACATGTGTTCTATGCTGCTTATTGTCTCCTTCATTGTCGTCGTTGCAGTGGACATGATTTTTACTTATGCCTGAAACTTTGACCGTGTTGATCTGTTCTGAAAGCATACGGTTAGTAGGCAAGTGGTCCTTGTAAGAAGTGGGGCAAAAAAGAAAAGAGAAAAGAGCTGATAGCCTGATACATAACCACAAGGAGATCTGTCAGCTGAGCTTATATAAGTTTTCTTCAATTTCGTTAATGATTGAAATCTCATAGTTAACTGAGTTAGTGTTTGTATTACCCATCAAGAATAGAGAGGAAAATATCCCATCTGTTACCTATGGAGGTTGTGTAATTGCCACATGCAAGTGTGCATACAACACAAGTGAGATATGTATGCTATACTATTTTCAAAATTTTGAGGCAAACCCTTTTAAATTCATACAGATTCTTTCAATTGCTTTATAGTATCTCTATGGAAAAAACTCCATTTAGTTGCTTTTGCTTGAAATTTTTCAGTATGCTGATCGGAATTTGATGCCATATCCTCATTCCTTCACATTAGTGTAAGTGTAACGCCCCGAAAATTTATAACATCACATAAGTATAACGATTAGCATCCATTTTAAGAAAGCTGGAATTCGCAACCCTTACATTCATTGAATCATCAAGGTTTATACAAAACAGTTCCACATGCAATTATACATTCAACGTTGTCAAATACATGAATCTACAGCATGTAGAACATCAAATTCAAAAGTAATAAAATGCCCTCAAGGGTTTACAATTTCCAAGGTTTGAGCCCGGTCACACAAAAATGGTTTCACGAACCCATACATTTATAGCCCTAGGCTAGCAAAACGAACCACCACAAAATAAGATCCATTTGCCCTCCACAAAACATGTCCACGCCCCTAACTTGGCGGGATCGCCACATCTTTTCCTGCACCAAAATCCCATAGGGGTGAGCATAAAGTCCAGTAGAGAAATTCTTAACAAAGTATATACACTTTATACAAGCCTCGTAAAAAGGAATGTATATGCCATGCTATGCTTTTGTCATGAAAATCATATTATTATCTTTTGAAAATCCTTTATGCTCAATGATATCTCGAAATCTTAAAAAAAATGCACAAATTATCAATTTAATTCATGAGGGCGGTAAATACGACTCAGGTAATTTCTAGGTTGGTGTCTGCAAGTAGGCATAACTAGCACTATCAATACCCCACTTTACCGGTTGCTAACCGGAAGGGAAGTGGTACCTCCTCCGCGTGTGTTTTCGGTCTTTCACCCCGGACACTCAAGCCAACTTAACCAATTTCATCTACACCTCCTATTTGGACTTACCAACGTATTTACCCCAAAACATTTCAATAAAATTCACTTATAACTTCTTTCCTCAATGCAAGTTTCCAAACTCGAATCAAAACATGTGATAACCAGTTGAATGGATAAGCAATGCAACAATATTTATTTCTCCATGTTCAAATATTTCAACAATAATCCCATAAGAATCAAAATCCCCATTTCTCCTTTCCATGCCGTTTCACAAAATAGCCACATATTCATTTAATTCTATCAATAAATAGCAACATTTCTTTATTTCATACCTCCTTCAACAATTTAGTCCTCGCAAGACTATATCAACATTTTAACAACCATTTACAACATCAACAATCCTCATGCCCCATGAAAATCATCATTTCATACATAATAATAATAATAATAATAATAATAATAATAATAATAATAATAATAATAAAAAGTTCTCATCCTTTACTCATTTTGGCCCACAAAATAACATATTAATTATGTCAACCACATGCATTTCTACATCTTTTGAAAACCCCAATTTCTAGGTTTTTCCCAACCACACTACACACCCACCAATCTTTTGAAAGAATTTCTTCAAAAACATTTCTCCCTAGCCAATGTAATTTAAAACCCTCAAGAAAAGTTATTTTATGGAAAATAAGGAGCAAAACCCCTCCCAAACTACCCACATTGTTGAGCCAACCATCAATATTCAACATTTACAAAAGAACTTTGAAAATCAACAATAAATCTTGCAAAAATATATATATATATATATATATGACTAAGAAAGTCCCTATCTCAAGTTTTGAAGAAGAAAAAGAGAGGAAACCCTTGAAATCAATGATGCCAAAACCCAATCTCCACCGTACAAAATGTAGCTCTTAAGGAGCTCTTCAACTTTGATGAAGAAGCTATGGGCAAATTTCTAATGGATGTAAAAAGATCAAGGATTTGATCTTGTTTTGATGTAGAAATTGTAGAGAGAAGGGAGAGAAAAGAGTTTTTAGAGAGAGAGAGAGAGATGCAACAAAAGTGATATACAAACAGCCCAAAGAGAAGAAAAAGCTGAAAATTCGGACTCACCTACCACCGCATGTGCGGCACCCATGCCCGCACGTGCGGAGCATGCCTTCCACATGTGCGGCCTTCATCCCCGCACGTGTGGCCCTCCCTCTCCCACACCTGCTGCCTCAAGTGCTTTTATTTCAGTAAGCACCCAACCATTTCCCCTGTTTTCCGCACGTGTAGCCTAACCTCCTGCACGTGCGGCCCTGGTTCCCCAGCCCATAAATGTTCCGGTTCGATTCCAGACACTCCGGACTCGACCGTGCACCCTCTGAAACAAGTGACACTCAAACTCGGAATAAACAAGGACAGGAATTTGAGAAAAACTTCCGAACGCAACGAACCCAATGAAGACAATGAGTGAAGTGACATACAATGAAACCGATCATCACAGTAAGTGTAGTAAATGTATTTCTTTTTTTATTTTTTTTCTGCAAAAAGACATTGGAGGCATGTTGAGAATTTGCCATCGATAATAAGGTTTTGAAAGCTAGGCATTTGAAGCTGCTCATATTTCTTGTTAGATAATACTTTCATCTTCACATTAAGAAATGCAATGGAATTCAATAAAATTCCATGCGTCTAAAATGTATCTGGATCCTCATTATAATGATATATTTGAGAGAATGTAGTTTTGACACGGAGGGTAGTATATGTTTTAATGCTTTCTCTTTTTGTTGTATTTATTTGTATATGTTTTTTTATTTAGATTGTTCTAAATATATCGTAAATCCAATTTCTCTGCAATGATAAGTTGGACCAGAAATACACATCAACTATGAGCAGCCATTTAATTCTCAAATCTGTTGTAGCCTGTAGAGCAATGCTGAATGATAAATTGATTCTCTGAATTGTGAGACTGGTAAATTTTACAAATTAGGATTTAGGGCTACCACTTTTAAAGCTTCATTACAATGCTGCTATGTGGCAGGTGTCTTTGGATTTTGTCAAGAGCTTGTATGCAAAGTTTATTGATTGGGACAGTCAAATGATTGACCTAGAAACAGGCACTCCAGCCCATGCAGCAAAGTAAGAAAATTGACATCCATGCATGAGTTTATTCACACATTTTTATTTATGCAAATTGTCGTAATGCTCTTGAGTTTATTCACACATGCATTTTTAATTATCTAAGCTGAGGTAATTGAATATGGCAGCACAGCAATTAGTGAGGACTTGGGACAAGTTGAGTACATATTGACAGATAAAACAGGAACCCTTACTGAAAATTGAATGATCTTTAAAAGATGTTGTATCAATGGCATATTCTATGGGAATGAGGGAGGGGATGCTTTGCTAGGTATGGTTTTCCAATTTGTCTGTGTATTGTTACTCATTTCCTTGTGTAATCCATTATTCCTATTTTTCTTTTTCATGTTTTTGTTGCCAAATTTCTCCAACTACCATGATTACTGATTTGTCAATTTTTATAACTCTCACGTTAGATAATTAACTCAAGTGAATCGTATTCTCCATTTCAAATTTCATTACATAAGTCAAGATTAATAAGACTAACAAGCAAACCAACTGGAATAAATAGATTAAATTAATTATCATTAAAATCATAGATTAAATTAATTATCACTAAAATCTGAGCAGAAAGGAGTCCAGAAACCAACCCTAGGTGTCCCCAAACAGTTCACAACACATTGCTCCTCCACGTGCTGGCCGGTCATTCGGCTGACAATCCACTCGCTATCTAGGTCAACACGCCTTATTTTCTATGTCTCAACCCTTCAGGCCGGTCGACTGGCTAGGTCATTTAATGCGACTTCAGATCGTGATTTCAGTCTGGTTTCTCATTCAATGCTCAAAGGATATCAGGTGTAACACATTTATGGCCTTAAGAATCAATAATCCATCAATAGTACATGAATATTAAGCAACAAATAACCTAACATTACACATATACATGTAAGAAAGAGATGAACTCCAACTGTTGAGCTTTAACAGGAAAATATAGACGGAGGAAAAGGTGGTGACAATGGTAGTTCAACTCTCAAGTCTGACTTTTTAGCCTCCAATGAGCTTTACCCAAGCTCCAAGTGGAAACCAAACTCTCAACTCACAAATGCTAGCTAAGGGAGAGAAGAGAGAAGAGGAGAAAGGGAGTGAAGAGAAGTTTGAGAATGACCCTCTCTCTCGCTCTATTGGCAACATGTAAAATAGAAGGGTGGGGGAGTGTCTCATTCTCTCACCTTCTCTTTTTCTCCTCCTCTTTTCTTCTTCTCCCCAAAATCCTAGATTTCAAAAACCCTAGATCTGAACTCTAGGATTTTGGGAGGAGAAGAAGGGGTCATGGCGGGGGAGGGGGTTTCGCAATGTGAAGGGGTGTGGGGTTTTTCAGATCTGAAATTCCAGCCCATATCTTCCCACCTCTGGTCACATGCGCTTTCGATCTCAAGAATGAGCTGGTACTCTGTTAGCGGACCCTTCTCGTTCAAGATGTGTGGCTAGTTCTTGATTCAGTAAATTCAAACAAGCTAAGAGCACAACAGACAGTGCAAACAAGCAAACATGCAGCCGTGCAAGCTGTGACTGTGAGACCGACTGGTTGAACAAAGACGAAAGTCGGCCATAGTGATCTGGGAGTCCCCGTCAAGTTCTGGAGTTCCATTGCATTGATGAATCTGGCTGGAAAGATATTCTGTTCTGTGATATTTGAGAATCACCTCAATACGGTGTCGTTCCCTCGAGACTACCAGTAGCTTTGGTTGTTGAATCTCGTGCCCTCCACATTGAGTGTTATGCTTTGGGAGTCTTCTTCCGCTGGAGCGGATAAATAGGGCAGGCGAAGCGAGCTTTCCCCAGCTGGAGAGAGAATTTATTTCTGGCAGGGTTGTGGAGACTATCTAGCAGGGCCAGATAAGAGCAGCTTCAGCAGCTGTAATTTTCTTAGTAGATCAGTCAGCACCACAAAGCCTTCCTCAAATAAGGGCAGAGGGAAGGAGTAGTTCACTTAATTCCTATGTTCTTTTCCTTTTAGGTTCTACATTTTATCTTTCAATATTATAGAGTTCCATCCTTGTAGTGTTGCACACCTAGGGGGGAGTGTGCTTTGGGATGCGAAGGAGCTATTATTGCCTATCTCCCGAACCTAATGCCCCACATGACCAGTGCAAAATGGTTGTGAGACGGAAAAGGAACAGATGTGCTGAAAATGACTAAAGAGAATTTGTGTTCAGTAAATGGCACCTCTTTTTGTGTGTTGGGCCGCCCAATGGATAATTGGCAACCAAGATCAAAATCCATGGTTTTGCCTATGGAGTCTGCTTTTGTGTGTTAACAATGCCTTACTCAGCACAAAAGGTATTTTAGGGCTGCTATGTTCGCATCCCCCAACTCAGAAAGGGAGTAGCCTCATCTCAGGGAAACCTTTTAAGCTCGCTTCATCGCTTGATTTCATTGTCTTCGTTTTGTTATGAGTTGATGCCGGTGCACTCCCTGGTCTTTCTTTGTGCTCTTTATTGTAGGGCACTACTTTACTGGTATGCAGGTGCTGTATCCTCATCTGACAGTTCTTCATTTACTAAAACTCTGATATTGGATTATCCGCGAGAGTTGCTCAACGCATCACCAACCCTTGGCACAACGATCAGGTCAAGCAAAGCGCTTCTTGGATTGAAGTCTTTCTTTAGCCTGATCAAATACCTTGAGATTGTTCTCAACTTCAAAGTTTGGCACAAGTCCAACAAGGTTTAACGACCAGCTTCAATCAATTGGTGTCACCACCCATAACATCCGAGCAATTGCTTTTGCGGATTGAAACGCGCTAACAAGGCACACAAGAATAAGACCAATAAAGACTTTGCTCTCCATTAGCAGCGGGAAAGGAGTCTATCTATCTACCTAGCTTTGGTAGATATCCCCCTACGCAATCCACAAAAAATCCACGAATTGGGGTTTCGGGTACTGAAAGAAAAAGTCTCTACTTTACCCAGCTTTTATCTTGTAGTTGCATTTCTCTCATTTGCCGTGTACTTTACTTCGCGAGCCCCTAAAGTTGTCATTTGTTTTTAGCTTCTCAAGCCACGCCAATATGCCTTGATCTGCCCAAGGAGAATCCGAGTGACAGCAGTCAGCTTCAAAGTGTATTTGTTGTGCAGAGAGTGCAATATGACCCGTGGCCGCCTACCTGGTGGGGGTGGCTTGCAAAACTCTTGTTGTAGTTTGGCGACCTAAGGGACAGACACTTTTTGTTATCTAAAGGCAAAGACTCTGAAGTGGGCAAACACTTGGATAGAAGTACTGGGCCAGGGAGTAGCAGTTGGTTCGGGGGTAGAGTACTAAAGGTCCTCGGACTTCCAATTTTTTTTTTCTTCTTTTGGACAGTTGTTCACCATTGGATTTAGTCACTTCCTGCTTGGCTTGTAGTTGTAGTCTTTTAGCTTATGTAGTGGTTGACCTTCCTATACACACGTGCCTGCCAAAGGCCCCGAAAGCAATTTGCTTATGAATCTCCTATTGAAGAGTTATACTATGATCGCTTTGTGGTCCCCATGGGTACAACATAGAGTGGTTAGCTGTTAATTGACTAGTCATAGGTTCAAAACCAACCGATGACTTATTCTTGTGCTAGGGATTGCCTTCTAATAGATGTTATGTTTTTCATTATTAACATCCAATCCCATAACGTTAAGGAGAGAGAAGTGAGTTGGTCTCGATGAGAGCCCAGACGAGTCTCGACTACTGGGGTATCTAATCCCATTTGCTCCCCTAACTTTTGTCTCTCAATGTTGGTGTCGGCCCAGCAAAAAAGAGGTTTCTTGCGGTCCTCAATGAGAGAGACTTCAAAAGCTAATTCTAATTTTGATTCTGATTCTCTATCTTGGGCGCACTAAACAGAGGAGGAAGAAGGGGTCACGGCAAAAGGTGATGAAACTCTCCCCCACGCCCACCCTAAAACTGCAAATGAAACCCCCACCCTGACCATACCCGATTCACAACATAATCAGAAATTTAAAAATAATATTAAAACTCAATAATTAAAATTAGAAAATGATATATATAATTAAAAATAATATGATATATTATACAGATATTAAAACTGCACTACAGATATAACATAATAGAAATTCAATAATACATTGTATAGATATTATATGTATTCTATAAAAAAAGAAACAATATATTATACACATATTACATATATGTGTAATACTATTATTTATTTAGACTATATTTGTGGGTCAGGTCAGGTACCTGTAAAGAAATACTCTCCCCCGCCCTTGATTTGAACTTGATTGGGTTGTTTAAAGGTTTTCCCAAATCCGACCCTACCCTATTCAACCACCCCCCCAACACATCCCATAAGGGTCAGGGTATTTTGCCATCCTTACACCCAGACAAGGGTGAGAGTGGTGGTGGTGGTTGGAAATTGGAATGGGATCAAATTACCAAAGTGCTCCTAGTTCAAATTTATACCTGAAGATCCCCTTCTTTTTGTATCACTATACCAAATTAAATTACACAACCTCCCAAGTATAATATAATAATACAACCACCGCTAAAACATATGAACATAATCCACTGGGCACAAAGAGTCTCTCTCTTCCCAAATCAGAATAGAAACTGCTCACACAAACCCAAACACCAACTTGTGTACAAAATTAACTCAATCAGGATTTGGAAACCACTGCATCAAGGTCCACAACGATATTGAGTCCATGATTAAAATCTCAATTACATTAATTTAATGTTCAAATTAACGCAGTCCTTACACAAAATATAATTTGACATGGATTTTTTTCTCTCTAAGGTTAGCCATATTAATGATTCACAAAGGGACATGCATTATATTTGCATTTCCAAGAATACAATGCTAGTTTCAGCCCATACTTTTTTTTGTCAAAATTCATAATGTTATGCCTCAGTGTGCAGTTATGCTTGATCCTCTCAGCATTGCTCCATCAGTCTTGGTTCAACTAACTCTTGATACTGAAGTTGATGCAAATTTGTTATCTGAATTTTGGAACTTATCTTGTTTGGGTTAAGGGAACTTTTTATTTACTCTTGGCTAAGGGGTAGGACTTTGCAAGAACCATAGCCCCCCTTCTCACCCAGTCACTCCCCTACAATTGTCAAAGGTCCTCTCTGATATAGATGCTGATATTCACACCCTCCATCTCTTTCATATATATGAATTTAGTATCTATCCTATTACATTATGTTAATGTGAAAAAAGGGGGCCTTGCGAGCCCCAATCAAAGCCCTACACTTCCTTAGGTATTCCTCATTAATTAGTTTTTCCTTTTCTTTTGCTTATGAACACGTTATCTTTTTACAGCTCAATTATAAATAAGAAAAAATGTATTTGTCTTCAGGCTATAGTTCATACCCTCTCCAATTTGTTGGATTTTTTTTTTTTTTAATACAATTATTCTGAGTGGCTAAATGTTTTACTACAAAAGGAAAACTAACAAATAAAGAAAGAGAAAAATAGTTGATTATAATAGTTGACAAAAAATAATTGTGTTAAGAGCTATAATTGTACAAAATTAAAAATCATAAGATCAGATGAATAATTGATGATCACTCACTATTAGTTGGTTGAACATTAGTTTTGGACAATTTGATGTAAATCTTTCATGTAGAAATTCAATCTTATAACTAGTAAAATTACTAAATTAGTCATTCTAATAATCATAAGAAATGATTTTTCTGAAATAATGAAAAATTTAAAATGACTCAACTTTTTAAGTGCTCGGAAGTTGAATTCAATAATAAGCAAAAGAAAAGCCAATGGCATATCAGAAGGCTTGAACTTGGTCTATATTTGGCTTGCTTCTTTGAGTTTTATAAGGCTTTAAGCTGTGTCCAGCCTAGTAGCTTGATGAGTGTGAAGCATTAACTGTTATATTTGTACGATACTCTGACTGATGGCCTGTTTATCTGCTGGTGCTTTTCTTCTTTCACGTTGATTTGCTTTATACCTTACCTTCTAGATCTCTTTCAATTGTGATACATGTATTTTCCTTGGTATTTCATTTATTCCATCCCATGTGCACAGATGTGGAGCTACTCAATGCTGTTGCCAGTGGCTCTCCTGATGTTATTCGATTTCTTACAGTTATGGCAATATGTAATACTGTTATACCTATGCAAAGGTGACTTTAGCATCTTTATTGGTCAATGCTTGCTGGAATTGTTAAATCCATCCAGATGCTCATAAACATTGGCTTATGTTCCATTTATTGTGATTTATTCTTATTTTGTTTGAGTTCTTATCTGTTGGTTCTGAATGATCTTATTGTATCTTATGCAATTTTCTGTAGCAAAAGTGGTTCAATCTCATATAAGGCACAATCTCAGGATGAGGAAGCTCTTGTTTGTGCTGCTGCCTACTTGCATATGGTTTTGGTCAATAAGAGTGCAAATACTCTTGGTATGATCATATTGATTGTGGTTGTGTACAAGGGTTATCATTAATAGCAGTTGTGATGCATAGCTTCCTCTGTTTTGATGTATTGCAGAAATCAATTTCAATGGTGCAATGATACAGTATGAAGTACTGGATACTCTGGAGTTCACTTCTGATAGGAAAAGAATGTCAGTTGTGGTGAAAGATTGCAAAAGTGGGAAAATGGTCCTACTATCCAAGGGAGCAGATGAAGCAATTCTTCCTTATGCGTGTATTGGTAATCCTTTGTCATGCTTTTACACTTGTTGTGAATGGCCATCCGAGGACACCATAAATTGCATTCATAGGGAAAATCTTTGAACTTCAAGCCTTTTGACTCATTGAATACTTGCACATGCACATCCACATTTTTCTGCTTAGATGTCTGTTTATTTTTATTTTTATTTTTAATTTGTTTGTATCTTATGTCTTGTAGATCAATGATTTGAGAAACACTACTGATTTATACTAGTGCCCCATTTGGTCTGTAAGGTTGAATTATTTATTTATTTTTTAAATATAATATTTTTTGATCAGCAACAAAGAACAGTTGTATTAGACAACGTAGGGATGGCAAAATTGTAAGAATATTAGGTTAGGTAGTGTTTCCTTCTCTGAGAGATTGTGTAGGCGTATATTTATGGCAGTGTTTCCTTTAGGTTAGGTTTATATATATGACAGTGTTTTAGGTATATATATATGGCAGTGTTTCCTTTAGTCTTGGGGTTATGTTTACTATATGATCAGATGTATTTTTTGTATTATTACACAAGTGAATATACAGTTTCATTCAGAAAACTTACATGGTATCAGAGCCAAAACCCTAGGTTGTTCGAAGTTCTCTTTGTGGTTAGGTTGAAGTCGCGACTCTCTATTCTAGGCTTGATCGCAAAAGGCCGTCGTCTCTTTCTCTGGTTCAGAAACTCAACTCGACACTCATCGTGGGTCGTCGTTTCTGTTTGATTGAAGCCTTTAGTCTTTGATTCTGGTTCCTTGGTCTCGATCGAAGCAGTTATCTCTCTCCTAGTTTGTTGGTCTCAATCGAAGCTGTCTGATTTTGGTTCGTCTGGGTCTGTTTCTTCTGTCGACCTCTGATGTGGTTTGACCCATCTGTTCGACGTGGTAGGAGTGATTCGTCTCCTCACAGCTCAGTTTGTCACTCTCCTTCTGGTTCTCTCGACTTTAGTTGGTGATCTCTTTGCTTAGGTGATCTCTTTATTTGGTCCTTTAACTTGTTCTGAAGTATCTCTCTTATTACATTTGACCCTATTCTAGAGTTTCTCCTTTATTACGATTTGACCAAAGTTTGTATCTTTCGTTTTGGTTGGACCCATTTGACTTCCAATATTGTGAGTGTGTTCATTGTTCTTGTTTATGAATACACTCATAATAACGGATACCCATCAGCTTCAGTCTCCAGCAAAGCCCAAGAAAGGGCCATTGGCATTAGATGAGTGTGTCTTCTGCCATCAGAGGGGCCATTGGAAGTATTATTGTCCCAAAAAAGGGATGTCTGATTGCTTTACCTGTGTCTGCCTCATCTTCTCAGCAATTTCCGATCTAGTTCTGCACTAGCCTCCCGCCGGTTCTACTGCATCTGCTCTAGCTCTAGCTCCAGCTCCTGATCCCGATCCTGACTTAGCTTCCTTGAGTACTTAGATTAGTCAGCTTCAGCATATTTTGTCTACCTCTCAGCCTTTCCCGTCTGCTTCGGTTGTTTCCTCTCTTCATTCATGTTTGCTAGGTTCTTCTTCTAGTATCTCTTCGTCTGTCTGGATTTTTGACTCTGGTGCCTCTCATCATATGACTCCCCATCTCTTTTTACTTCAAAATTATACTCCCCTTCCCTTTCATATTACTGTTAATGCGGCTAATGGGTCTGGTATGTCAATTATATTTGTTGGGTCTGTCTTACCGTTTGCTATGTCTGTTGTCTCTATTCCATCTGTCCTTTATGTTCCTCAGTTATCTGTCAGTTTATTATCTATTAGTCAGCTTGATGCCTCCGATTTTAATGTTATCTTTTCTTCTTCTATCTGTTCTATGCAGGATCGGATGTTCAAGTAGCAGATTGAGATTGGCCGTAGAGTTGGAGACCTCTATGTGGTGGAGAGTTTGCATCTGCCTATGACAACCTCTCCGACTACCTTTTCCTCTTTTCAGTTAAATTCTCTGTCCAGTCTTTTCTACTTGTGGCATTATAGATTAGGGCATTTGTCTGCTGACCGTTTACAGTCTTTAGCTTAATCAGGTATTAGGTAAAGTTTCTCCTAGTGAACTTACTGAATGTCGGGGGTATAAACTTGCCAAAATAACAGCCTTACCTTTTCATAAAAGCACTTCTATATCTAATACACCGCTTTCTTTAATTCATACTGATGTTTGAGGCCCTTCTCCTGTTCTCACCAAAGAGGGTTCTACATACTATGTGTCATTTGTTGACGAGTTTCTATCAGATATATCGTACCTTTCAGTCTATGATCACTACTCAGTTTGGGTCTACAATTAAAGTGTTACGGTTTGACTTAGGTGGGGAATATTTTAAAAATGAGTTCTGTGAGTATTTGGCCAATTTGGGTTCCATTCACCAAACTTCCTATGTAGATACACATGCCCAAAATAGTTGAGCCGAGTGTAAACACCGTCATCTCTTTGAGACAGCTAAGTCTCTTATTCTCTCTACCTCAGTTTCGGCTCCATTTGGGGAGAGGCAGTTCTTACTGCTACTTTTCTTCTCAACCACATGCCTACTCCCCTTCTTTCTGATCAGTCTCCTTATGAGGCTTTGTTCTTCTAAATTCCTAATTACTCTTTCTTTCGTGTGTTTGGATTTGCCTGTTTTGTCTTTCTTCCCTGTAAGAATCAGACCAAACTTAGTACCCGATCTATCCTCTGTGTCTTTTTGGGTTATAGTCCTACTTAGAAAGGCTATCGGTGTTATGACCCTGTTTCCCGTCGTCTTTCTGTCTCCCGTCATGTTTCTTTTCTTGAACGTCTGCCTTACTGTCAGCTTCCTCCTATCATTGCTCCGGTTTCCAAAGAAGATTTGGTTCGTATTGATCTATTTCCTTCTGAGGTCCCTCCTGATGAGTTCATCTTTACTATTCCCCCTGAAGTTGTTCCCTCTTCTCCTCCTACCACCCCTCCTGTTGAGTCTTTCTCCACTGAACCCCATGATTCTGCTCCCTTTTCTTCTCCTTCTCCCCAACCTGCTCATCCTCCTTCTCCTCCTCCGTTGTTAGTTTATTCTCGTCACCAGACTCTTCTTCCACCAGTTGTCTTTGCCCCTACTGCTGATCCTCCTGCTTCTGATGACTCTGATCTTGCTGCACACTGATATCCTACTCAAACGCGTCATCCTCCAAACAAGTTGGGTTGGTCTAATACATGTTTTTTTGCTTCCTATCGTACTCTTTTTTTTTTCTCTTGCTATTCATTCTTTTTTAGAAACTCAGTTTTACAAGGAGGCCTGTCAAGATCCTAATTGGGTTTGAGCTATGGAGGATGAGTTGTTTGCCTTGCAGAAGACTAACACTTGGGCGTTGATCCTGTTGCCTGCTGGCAAGAATCTGGTTAGTTGCAAATGGGTCTATAAAGTCAAGACTCATTCTGATGGTTCTCTCGAGCGATACAAAGCTCGCCTGGTTGCCAAAGGTTTCTCGGAGGAGTATGGTATTGATTATGAGGAGACCTTTGCCCTTGTTGCCAAGATGACTACTGTCCGTACCTTAATTTCTGTGGCTGTTATTCGACATTGGCCACTCTATCAAACAGACGTTAAGCATGCTTTTCTTAATGGTCATCTCACTGAGGAGGTCTACATGCGTCCACTCCCTGGCCTTCCCCACTTTTCTGGGCAGGTTTGTCGTCTTTGGCGTGCTCTGTATGGTTTGAAGCAATCTCCTTGTGCTTGGTATGATCGCTTTCAGACTGCTATTATTAAGCTTGGATTTCATCCTTCTGCTTCTGAGACTGCTTTGTTTTTGAGACATATCTCGGCTGGTTTTATTGCTTTCTTACTATATGTGGATGATATGATCATCATTGGCTCTGACTCTTCTGCTATCTCTGAGGTCAAGCAGCATCTCTTTCGCACCTTAGAGATGAAGGATCTGGGTCCATTGCAGTACTTTCTTAGTATTGAGGTTGCTTTTTCTCCAAAGGGCTATTTTCTATCTCAGGCTAAGTATGCCAATGAGGTCATTCACCGTGTTGGTCTCACTGATACTAAGGTTTCTGATACACCTACTGAGCTTAATGTGAAGCTCAACTCTACTGATAGTGTCCCTCTGGATGATCCCACTTTATATCGCGAGCTTGTGGGTTTCTTAATCTAGCTGACGATTACTTGTCCTGATCTTGCCTATGCTGTTCATGTAGTTAGCCAGTTTGTTTCTACTCCTCGCTCCACCCATTGGGCTGCCTTGGTTTGAATTCTTCGCTATCTCCGAGGTATTATATTTCAGGGTTTACTATTGTCCTCTATTTCCTTTTTGGATTTGGTGGCCTATGCTGATTATGATTGGGCGGGTGATGTTATTGATCGCAAGTTTACGTTTGGTTTTTGTATGTTTCTTGGCGATTCCTTGATCTCTTGGAAAATGAAGAAACAAACTGTTATTGCTCACTCTATTGCCGAAGCTGAGTATCGTGTTATGGCTCATGCTATTGTTGAAATTGTTTAGTTTCATTGTCTTTTATCTAATTTGGGTGTACCTCAGTCTTCTCCGACCTCCCTCTACTGTGACAACCGTAGTGCCATTCAGATTGTCCATAACACTGTCTTCCATGAGTGGACCAAGCACATTGAGATTGATTGTTATTTTGTCCGTCAGTATCTACAGTCCGGCTCTATGTCGCTTCCTTTCGTCTCTTCGGCTCAACAACTTACTGACTTTTTTACCAAGACTCACACCATTGCTCGGTTTCAGTTTCTTCTTGGCAAACTAGTGTTTTTTGCTACAACACCTTGAGTTTGAGTGGGGGTGTAAGAATATTAGGTTAGGCAGTGTTTCCTTTTCTGAGAGATTGTATAGGTAATGTTTCCTTTAGGTTAGGTTTATATATATGGCAGTATTTTAGGTGCATATATATGGCAGTGTTTCCTTTAGTCTTGGAGTATGTTTACTATATAATCAGATGTTTTTTTTGTATTATTACACAAGTGAATATACAGTTTCATTCAGAAAATTTACAAAAATACCTCGATCTGCCGGGTCCCCGACTCTCCCCAACCCTAATGGGATGGGTTTAGGAGTGGTTGAATCGGGTAGGGTCGGATTTGGAAAAAAACTTTTGAAAATGGGTTCGGGTCAAGGGCGGGGGGAGAGTATTTTTTTTTACCCAAACCCTACCCGACCTACAAATAATGTTATAAATAAATAATATTATTACATATATATGTAATATGTGTATAATATATTGTTGAATTTTTATAGAATATATAATCTATAAAATGTATTATTGAGTTTCTTTTATGTTATATATATAATATAATTTTAATATATTTACAATATATAATATATTTTTTTGATTATAAATCGCATTTTTTGATTATTAAATTTTAATATTATTGTTAAATTTTGGATTGTGTTGTGGATGGGGTAGAGTCGGGGGTGGAGGTTATATTTGTGGGTTTGGGTGGGGGTGGGGGAGAGTTTCGTAAGGGTTGGGTCGGGGGTGGGGGCAAGCGGCACCGGCTGAAATGAGGGTGGGGGTGGGGTAGGGGCCCCCCGACCCATACCCTACCCGTTGCCACACCACTTATACAATCAAGCAAAATGAAAGAAGGAAAACAAGAAAAGAAAATATATAAATATAATTCAATAATACAAATACCCGAAAACATTCACCCCCATTCCCTGATATGCCTTTATGGCGCTGCATTTCCATAAAGGAGCCTATTCTTCTGTCATCGACTTCTATTATCTCCACCTGCTTTTCCAATAACCACACCATCTGGGTTATTTTCCTTTACTGCGTTCTGATATCATCAATTAAAATAAAAAAAGGCTCTGATCTGCCTCTTTGGTACTATATTTTCTTCAAAATGAGACTGCTCAAACCCCTTAGAAGACTTTACCTCTTTGCTAGATTCAACCCCGCCCCCAATCTTCTCCTTTAGAACACGCTGCCATTAACATCTCATTCTTTTCATGTCCATCATAATTGACCCCATGTTGAAGTCTATTTAAAAATAATTGGAAAATATGTTTTGACTTTGAGAGAGGGCATCATACCTGATGTATATTCCTTTTTTTTTTTTTTTAATTATATATTATATTATTATTCATTGTGAGCTCTATGTCAGACTCATCCACATTCAAGCAAGAGTGTAACAGGCATGAACCTTTTTGCAAATTTAAAAGCTTGATGCCAACTTTTTCTTTTGCTTGGCAACAATGAAACTAGAGCCCTCAATGAAACTGAGAATCCATCCTGATATCACTTGGCTTATTAGGCTGGTGAAGTAAGATGCCACCTGTTTCCTTTGGGGTTAGTCTCTATGAAACTTGTATTACTTGTGGTTCCAAGATATGGTGATGTCCATACTAACTAAACCAGAGTGCATATTTTCCAAGTAAGAACTCTATTCTTGTTGCCTGCAAATTTTCAGTTGTAGTCCCAGGCATAGGTGCTCTTGACACAATGTTCAGCGAGTAAAGCTCTGCTATGTCCTGCCTCTGCATTGGGGGTGGACCATGGTTGTCTAAGTCCCTGGCATCTATGGCTAGTGTGTTGGTAATGGCAAGAGAGGGCAGGGAGGGGTTACCATACCAAGGGAAGTTCAGAAGGGGAAGGGAATTCTAATTGGGAGTTGGAGTGTGTTCAAAGGAAAACAAGCACTTGAGAACTTTTAGAGTGTTTTTGTCTAAAATTGTTGAAAAATATAAGATAGATCAAATAGGAGTTGATTTAGTTATTGTGTATACAAGATGAATAGTGGTCTATGTTGCTTTTTTGGGATCTATTTATTCTTGTTAAATTTGATAATCTTCACTACCATAATGAGCATCATTTTACTTGTAAGAAATTAATCTTCGTGAAAGTTGCAATGCATTCATCTATACTCCTTTTTTTTTGTCTCCTGGCAGCTGTTTACTACCGGATGTAGTGGCAATGTACTGTTGTACTAGGAACTTTTTACGTGTCTTTGAGTCTATTTGGAGGAGCTTAGCTTCTCTATAGGTCCCGCATACTCTGCTTTTGAATTGGTTGTGCTTCGTCTGGCACCTTCTATGAAATTTTTCTTTGTCCACAAAGGAAAATAAAATAAAATTCATGTTAGGAAAAGCTACGTTTTGCATCACTTGTCATTATCTGAGGCATATATTATCTTGTAGATGGCCTTTGGTTGTTTTCATTACTGCTGCTTGAAATTTCCTTAAATAAGATAATTTCATCAAGCAAGAATGAACTTGAACACATTGTTTGCCAACATGTCTCATATCTCTTGACCCTTCTTGAATGACGTTCCACGAACAACTTGATAAACTACCTACTTTGAGCACATACTTGGATGGCGTTGCTTTTTTATCATTAGTATTTTAATACAAGGACTAAAACTGTGGAAGGGTACCTTATAGTTTCTAACTATTTTTGTTGTAATGATTATGATTGCATTTGCTCCTCATCCTGTGAATTTGTCTATGCCAAATGTTCTTTTTTGAGTAGTGTGAAGATTCTACAGATATGTTATCAGCTTTAATTTTGGTAATTATTGTATTTGCACTCATTGCTACATTTCAGTTGCTTGATTATTGTCTAACTGCAAACTTTTCAGGAAAACAAACAAGGACTTTTGCTGATGCTGTAGAACAATATTCTCAACTGGGACTGCGGACGTTATGCCTGGCTTGGCATGAAATAGAGGAAGATGAATATCAAGAATGGTCTTTGCTTTTTAAAGATGCTAATAGCTCATTGGTGGATAGGGAGGTGAGCTGCACATCTTAATAAAGTTTGTATCTTTTCCATCTTCTTTGAGAGTGTGTCTGCTCTTGTGGAAGTTGGTAGATGACGTACTTCGCTTTGTCAATCTACTATTTGCAGTGGAAAGTAGCTGAGGTCTGCCAAAGATTAGAGCATGACTTTGAAATCCTTGGGGTTGCTGCCATAGAGGATCATCTACAGGTAAGTATTTTTTGTTGGGACACTTATTTTGACCTTAATTAAGTTCTTCGGTGTGTCGTCAGATATCCTTGATGTATCTACCATAGCTTTTAGATTCTTGGACTTAATTTGTTTTCCTTTTGTATAACTTTCCAGGATGGTGTACCAGAAACAATTCAGACACTAAGAAAAGCTGGAATAAACTTTTGGATGTTAACTGGAGACCAGCAGAATACTGCTGTACAAATTGCTCTTTCATGCAATTTTGTATATCCAGGTAGATGGATTGTGTTTTTTCTCTACTCCTTGTGCTAGATTTATTACACATACTGAAAAGAGATCAATAATTCTTACTCTTGACACAAATATATCCATGTTAATGAGAGAAACTGAAGTTTCTTTTAGTTCTGATTTTATATTGAGGGAATTGTGATCAGTGAGAAACTCTTATAATCAAAAGTTTCTCCTAGTTCAGAAATTTTCTAAATCAAAATTTTTGTTTGAATTTGAGTTTGGTAAACATACGTGGACTTGTTGACTGACAAGAGCTCAAAGTGGTGTACCCTGAATGGCATCTGCAAAAAGTTTAGTTTGCATATCAGTCATCAGGAGTCAAGACCATTATGTGTTTCTCCTGTTCAACATAATTTTGCATATAAATTCAACTGTGATATTACTATAATAAGAATGTTGCTTCAAAGATAATGGAATGTAATGTGCCAAAATTAAAAAAAGTCTTGCGGATTTTATGTCTCATCAAGTATATTGCACACCATTAACATTTTTTTTTTTAAAAAATTTCTGACTTGTTTACAGAACCTAAAGGCCAGCTTCTGTTAATTAATGGTAAAACTGAAGATGAAGTATGTAGAAGTTTAGAGAGAGTCTTGCTTACAATGAGAATAACAAATGCAGAACCCAAGGTATGGATTTGGCACCACTATAAGATTGCATCTATAAATTACATAACTACTCCACACCCTCTTCCCCTCCCTCCTTTTGGCCGAGGGCTGCAGGCACTTTCCAATGTTAAATACATTTAGGCAGTGGTGTTTAATTAAATTTTGGACTGGTTCATGAAGCAGATATAGTTCTAAATTACAACATATTAAGCACTGGACTCCTCCACCTTGCTTTCTTTAATAAAAATAAATAAAAATAAAGAATGAAAAAAATAACCATACCTATGTTACATGGACTCGGGGACGGGTGGCGGGTGCGGGTGCGTATCTAGAGGTCGTCGCACTCATCAAATCTCAAATTTAAGGGTATGTGGACTCGGCAAAAAAGAGTCATATTTTTATATTGGGTAAATTACACTGACACCCCCTGAGGTTTATGTTTATTATAGTTCCCCTCTCACATTTTGGAAATTACATCTCCCCCCTGAGGTTTAAAGTTTCATTACAGATTCCCCCCTCAGCAATTTAATTTTTTTAAATACCAATTTTGCCCTCATTGGGTAAATTATATTGACATCCCTCACATTTTGAAAATTACAATCCCCTCCCTAAGGTTTAAAGTAGTATTATCAATTGCCCCATCGGTTAGTATTAGTTGGCAAAAAAATTCATTGAAAAAAAAATTAATTGGAAAAATATTTTGTTAGTAAAATTTTTAAATTTTTGTTTAAAAACCAACGTAAACTCATTTTTTGAATTTACTTTTTTTTCCTCAAATTTACAAACTAAGACAACCATTTATAAACCAAAAAAATTATCAAACAAGTTTTTATGACAGTTTTTTAAATTTTTGTAAATAAAAATTGAAAACTGAAAACGAAATGGTTACCAAACAGGTCTCAGATGGTAAAAATATCGTAAAATTAACAAATAATTAAATAAGTTACCAATGTAAGAAATGACTTATCAAAAGATTCTTAGGCTATGTATGGTTTGATTTTTAGAATTTTTTTTTTAAAAATTAAAAATTAATTTGGTTAAGAAATAAAAAATAAAAAATAATTATCACATTTTCACCATCTGAAACCTGTTTAATAACCATTTCGTTTTCAGTTTTCAATTTATATTTACAAAAATTTTAAAAACTGCTATAAAAACTTATTTGATAATTTTTTTGGTTTATAAATGGTTGTCTCAGTATGTAAATTTGAGAAAAAAACGTAAATTCAAAAAATGAGCTTGCGTTGGCTTTTAAACAGAAATTTAAAAATTTTATTAACAAAATTTTTTTTCAGTTAATTTTTTTTCCAACTAATGCTAACCGAGAGGGCAATTGGTAATACTACTTTAAACCTTAGGGAGGGGATTGTAATTTCTAAAATGTGAGGGGTGTCAATGTAATTTATCTAGTGAGGGCAAAATTGGTATTTAAAAAAATTAAATTGCTGAGGAGGGGAATCTGTAATGAAATTTTAAACGTCAGGGGGGAGATGTAATTTCCAAAAGGTGAGGGGGAGAACTATAATAAACATAAATCTCAGGGGGTGTCAGTGTAATTTACCCTTTTATATTTTTAGTCTATTGTGTTAGAATAGTTATATATTATATGTTATTTTTGTGTTAAGTTGAGGGTACTGTAATTATATTGTAAGGTGGTGTGTTCTACAAATATTTGCTGATGGTTTTAGGTTTATTTTAAGAACCTACAAACATATATTCAATATAACGTATTCTTCTTTTCTTCTCATCTCCTCTCTAACCCTAATCATAGTTTTACATATTTTTATATTCTAACTTGGTATCATAGCATCGATTCTACCCTATCAAGTGTTCCATTAGACTCTCGAGATTATTTTCTTTGGTTTATTTTTGTGCTTGACTGTTGGTTGATATTGGTCTTTGCTTTGTGTTGCCATCTATTATTTTTCTTGTACTGTTGCCATCTATTGTTTTTCTGGTGTTGTTGTTTATCTCATTGTCATGGCTGAGGCAAAACCTAATGCAAAATCTTCAATGGTTAAGGATGATGAGTTACTGAAGTCTATTACTACTAAGAAATTAAATGGACTGAATTATTTGGTTTGGGCCCATGCATTAAGATTTTATTGCGTGGCAAGAAGTCACATTTTCTTATTGAACTTCCACCATCTGATAATGATAAGGGCTATGATGATTGGTCGAGTGAGGATTTCTATGTTATGCGGTGGCTTTGGCATAGTTTGGAACCCCATGTTGCTACTCTTGTGGAATTTTGTGGAACCTCGAAGGAAATTTGGGACTCCCTTACTGATTCTTTTTCAAATCAAAGTAATGTTTCTTGTGTTTATGAGTTGTATGGGCATATCTTTGCTACTTGATAGTCTGACCGTAGTCGTCTACTTGAATATTATAGTGGCCTTAAGAACTTGTGGGATCAATTATTACAACAGAGATCCTTCACTACTGATTTGGCCTAACAAAAGAAATATTGGAAGGAGTTTATGATGACATTCTTACTTTTGGGTTTAGATTATGATTTACGGGGTTTCAAAGATCAAGTTATTGCCAGTGAGACTTTACCTTCAGCTGCTAATGCCTACTCTCGACTATTGCGTTCTTTAGGACAGGGTTATTCCACGTCTGGTTCCTCCTCTCAGTCATTGTCCTCATCTACATTGATCTCTAGTGGTGGTGACTGTGGGCCTACCTATGGGAGGTTTCATGGCAACTCTAGTCACCGTGGCTCTCATGCTAGTTCACGTGGTTCTCGTGGTGGTCGTTCTTTTCATGGTTCTCATGGTGGTGGCGTGGTGATCGAAAGTGTACTCACTATTGTTCCTTGGGTCATTTTGAACCCTGGTGTTGGCAGAAGTATGGTAAACCTGATCATGTGAATCAAGTTATGGATGCTCCATCCTCTCAGTCGACATCCTTTCCCTCTGGCACGATGGCTTCCCAAGCTGATTCTCATGATGCACTCACCACTCAAATTAGCAAGCTTATTGAGCTTGTCCATTCTCTTCGCACTGCTTTCCCTTCATCCTCTACAGCTACATTGGCTAGTTCAGGTAATATTGCATGTATGGTTCAAACCTCCCAACCTTGGCTCCTAGATTGTAGTGCTAGTTCCCACATTTTTGGTAATTCTTCTCTGTTTCATACTTTTCGTCCTGTTACCCATAATATTATCTTGGCTAATGGATCCTCCCGATCTGTCAGTTGCCAAGGTACTCTTCAACCCACTCAGTCTCTCTCTTTACTTTATAGTCTCTGTGTTTCCACCTTTCCATTTAATTTGCTTTTGTTAGTCAATTAACTAAAGTTCTTCACTGTTCCGTAACCTTTTCTCCCACTTAATGTGTTTTGTATTTTGTAGGACCTCCAAACCAAGAGGATCATTGGTTCGGGGCATGAGAAATGTGGCTTATATTTTTTGGATACTGATAGTTCTTCTCATCCTACTTCTGCTGTTTTGAGTGCTACCGTATCTACCTTACTGTGGCATTTTTGCTTAGGTCATCCATCATTGGCTAAGCTTAAGTTAGTTATTCCTGGTTTAAGTCATGTGTCTCAGCTTGAGTGTGAAGCGTGTCAATTTGGCAAGCATCACCGAGTTCTTTTCCTAGTCGTAGTGTTAATTGTGTGTCTGCGTCTGCATCTTTTGATGTAGTCTATACAGATATGTGGGGCCCCTTTCGAACTCCTACTATTAATAACTTTCTTTATTTTGTTATTTTTGTGGACAATTACTCTTGGATGACTTGGTTGTTTTTACTACGGGGGCGGCCTAACTTGCCCTGAATACTTTCTAAGTTTTATAATGAAATTTTTACTTAGTTTGGGAAATATATTTAGATATTTCGGTTTGATAATTCCTTAGAATATGTGCAATCTGTTGTGAATAATTTTTGTGATGATTGTGATATTATACATTAGACTAGTTGTGCTTATACCTCCCAACAAAATGGTGTTGTTGAGCGGAAATATCGCCATTTGTTAGATTTTTCCTACACCTTAATGTTTAACATGCATATACCCAAACAGTTTTGGGGTGATGTTGTGCTCACTGGTTGTTCTCTTATTTACCGCATGCCCTTGGCTATTTTGCAGAACCAGTCTCCCTTCTCGTAGTTATACCCCAATTGTTCTCCATTTCCACTTCCTTCGCGTGTGTTTGGTTGTGTGGCCTTTGTCCATGTCCTTGATCCGGGAAGGGATAAGTTGTCTCTCCGTGCTCACAAATGTGTTTTCTTAGGTTATTCTCGTACTCAAAAAGGTCATAAGTGTTTTTAGGTTTTCTTGTTGATCCTTTGTTAGTGCTGATGTTACTTTTTTTTGAGTCCACCTCCTTTTTCCCCTGTTCTGATCAACAATTGTCAGCTGATCTTATCTCTTGTCGTGAGGGGGAGCCATCTTTTCCCACTCCCACTCCTATTCTTCCTGTACCTTTTGTCCCCTCACTTTTTGCCTCACCTTCCATAGGTTTAGATTCCTTCCTTTCTCCACCATCACCTCTATAGGTTTATTAGCGGTCCCAAGCTCGTCACATTGTTTCTTATGGTCTGGCTAATTCATCTTCTTTGTTAGAGGCTCCTGCACCTCCTCCACCTGTGGCATCAGATGATCTACCTATTGCATTGCATCGAGGTAAATGTGCTTGTGTAGATACCTCATTTTGACCGCCCCTAAGACTTGGGTGCTTCATTCCGAACACCCGATGATGAAGGTTACACTGTGCAATCTTTTCAAACTCTCCACAAAGAAGTTTGGATTCAAGCTCTAAATCCCAACCTCACACCCTATTTTGACCAAAATGATTTAGAGCTTAAAATCATATTTTCAAAGCATTTCTCCAAACCTTCATTGACCAGCAGGATACCAGGAGGGATTTTTAGGCCCGGCCATGGGTCATTTGACTTGGCCGTGTGTTCTGTGATCCGGTCGGGTCTCAGTAGCGGTAAACAAAATATCTGGCGGGAATCCACCAGCTGGCTTTTTTAAAGATATTTATGACCAAAATGTCTCAAATTCTATAAATAGAGCCTCTCCCTTCCGAATTTGGGGTTAGAAATTTTTCCTAAAGACTTTGAAGGATATTGAGAGCTAAAACTATCCTCCTTGCTTCCTTGATCTTCAAACCTTCTTGAACTATACATACACTATACATGCACCATTAAAGCTTGTTCTTGAAGCTTTTTGTTGAAATTTCAAACCGTATTTTAGAAACTTGAGGGTGTTTAGAATCAAGTTTGTTAACTAAGAACTTACCTCTCTTTTCAAGAGGTATAACTTTGCATCTTCTTCTTTACTTCTCCTTCAATTTCTCTCTCTCTTTTTCTTGTTTATATACTGTTTTGGACAGTTTTGGGGGGCTGAAATATGTGATTAAAAGCTACAAAAAGTGGAGGGGTTAGCCACCCCCCTAGGCATAATCACAATAACTTGTTCTTTACTTTCTTCCTTGCTTTCTATTAGTTTTACCACTGTTTTTTTTTTTTTTTTTTTTGTTGGTATTTGTGGGCTGTTTAATGCTTTAGTTTATGCTTTGAATATTATAACTGTGTTGTTGTAAGTCCTCAAGGATTGGGTGTGTGTAGAACGTAGTAGCCTATCCATTTCAGTTGATAGTATTTCTTTTATTTTTATAGCTTTCCTTGAAGTATATTGGAACCTTGTGACCATGGGGGGTTTAGAGCTTAGCCGCTCCGCCACAAGTTTGATACTATTTGTAAACTTTTCGCTTTAATATTATTATTGTGTACCTCGAAGCTAGGTGATAGCTTCCGTGTCAAAGTGTTGAAAAACTCTCTTTCGATCATTTTCAAAACATGGAAACGGGTGTCTCATCCCTATTCCATGAGCAAAAGAGGAGTTGTCAACAACTTTAACGAGTTGTGTGTTTAAGCTTTGATAGATAGCTTGCCTTTTGATTTTCTCTCTTATTCCTATTGTTGCTCATGTAGAGCTCTTTTTCGAAAAGTGTTGAAAACTCTCTTCTAGTTCCACTTTGAAGCATGGAAATGGATGTTTCATCCTTATTCCGTGAGTAGGAAGAAGACTTTACAACAATTTTTGAGTTGTTGTAGTTTTCTTAGTCTTAGTCGCTTCTATAATCATCACATACTATCCTGTGATGTTTGATGGTTTCTAAAGCACGTCCATTTCTTCCTTGAAGTCATTTCATGATAGGAAGGAGGTGAGTAGAAGAGTATTGTTTTTTTTATTGCGCTTAGTAAAGTCCTTTTCCTATCGCCTCTACGATCATCATGCAACAACCTCGCGGTGGTTGATGATTTGAGAAGAGAATCTACTCCCCCCTTGAGTATTTTCATGATAGGGAAGGGCAGAAGGGATAAACATCTCCTGGAAATACTTTGTTTGCACTGTTTTTACCTTAGTGCACAAAATAGTTGTTTTGCTTACAAAAAGGGCACGGCCGTATTTTATCGGACCCGGCCGGGCCCCATTGTGGGCCGGCCAGGCTTCAAAGTGTATAAACAAAAGACTGTTGTTGAAAAAACAGAGCAATGGCTGAGGGTAAAACAGGGCAGTTCTCTAGAGGGCAGACAGAGCAGTTTCTGAGGGATGTTCTCACTTGCGCACATGTTGTTCTTGTTTTTGTAAATATTTGTATATGTAATAATTAGTTAATTCATTTGGTGTTATAATAATTAGTCGATTAGGCCATTTGGACCCTCTTGTAAGAGGGCAAATTTGTAACACTTGATGTATGTCTTCCAACCTACATTTCTTTCTCCCTTTTATTTAGATGCTTACCATGGTTGTACAAAGCATCATGTTTTCGTTTCCATCATTCTCATGCTTTGTATCCATTTTTGCATGCATTAAGGTTCGGCTCATCATACTTGATGTCGTTTTCATTTCCTACTTGCTCATGTGCGCTACCTCATGCTTGAGTTGATTCACATGCCACATTAGTAGCCGAATCTAGTAATTGCATTTTTGTATGCATTGCATTAGCCACTTTGCATGATAGAATTATGCATTTTTTCTAAATATCTTCTTTTCTTTGGTTTGCCACGGTTAAATATTTGGTGAGCATTTTTACTTTAGCATATCATATGTATACTTGTGTTACCATGTCTAGCATACTACCATGAGGCTACTTGCTTACTTGAAATATCTCTCTGAATGCTTGTGGATGAAGGCTATTTTGCTTAAATTGGAATGACTTTGATTATTGTACACATGAGCTTGCTTTTCCTTTGAGTTGCACATATTCAAAAACTCTTTTCACATGAGCTCGCTTTTCCTTTGAGTTGCACATATTCAAAAACTCTTTTCAAGAAAGCATGAAATCAAAGTATTCCAAAGTAAGTGACATGGTCTATACTTGTTTGCTTTCACATAGTAATGTTAGTATATTAAAAAATCAGAATATGAGCATATAACGTCTATAAGATTCACATCATGATTTAGTAGAGGTCGATCTTTGATCGGGTGAGTGAGGTGCTCAATTCAATGACCTTCCCTTCTCATACCTAAGTTCCCGAACCAAGACAACTTTGATTATAACGGACGAGTGGCATTTGGCACGAGTCACGGGTTTCCTAATTTTCCCAAAAATATTAGGTAGCGACTCTGAAATCTGGCAATGCAGTCCATTTTTGGCATCTCTGGTGATTAATGGATTTTCTAAAGATTTGCAAGATTTGGACTCTCATTCGTTTTTCTGTTTCACATTGCATTTGTGAAACCAGATTCAGAACCATGGGAGTCTGAACTGTTGGGAATCGCATCCGAGGAGACTAAACCCCTCCGAGGAGCGCGAAAAACTAGCTACAGCTTGCACTCAACATCTCATTGCACATTTTGTTTCTTATGATTGTCTTTTCCTTGGTTTTCACTTCTTTGCTTGTAGCTTATCTTGCCTTTCTATTCTGTCTTCTTATTAGCAGACTGTGTCCTTGTCGGGTTGGAAACATGCTATGGATGAGGAGATGAGTGCGCTTCATCAAAATCAGACATGGGAACTTACCCCTCTTCCTTTTGGGAAACCTACGGTTGGCTGTCGTTGGATTTATACTGTAAAATATCTTTCTGATGGTACTGTTGAGCGGCTTGAAGCCCGCTTGGTAGCCAAAGGTTATACTCAAATCTATGGTGTTGATTATCTGGATATCTTCTCCCTTATGGCTTACCTAAATTCTATTTCGGATTCTACTCTCTGTTGCCGTCAGTCAGTCTTGGCCTTTATATCAACTTGATATAAAGTATGCCTTTCTTCATGGAGATCTCCAAGAGGAGGTTTATATAGATCAGCCACCTGGTTATGTTGTTCTAGTAGTGAGCATCTGGTTTGTCGGTTGCAGAAGGCTTTGTATGGCCTCAAGCAATCTCCTTATGCTTGGTTTGATCGCTTCAGTGCCATCGTGCTCGCATATGGGTTTCGCCATTCCACTTGTGATCACTCTGTTTTTGTTTGCAACTCCTTTACTAGGGTTATTGTTTTCATTGTGCATGTGGACGACATTATCATCTCTGGCAATGACTCCACCGGTATTGCTAATTTAAAACATTATTTAGGTCAACGATTTCACACTAAGGACTTGGGTCATCTTCGGTATTTTCTTGGGATTGAGATTGCTCGCTTGTCTTGGGATCTGTTGCTTTCTCAACGCAATTATGTTCTTGATCTTCTTTTTGATACTAGCCTCTTAGGCGCTTGGCCCAGTAATACCCCTATGAACTCTTATGCAAAACTTGATGGTGAGACTGGTGCCTTGTTTTCTGATATTAGGAAGTATTGACGTTTAGTAGGAAAATTGATTTATCTCACTGTCATTCGTTCGAATATTACGTATGATGTGAGTGTTGTTAGTCAGCTTATGCATGGTCTTCGTCAACCTCATTTTGATGTTGTGTTTGTATCTTTCATTACTTAAAAAGTGATCGTAGTCTCCTCTATCGTCCCTCTCCTTTGTTGTTTGTCACTGGCTTTAGTGAAACTGATTGGGCGGATAGTCGGACTGACCATCGTTTTACATCTACATATTGTTCCTTTGTTGGGGGTAATCTTGTTACTTGGCGTAGCAAGAAACATGTTGCTCGCTGAGGTTGAGTATCGTGCCATGGCTCATATGACCTCTGAGATGATGTGGGCTTGTCTTTTTTGCAAGATTTTGGTATTCATGTGTCCCACTCCTATGAGCATGTGTTATGATAATCAGGTTGCTATTTTCATTAATAATAACCCCGTGTTTTATGAGTGCAAGAAGCATATTGAGGTTGATTGCCATTTTATTCAGGATTTGTTGTTGCATAAGCAACTTATGACACCATATGTTCATTCTATTAATCAATTGGGTGATATTCTCACCAAACCACTTGCTCGTTCTTCGTTTTAGCATTTATCGGCCAAGCTGGGCATATTCAATCTCTATGCTCCAGCTTGAGGGGGAGTGTTAGAATAGTTATATGTTATATGTTATTTTTGTGTTAAGTTGAGGGTACTATGGTCATATTGTAAGGTGGTGTGTTTTATAAATATTTGTCGATGGTTTTAGGTTTATTTTAAGAACCCACAAACATATATTCAATATAATGTATTCTTCTTTTCTTCTCCTCTCTTTATCTCTGATCCGTATCATAGTTTTACTTATTTTTACATTCTAACTTGTATGTGAAATAAAATGGTACTATATGTAACATACAATGTCAAAAAGGTGCTTTATAGAAATTACACAACAAATGATATTACAAATATATGAGAAGTGTCCAATGGAAAGTATCGGACACATATCCCACATCCCTGTCCAAGTGTCGTTTGTCTGACACGGGTATTGAATTTATTTTTAAGAGTCCATGTAACATAGCCCATGACCAGGAAAAAGTAGGTGGGTACTGGGAAACTGTGACTGTGAAGTGAGTGAAAACTGGTCATATATTGTGTTCTGAGGTTAGTTTCGTACTCTTTGTACCTGCGCCCTGAATTATTCTGATCATCATTTCAGAATAAGACATAATGTATTGTGAACTAACTTCTGTTATATCACCAAATGAATAAGACATAATGTATTAGTTTCATACTCTTTGTACCTGCGCCCTGAATTAGTTTCATATATATATTTTTTTTAATCTGGATTGTGAACTAACTTCTGTTATATCACCAAAAATGGCAATGGGAGAAGGCACTAAGACATAATGTATTGCATGAGCTTTGTGCTTATAAAAATATACCACATGAATTAGTACTTCCTTGATCATGGAAGTGGCTGTATGGAGGATTTGGAAATTTGTTATCAAGATCCCTTTTTGATTGGGTTCATTACTTCTTGATGGTTATGGTCTGTGAAGATTGGATTTTATGTGTTAAGTAAAAACCTTTTTAGTGGAGGTGCGCACTTTCTATGTTTGACCTTCTTGGGGTGGATTAATCTGTTATGTATGATGGATTAGGAAAATTTGGATTAATGCTGCCTACAGTAGGAATTGTGGTGGGTTTGGGTATGAAAAGCTCCCAGGGTTAGGGTTCTAAGAATTATAAGACTTTATTGTTTCTAGAAGAAGAAAGGTGTAATTGGTTCAATTTTAGAAGTTGCAGGTTGCTGAATTGTCAGAATTAATGTGATTAATGGTTCTAAACAGCGGTTATTTTGTGGATTTGTTTGTTAAATTGAAGGCCAATGTGTAGGGAAAGGGTTCAGGCTAAGAAGCACCGACACTTTTAAGAAGGTAACGTGTCATGTCTGACACTGACATGACGCAACACTTGTCGGACACTTCTCAACACTTTTGCACACATGAAACCCATTACAAGCTTGAATAAAATAACTTGGAATCCAAAGATAAAACAAAAATAATGTAAACGCTCTATTTGTTTGGGCGGAAAACATTTTCTAGAAAATATTTTTTGTATTTTCTGGTATTTGGTACAATGGAAAACTAAAGTCAACGGAAAACATTGTCCATGGTCAACAGAAAACAAGTCTATATAAGCAGAAAATGTTTTCCATTTTTAAAAGGCGAAAAACATTTTCCAGATTAAAGTCTTACCAATATCACCATACTACCACCGCAACTCTCACCTCCACTAACCACACCACCATCACCATGGCCATTGCCACCATTACTATTGCTATCACCGCAGCTGCTGTGGCCCCACCACCATGCCACCACCTCCACCTCCACCAAATGTAGAAAAATGTTTTCTCTAGAAAACATTTTATGGAAAAAGTTTTCTATAGAAAATTTTTTATGCCCAAACAAATGGAACGTAAATTTATACTTGTTCTCCTTCTTTAGACTTAAATATTCATATATATGACATATAATAATTATTTATCCTTATATATGACATATAATAAATATATAAAATTATATAGTTTGCACGTATTCCCCACGTGTCTCGTCATACTTCTTTTGAAAATTATATGTGCTAGCATATTCATGTCGTGTCATGTGTTCGTGCTTCTTAGCATTTAGGCTTGGTTAGAGCTACACTGGAGCAAATTTTGGTGCAGAAATCAAGGCTGTTCTCAGGTCATGAACTATAAGATAAGAATAGCATTTTGGTTGTTATATGCAGAGAAGATGAAGAAGAAGAAAGAAGCTCTTGGAATTACTCACAGAACTCCTTAGTTAACCCCCCTAAAGCTTCACAAATCATCACACAACGCTTCAAAGGCTTCCTACAAATTTTCTAAAACTCAAGTCTATTAAATAGCAAGATTATATATGTTTTTATAGGTTGTTGGTTCCAATTTTACTAGGTCTATGACTTTAAACTAATGATGCTGTTCTTCTAATCCTTCTATTCATGTGGATAATGCAAGGATCAATGCTATCTCTCTGTTCAACTGGACTGTGTTGACAGTAGGCAATAATCCATATGCAATGGTATCAATCATGTAAAGCACTATCTAAACATTTGGGGTTGCAGTCTCTTATGGTGGAGGATCAACAATTGGCGATTGCGATATTTCATATGATCTCGTGTTGTATGGGACAATTTCCGGGATTTTTGAATGACATAAGAATTTGACTAGATACACTTGGGAATTCAATAGATTTCATATACCTTGTGTAAGTGGATCCTAATCATGTTATGGACACAACACAATATGATCTCATCTTGTATAGGAACATCTATGGGATTTTAGAGTCAAATAAGCATATGATTAGATCACGTGGGAAATTAAACATTGGGTTTCATATACCTTGTTTAAGTGGATACTAGTCATGGATGTCTGAAAAGTGTAAATTGTAACCATTTATACTAAATCGTGATGTCTGTTGTTGATTCAAGAATAACTTTCTGAGATGTGTTACTTTGCAACCGAAGATCATGAATGTGCTTGTGCAGGACAGCGATTGTATAATTTCAGGGTATATTTATTAGAAATCTTGAATTAGAACGGATTAGATATGCCTATTCAGTTAGAAAGGTTTATATGGTATTGGAATATAGTATGAAGTAAAGCAGAAAAGAGATCAGTTTGAGCAAAATGCAGTTGATGTCCAGTTTCTGGTCTATAAAATTCAGAATAAGAGAGAAATGTGTGTAATATTCTGATTGCTTTTGGATTGGCTTATCAATCCAGGAAAAATCATCCTTAACCATGTTCCATGACATAAAGTTGTTGAAAAGATTATCAGTGTTTCCAGTTCAAGTCTACTGCAATACATATTGGTATGGTTCTACAGTGATATTACCACATTTTGTGACTTGTATAGATTGTCCTGTATCGCTGTCATTAGTGAGAGAGATATTTTTGACAGTGTTGAATAATGAACTACAATTTGGATAACTTTTACTACATAATGTTGTGATGATTTTGTGGTTGCAATATTTCCAGGTATAGTAATTAGTAAGTAATTGAATTGCTGTTTTTATTTTGTGTATTTGTCTCAAGGAAAGTAGTTGACCTGAATTAGTTCTTGGTTCAGTTAGTTCCAAGCCTTTTTTTATTATTTTGATTTTTTATTTTTAAATAACTGCTATTATTTTGGAGCAGGACGTGGCTTTTGTCATTGATGGCTGGGCTCTTGAAATTGCACTTAAGCATTACAGGACAGCATTCACTGAACTAGCAATTTTGTCAAGGACAGCTATATGCTGCCGTGTTACACCATCTCAAAAAGCACAGGTGCTCTTTATTAGTTCTTGAATGGTCTATTAGTTACAATCATTCGTAGATTATTTTAGATTCACTTTTTTTTTTGGGTAGTCATTATTTATTATTATTTTTTAAAGACTTTCCCTCTACCTGTATACCTTGTAGTAGTAATATGAAATGAACATAACTTGTACAAGGTACACTATACTGAAAATGAAAAGGAGCAAGGGAAAATTATAGAACCGTGGTGACTAGGGAAAAAAAAAATTACCTATCAGTAGAGAATCTATCTCCCACTTTCTTCCCCCTCCTTTTTTATCCTCTCACATATCACACACTCTCTCTTCCCTCTCTTTCTTTTCTCACATCATGCACACTCCCCCTCTTCTCTCCCTATTTTCTTCTCTCTTTCCGCCCTCCTCTTACATCATCACACACTCTCTTCCATGGTTCAAGAAAAGGCTGGTTAGAACCGGTTTTTGCTTCACCGTTTCAGTTATTTACCATTGAGAACCAAAATTGCAAGTGAACCGGCCTCGTGTTACATTTTGCACAGTGCCGGAACTACTTATCGATTCATTGCCGAACCAGTCTGGTTCAGCAAATTAATTAATTAATAATTTCTTAAATTTAAACTTGAAGTATTTATTTTATTAATAAACAAAAAAATCAATAACCATCAAGCAATGTAGATCAGATAGTGGGCCAAATGGCATTTCTCTTCTTTGCTGGAGACTAAGAGACATTTATAATAGTGGGGCTCCTCAGATTTCATTCGGCCAATTGATGTGGGATTCTGCACAAGATAAGCATTGAGGCTACTTACTTATAATGGAGTTAACACGCTTTTAGGTCGACGTGGGATTGCAAGAATAGAAATGAAATAGTTTAAAAAAGACGTGTGCTACTGGCCTCATAAATTAAATTTTCTCGATAAAACATTGATGACAACTAATTCATACCATTATTCAATTTGATACATTTGACATGTCAACATTAAAATAGTCTAAACATGCATATCTTTTAGTTTTAGAAGAGTTGTTGATAATTTAAAAAAATTCACGACTGGGTCACCCGATTCCCAATGTTTACAGCTCAATAGTCTTGATATAGTTACACCGCAATCATTAGTGCTACATGTCCTAATATCGTGATTTAAAACCATACTCTCTTCTCTCTCTCTCTCTCTCTCTATTCCTTCTCTTTCTTTCTTCTCTCTTCCAATCACAAAAAATATTCAAAAAAAGTTGGCATAGGGGAAATTGGCAAGGTTGAACAGTTAGACCTTTTTTTCTATTTCTTCATTTCATTTCATTTCATTTCATTATTATTATTATTATTATTATTATTATTATTATTATTATTTTCATTTCAATTTTTTTAAAGTCAAAGCTTCAACTCTAAAAATAATTTAAGTGCAACTAAGTTCAATTCAGATAAAATAACTACATAAATAAAGTAGTGCTAATAATTTTTAAAAAAGAAATGTGCGCAATTTTGTTTGACTAACTAAAGGGAGAAAAGGGAAAACAAACAAAAAAAAAAGAATCAATCAATTGTGGCCAATGATCATGTATTATTTGTGGAAGGCAAGTGTTGTCTATGAAAAGTCTAGTGTTTAACATGCTCAGTGCAAATTCAGTGTGGTAGTTGAACAAGTTCAATGTGCCCTTAACTTCTTAAATTCTACTTTGATTGGTAATCCTGAAGCTTGAGTAACCAGCTTAGGGTTTGATAGGATATCATCCCCTATTTATAAATGAAGATTAGGGTTTACAAGATGAGACAATTACAAGATCAGCCCTGAGGGTATAGAACAATTACAAACCAATAACTTAGATAATAATATAATATGCTATGCTAACACTGCCCCTCAAGCTGGTGCGAAGATATCTCTCATGCCCAGCTTGCCTAATATGTCATGAAATGGTTTATTCCCAACCCCCTTAGTGAGAATGTCAGCAAGTTGTTCACCCGACTGGACAAAAGGAGTACAAATGGTACCACTAGTGAGTTTCTCCTTAATGAAGTGGCGATTAATCTCAACATGTTTTGTCCTGTCATGTTGAACTGGCCGACTGGACAAAAGGAGTACAAATGGTACCACTAGTGAGTTTCTCCTTAATGAAGTGGCGATTAATCTCAACATGTTTTGTCCTGTCATGTTGAACTGGATTGTGAGCGATGTTGATGGCGGCCTTATTATCACAGTATAACCGCATGGAGTCCGTCTGATCAATACCTAGATCACTCAACAATAACTTGATCCATAAAAGTTCACACATACCTTGTGCCATAGCTCTAAACTTAGCTTCTGCACTTGACTTGGCAACCACATTCTGTTTCTTACTCCTCCAAGTAACTAGGTTGCCTCCAACAAAGGTGCAATACCCTGAAGTCAATCTCCTATCAGTTACTGACTCAACCCAGTTAGCATCTGTATAGGCTTCCACACGAAGATGATCATACTTTGAAAAATAAAGACCCTTACCAGGAGCAGACTTCAAGTACCTCAAGATTCTCATGACAGCCTCAAAGTGAATCTGATGAGGAGCATGCATAAACTGACTAATCACACTGACAGCAATAGCAATATCAAGACGGGAGTGAGATAGGTAAATGAGCTTACCCACTAATCGCTGATAGCTCCCCCTATCAACAGCTTCTCCTCCTTCATCGTCCCCCAATTTTTGATTGGGTTCCAGTGGAGTGGTACATGCCTTGCAGCCAAGCATCCCAGTTTCCTTCAACAGGTCAAGCACATATTTTTTCTGTGAGATAAATATCCCATTTTTAGAGCGAGCAACTTCAATTCCCAGAAAATACTTCAAGCTTCCCAAGTCTTTGATTTCAAACTCACTAGCTAAATATTTCTTCAATAGAGGTATTTCCCCACTATCATTGCCTGTAAGAACTATGTCATCTACATAAACAATAAGTGCTGTAGTCTTACCACGTGAGGAATGTTTCACAAACAAGGTGTGATCTGCCTGACTCTGTTTGAAGCCATATTTAAACATAGCCTGAGTGAATCTCTCAAACCAAGCCCTTGGAGACTGTTTGAGACCATATAATGACTTCCGAAGCTTGCATACTTTGCCTTCTGTCTGATGATCCTCAAAACCAGGAGGAATGTCCATATATACCTCTTCTTCGAGGTCACCATGGAGAAAGACATTCTTGACATCAAACTGATAAAGCGGACAATCCAGATTAGCTGCTAGAGAGAGAAGTACTCTGACTGAATTCATCTTAGCCACGGGTGCGAAGGTCTCCTGATAATCAATGCCATATGTCTAAGTAAACCCTTTTGCCACAAGTCTTGCCTTTTAACGCTCAATAGACCCATCTGCTTTGTGTTTCACAGTATATACCCATTTACATCCCACAGGTCGTTTGCCCGTAGGTAACTCAGTCAATTCCCAAGTGCCATTCTTCCTAAGTGCTTTCATTTCCTCAATCATGGCTAGTTTCCACTCAGAGGTAGCAAGAGCATTCTGAAAATGGTTAGGAATGCTAATAGAGGAAATATTGGACACAAACGCTCTATATGAGGATGACAACTGAGAGTACGACACAAAATGTGAGATAGGATGTTGAGTACAAGATCGCACACCCTTCCTCTTGGCAATAGGAACATCAAGATCAATGGACTCAAGAGATTCAAAGTTACCTAGACTCTCATCAGAAGCAGAAGATGGCAGTGGAGGAGCAGAAGTGGTCCCTTGTATCCAGTTAACTTGTTGTCTGTCTATGTCCCGGACATAAACATGCCCGTCCTTATCCTTGGTGACATTAGGTTCTATAGTCCCAGTAGAAGAGGGTGGTGCAAGAACAACTGGTTCTACCATAGGAAGCACAGTGGAAGAGGGTGGTGCAAGAACAACTGGGTCCACCATAGGAAGCACAGGACTTAGCACAGGACTCACTTCACACCAAGGCTCCCCTGGAAATGAGGACGGTGACACCGGAGAGGACAAGAAATAGGACTGGGACTCAAAGAAAGTAACATCCATGGACACAAACCACTTACGAGAAGGAGGGTGGTAACATTTATACCCCTTTTGAGTAGGAGAGTAACCAAGGAAAACACACTTGAGGGAGCGAGGGTCCAACTTACTATGAGAAGGAGAGTGATTATGAACAAAATAGACACAACCAAATATTTTGGGAGGAATAGAAAACAAGGACTGGGAACCTAGAAGGACGTGAAGAGGAGCTTGTTTTTGCAAGACTTGGGTAGGGAGACGATTAATAAGATGGGCAACGGTGAGAACAGCGTCGCTCCAATAGGGCCGAGGCACACTCATAGAAAAACACATGCACCGAGCCATGTCAAGAAGATGCCGATTCTTGCATTCCGCCCAAGGTTTTAAAAAGCGGCCGCAACCGTTACGTAACGCCGTTACGTAACGGTTGTGGTAGTTACCGCCACCCGTTACGGCCACTTTTGCAGTGTGATTGAGATTCACAAGTATATTGGCCGTAGTGGCTGCTATAGCGGTCGTAACGGCCGTAACAGCTTGTTACGCACCGTTACGTAATGGTTCTGAATTGCTTCTTTCGAAAAAAAACACACAAAAAAAAAAAAAAAAAAAAAGTTGAAAATGAGGGAAGAGAGATAGAGAGAGAAGAGAGAAGATGGAGGAACAAGAGATAGAGGGAGAGAAGAGGGAAGATGAAGAACATGTTATTGATTTGTTGAAACTGTAAGACCTATGCTATTCTATTCAGTTGCTATTACTCAACCATTTTGTTTGTGTGCGTCTATCTATATATTGTTTGAAAATAATAATAATAATAAATGTGGTCATTATCTATTTGGCTTGATTAATATATATATATTTAGGTTTTTATTTATTCTCTTACTTTTGTCATTGTTTATCTTATATATAATAGTTAGTGATTGATTTTTTGTATAATATAAAGTCATTAATTGTTAAAATAAAATGTAAAAAATTCAGTTTATAGTGATTTAAAAATATGAAATATATTGGATTAAACTTAAAAATTTATCAATATTTATTTTAAAATCCAATAAATATGATCATGGAAAAAAAATGTGCGTATCGGTAACTTTTTTTCAAATTGTGCGAAAAATAAAAAAATTCATGATTCCGGTTACTGCAACCGTTACGCTACGGCCTTTACAACCCACAACTGCAATCGCGCCACCGCCACCGTTACAGCGACCGTAACCGCTTTTCAGAACCTTGGTTCCGCCACCCCATTTTGTTGAGGGGTATTAGTGCAAGAGGTCTGATGGATAATGCCATGAGTAGAGAAATATTGTCCTAACCCAGAATCTATGTATTCCCTGCCGTTATCAGAACGAAATAGTTTGACAGTGGCCCCAAACTGAGTACAAATCATCGTATGAAAATTGCGAAACACAAAGAAAACCTCACTCTTATCTTTCATGAGATACACCCAAGTAGTACGAGAAAAATCATCAATAAATGTAACAAACTATCGATGACCTTTCACAGACACATAACACGAGAGGGACCCCAAACATCAGAATGTATTAATGAAAAAGGAACTAAACTTTTATTCAAACTGGGAGCAAAAGAAGCTCTATGTTGTTTTCCAAGTTGACAAGATTCACAAAGAAAGTCAGACACATAATGATTTGCAAAACCAGATGGAAATAAATGCTTAAGTAAATAAAATGAAGGATGTCCAAGACGCTGATGCCACAACCATAAATCAGCTGGGGGTAGTAGAAGACGTGGTGGAAGAATAAGCAAGTTTGTCTGGTTGATCCAAGAAGTAGAGACCATTTTCTGCACTACCACTGCTAATCGTCCTCTTCGTGACAAGGTCCTGAAAAAAACAATGATCAGGAAAAAAACGTCACATTACAATTCAAATCCTGGGTAAGATGACTCAAGGATAACAGATTAACAGAAAAATTGGGAACATGGAGAACAGAAGATAGATGTATGGTAGGAGTGACTTGGACTAAACCTTTTCCAGAAATGGAAGAAACAGTACCATCTGCAATCCTAACTTTGTGCTGACTTGAAGAGGGCTTATAGACAGAGAAAAGATCAGAGGAGCCAGACATATGATCTGAGGCACCGGAATCAATAATCCAAGGCAAAGACTTATGACACAGGAAAACACAAGGAGAAGAGGCTAAGTTACCTGAGCGGGCAAAGGACAAGGAAGCTATACTGAGAGCAGTAGAAGACCGGCGGTCCAACAATTGGTGTAAAGCATCCTCCAGCTCAGCATCAGAAGCTTGGCCAACAGAGGCAGAATTAGAATCAAGTGTATCAACGGCACTAGACTGATGAGCCCGGGAATAGGAACCACGTCCTCTAGACTGGCCGGACCGACCTCCTCGAGAACCAGACTGATCACCTCGACCCCCGGATGGAGTTCCATGAAGCTTCCAACACGTCTCACGAGTATGCCGCAACTTCTTGCAATAATCACAGAATACAGACTCCTTAGCAGCAGACGGAGGGATGGGAGTTAGGCTGAGGCCATCCCGAGGAGTAGACAGTAATGCTGAGCGGTCAGTAGAGACAGGGGACATCATAGCAGACCGGCGACTCTCCTCATTCTGTACATAGGCAAATGCCTCCTGAAGTGAAGGAAGAGTGTCCATACGCAGAACTCGACCCCTAACTGGATCATATTCCACATTTAGGCCTGCTAGAAATTTAAAGACCCGTTCCTGTGCGATGAACTTCTTGTACCCGACAGAATTAGCAGGGCAAACAGGCTTATAGTCTTGCAGGTGGTCAAGGCGTTTCTAGCCGTTGGTGAGGAAAGTGAAGTACTGAAGAACAGTCTGCTCCCCCTGAAGTGAGCTCTCAATAGAGCGGCGCAACTCAAATGCCTGTGAGAAATTCCCTTTACGGGAATAGGTGGCAGCCACAGCATCCCAAACATCCTGGGCAGTCTCCATAGATAAGTAGCCCTCACCAAGTTCTGGAACCATCGAATGGATAAGCCAACCCATAATCAAAGAGTTGGTAATCTCTCATTGGTCATAACCCGAGTCAGTGGTACTAGGTGCCTGTATCCTGCCATCAACATACCCCATCTTCCCTCTACTCTTCAAAAAACATAGTCAAACTTTGAGACCATGCTAGGTAGTTTTGACCATTAAATAGAGAGAGGTGGTGAGTTTCAGACTAGGGTTGGGGTTCTCAGTCATGGTAGTAGGTATAATGGAATTCTCACTCCTCGGTGTTTGAGAAGAAGGGGACACGATGGTGGAATCTGTCATGGATACTATACTACCGAACCCGCAACAAAACTAGTGGCAATTACAAACCCGGAAGGTGGTGGTGAAAGAACAGGCACAATGACCACTATAAAGGCATAACAAAATTAAGAAACCATTTTCATTTTTTTTTTTTAAATATATTTATTTATTTATATATGTATTGGTACGGTGTTATACACGACATAGGTTATATCATACCAAACAGCGATGAGAGTATGAGAGTATACCAGTGAGATCGACGATCGACGAAGGCGACAAAGGAGAAGACGAGCGACGAAGACAAGCGACGAGCTGACGAGAGTGATGAAGACGAGTGACGAACTGACGAGCAGAGAAGAAGATCGACGAACTGCTGGAGGAGATCGACGAGCTGAGAAGATCGACGAGCTGAGGACGGCTAAGTGACGAAGGCGACAGGAAGGCGGCTGAGTGACGATCGACTGAGAGACGGCTGAGTGACGACGGCGACTGAGGATGAAGACGAAGCAGAGATCGACAAGCTGAAGATCGACCCAGCAGATGATCCACCTAGGTAAGTTTCGAACCCTAGAGTGAGGGTGTGCCAAAACCCTAGAGGTTCTGCTCTGATACCATGAAGCTTGAGTAACCAGCTTAGGGTTTGATAGGATATCATCCCCTATTTATAAATGAAGATTAGGGTTTACAAGATGAGACAATTACAAGATGAGCCCTGAGGGCATAGAACAATTACAAACCAATAACTCAGATAATAATATAATATGCTATGCTAACAAATCCTATCTTTTCTTATAGTTAGAATGTAAAATAAAGAAATTAGGGTTGAAAGTTAGGAGGAAGAAGAAGAAGAGAGAGAACTTTTCGTATATATTGAAAAAATTGTTCTGCCTCAACTTTACATCAGTCAAATATATATAAAAACCTTAAAGTAGCAATATGACCATCGTACCCTCAACTTAAGTAAATATTAACAAGAGAACAAAAGAACAAAAATAACTAAAATAACTATTCTAACACTCCCCCTCAAGCTGGAGCATAGAGATCGAACATGCCCAGCTTGGTAGACAAATGAAGAAACGAATGCCAAGCCAAAGGTTTGGTTAGAATATCACCCAATTGATCCTCAGAACGAACATAAGGAGTCACCAGTTGCTTGCGGAGTAAGAGATCACGAATAAAATAGCAATCAACTTCGATATGTTTGGTGCGTTCATGAAACACATGATTATTAGCAATGAAGATAGCAACCTGATTGTCCCAAAACATGCTCATAGGAGTGGAAACAGAAAAGCCAAAATCTTGGAGAAGAGACTGAACCCAGAGCATCTCAGAAGCAGTATGAGCCATGGCACGATACTCAACCTCTCGACTAGAACGAGCAACGACAATCTGTTTCTTGCTACGCCAAGTGACAAGATTACCACCAACAAAAGTACAATAGCCCGAGGTGGAACGGCAGTCAGTCTTATTACCAGCCCAATCAGCATCACTGAAGCCAGTGACAGACAAAGAGGAAGATGGGCGATAGAGCAACCCCCGACCTGGAGCACGCTTTAAGTATTGCAAGATACAACACACAGCCACAAAATGGGGTTGGCGGGGAGCATGCATAAACTGACTGACCACACCCACAATATAGGTAATATTTGGACGAGTGACAAGATATATTAACTTGCCAACCAACCGACGATAACGACCAATATCAGGAAAGAAGTCGCTAGTGTCACCATCAAGCTTGATGCTAGAATCCATGGGAGTAGCACTGGGGCGAGAGCCTAAGAGGCCAGTCTCGGTAAGAAGATCAAGAACATACTTCCGTTGAGAAAGAAACAAGCCTTGAGAAGAGCGAGCAACTTCAATCCCAAGAAAATACCGAAGATGGCCCAAGTCTTTGGTGTGAAATTGTTGTCCCAAATACTGCTTCAAAGCAGCAATACCATTGGAGTCACTCCCTGAAATGATGATGTCATCCACATAAACAATAAGAACAATACGCCCAGTAGACGAGTGGCAAACAAAAACAGAGTGATCAAAGGTGGAACGATGAAATCCATAGGCAAGCACAACAGCACTGAAGCGATCAAACCAGGTATGTGGGGATTGCTTAAGACCATACAAGGCCTTCCACAATCGACAAACAAGATGCTCTTTGCCGGGAACAACATAGCTACGGGGCTGATCCATATAGACCTCCTTGTAGAGATCACCATGGAGAAAGGCATTCTTGATATCTAGTTGATATAAAGGCCAAGACTGATTAACTGCAACAGAGAGGGGAATCCGAACAGAGTTAAGACGGGCCACAGGAGAAAAGGTCTCCAAGTAATCAACACCATAGGTTTGGGTGTAGCCTTTAGCTACTAGGCGAGCCTTAAGTCGCTCAACAGTTCCAACAGGAAGATACTTAACAGTATAAATCCAACGACAACCCACAATAGATTTGCCAGATGGCAGAGGGGTAAGGTCCCAAGTCTGATTTTGATGAAGAGCATGCATTTCCTCATCCATGGCAGACTTCCAACTAGAGATGGACATAGCCTCCAGATAGGTGCGAGGAATGGAAATACTAGACAAGCTACAAGCAAAAGAGTGAAGACCAGGAGAGAGGCGATCATAAGAAACGAAATGAGCAATAGGATGTTGAGTGCAAGTGCGTTTACCTTTGCAGAGTGTAATAGGAAGGTCATTAGATGGTAGAGCATCAGGTGGAACAGGGGGCCTCAGATGAAGGAGATGAACTGGTCGGGCCATAAGACACAATGCGACGAGCTTGAGACCGTTGATAAACCTGCAAAGGAGGGGTAGAAGTGAGAGGAGATGGAGAGGATATAGGAGTGGATATGGAAGGAGCATAAGAGGGAAGAGTAGGAGTGAGAGAGGCTGGCTCCCCCTCACAAGAAAAGAGAAGATTAGTAGATAACTGTTGCCCAGAGGAAGAAAAAAACGGAGTAGACTCAAAAAAAGTTACATCAGCACTGACAAAGTAGCGACGAGACTCAGGATGATAACACCGATACCCTTTTTGAGTGCGAGAATAACCTAAGAACACACACTTGCGTGCACGAGGAGATAACTTATCCAACCCAGGGTCAAGAACATGGACAAAGGCCACACACCCAAAAATGCGAGGAGATAACTTATCTAACCCAGGGTCAAGAACATGGACAAAGGCCACACACCCAAAAATGCGAGGAGGCAAGGGAAAAGGAGATGTGGTGGGATATAACAGAGAATAGGGAGATATGTGTACAACACTAGAGGGCATGCGATTGATAAGCAAACAAGCGATAAGAACGGCATCGCCCCAAAACTATTTGGGGACATGCATATTAAACATCAGGGTGCGAGCAACATCTAGCAAATGGCAGTGTTTCCGCTCTGCAACACCATTTTACGGGGATGTATGAGAACAACTAGTTTGATGAATAATACCATGAGCATCGCAAAAGGTAGTTACAATAGATTGCACATATTCTAGGGCATTATCAGATCAAAATATCTTAATACGTTTGCCAAATTGAGTAAAGATTTCATTATAAAACTTAGAAATGATGGAAGGCAAATCAGATATTTGTTTCATTAAAAACAATCAAGTCATCCGAGAGTAATCATCCACGAAAATAACAAAATAAAAGAACCCATTAATAGTGGGAGTTCTAGAAGGACCCCAAATATCTGTATGGACAAGAGCAAAAGACTCAGACACATGACTAACACTACGACGAGGAAAATAACTACGATGATGCTTCCCAAATTGACAGGCTTCACTCTCAATTTGAGCAACATGACTCAAACCCGGAACAGCTAACTTGAGCTTGGCCAAGGAGGTATGACCCAAGTGAAAATGCCACTGAAGAGGAGATACACTAGCACTCAACACAGCAGATGGAGGAGGAGGAGAAGTCTCAGCGTCCAAAAAGTATAAGCCATCCGTCTCATGCCCCGAACCAATCATCCTCTTGGTCTGGAGGTCTTGCAAAACACACGAAGTAGGAGATATCGAACAATGGAGAGCTTGAAGAGAGGAATTACTAGAGACATGAGAACTAGCACCAGAAGCAAATTAAAGCAAATTAAATGGAAATTTAGGAACATAAAGACCATAAGGTAAGGACAGGGATGGAGTGGAATGAAGAGGACCTTGACCACAGACAGACCGAGAAGATCCATCAGCAAGTATAATGGTATGATCAACAGGTCTAAGAGTATCAAAAGAGAGGAATTACCAGAGGCATGAGAACTAGCACCAGAGTCTAGGAGCCAAGGCTGAGAGGACTTAGCCACACATGCAATATTACCTGAACTAGCCATGGTAGCAGTAGAGGATGAAGGTAGACTAGGCCGGAGAGACTGGACAAGGGCAATAAGCTCACTAATTTGAGTAGTGAGTGTCTCATGCGAAGTAACAGGAGAAGCATCTGAGCCAATGGGCAACAAGGAAGACTGTGAGGATGGGACATCCATAACCTGATGGACATGATCGGGTTTGCCATACTTCTGCCAACACTAAGGTTCAGTATGACCTTTGGAACCACAATGAGTACACTTGCGATCTCCACATGTACGAGAACCAGGTCCACTACTACCTCCACTACAGAAACCACCACATGAGCCACCACTACGAGAACCACTTCCATGAGAGCCCCGTGAACCAGAAGAAGAGCTCCGGAACCAGAAGAACTATGAAAACCCCCGCGAGTAGACCCATGATCACCACTACTAGAAACCAATGCAGAAGATGACAAAGAAGAGGACCCAGAATTGGATTGTGCTTGTCCCAATGAAAAGTGTAACAGCCTAGAATAGGCATTGGTAGCTGAAGGTAGAGTGTCACTGGCAAGAATCTGATCTTTAAACCCTCACAACTCAGGATCTAAGCCAGAAAGTAAAGAAGCCATCATAAACTCCTCTCAATGTTGTTTCTGCTTGTTCACATCAGTAGTGAAAGGTCGATGTTGCAGTAACTGATCCCACAAAGTCTTGAGACTACTATAATAATCAGGGAGAGACCGGCCAGATTGATGCATAGCAAAAATCTGTTCATATAACTCGTAGACCTGAGAGACATTATTTTGATTTGAAAAAGACTCAGCAAGGGAGTCCCAAATGGCCTTAGAGGTATCACAAAATTCCACGGTAGTAGCAACCTGTGGTTCCAGACTATGCCAAATCCAACCTATAACACAAGAATCCTCATAACACCAATCATCATAATCTTTATCATCAGTAGGAGGAGGGAGTTCACTAATAAAGCGGGACTTCTTCTTACCTCGTAAGAAAATTTTGACAGCTTGGGCCTAGGCCAAATAATTAGCACCATTCAATTTTTTTGTAGTGATAGATTTAGGCATGTCATCATCCTTACCCATAGTTATAGCCTTAGCCTTAATCTCAACCATAATGATCAACCACACAAAATTCTCAACACGAGCACAAAAGGGAAAAATACTTGCAAACAGCCAATGCCCACACCAACAATCACCAATATAGACACAGAACTAGCTCAAAAACCAAAAATCCACAAAAAACAGGCAAAAGAGAAGAGAATACAGGTCTGCTAACCAATTTTGGACCCAAATTAGGCCAACACATCAACTCAACAGGAGCAATCAATAAAGAGAGGACAAATATCCCTTGCTAGAAGGATTTCAGCTCTTATATAGGAACCTTCAATAGGTAGAATTGAAGAAAACAGGGTTACTGGACCAGAAACAGGCAATAATCGAACAAAATATCAACCCAACAGTAGTAAAACTACAAATTAAGATCAAGGACCCTTAGAGTGGTGATTTTTGGCTCCTAGGGAAGTGAGCCCAGCAAGAAAAACCAGAAAAAAATAGTCCCAGAGGCAGATTCAAAAAAACAGTCCCAAAAACACGAAATACTTTCAAAAATCAAAAACTCACATCAGGGATGATCAAAAAATTCCACAAAAATCACCATAAATCTCAGAAGGCAATTTCGAGTCTAGAGGTGAAGGACCCGTCCGTACAGTGCTTACGTCATCGTACGGCTGATGACATCAGCACGTCTCGGTCACCTCAGATCGATCTCTAGAATCTGTAGAAACCTTTCTGATGAAGAAGAGATTGCTTTGATACCAAGTTAGAATGTAAAATAAAGAAATTAGGGTTGAAAGTTAGGAGGAAGAAGAAGAAAAGAGAGAAATTTTCGTATATATTGAAAAAATTGTTCTGCCTCAACTTTACATCAGTCAAATATATATAAAAACCCTAAAGTAGCAATATGACCATTGTACCCTCAACTTAAGTAAATATTAATAGGAGAACAAAAGAACAAAAATAACTAAAATAACTATTCTAACACTTATTAATACACATTTTAACTTAACAAGTTGTGTGGGGTTGACACAAATGTCATTTGTACCGGACACAGTTTTCACTTGCACTGTGTGCAAAACAAATGATTAATTTCTGCAATTGTGTGTGTGCATATTTATTTATTTTTTTTTATTTTTTTTCCAAGAAGGAATTTAGATAGAGTTTGTGATTTTCATCTTGCATATAAATTTATTTATGTACTCTTTAATTCTTTTTAGAGTTGAAGTTTTGAGTTTAAAAAAAAAAATGAATTGACAGAATTAATAAAATGAGGGAGGGAAGAGAGAGAGAGAGAAAGAGGGAGGGAAGAGAAAAAGTGAAAGCAATAGTTTGGTCAATTCAAGGGGTAGATTCCCACCATTTTGTAATTATTTTGCTTCTTCCCATGCAACCTTTATTGCAGTTAAAATAGATTCTCTGTTTTGTAATTTGTTTCCCCAAATATCATTAAAATGTAATTGCCCCATGGAATAATGGTAAACTAAGAGATAGCATTCAGCAGGTCTAGATGAAGGTTATGCTTCTTAAACTTTGGGATTGAGTTATTTTCAATGGCTTTCTGCTAGAAATTTGATTATTATTAATATGATAGTGGTGCTGGTGACAGATAGTGGTATATAATAAGATAGTGGCATGTATATAATATGATAGTGGTGCTGGTGGCAGATAGTGGCATGTATATAATATGATAGTGGTAGATAGTGGTAATATATAATATGTAAGTGGCAGATAATGGGTTATAATGATGTTTGTAATATCTTCTATATAAGGAGTGTCATTTGGTCTTGTAAAATAAGAAGTTTTGAATCTTCTTCCTCATATTTTCTGAGTTCTTCTTCCTCATATTTTCTGAGTTGGTATCAGAGCAACAAAAACACAGCAGCCCTAAAACCGTCATAGCCATGTCGGAAGTCACGTCCGAAACCACTTCAACCCCTGCCGCTGCCATTCCGGTGAAAACGTCCAACTCTCACTCTGTCCAAATCACCACCATCCGCCTAAATGGTGATAATTTTCTTCGTTGGTCACAATCTGTCCGGATGTATATCCGTGGGCAAGGAAAGATCGGTTACATCACTGGTGACAAGAAGGCTCCTGTTGTTAATGATCCGCTGTTCGACAGTTGGGACGCTGAAAACTCCATGGTTATGACATGGTTGGTCAATTCCATGGAGGAGGATATAAGCTCTAATTACATGTGCTATACTACTGCACAAGAGTTGTGGGATAATGTTAGTCAGATGTATTCTGACCTAGGAAATCAATCTCAAGTTTTCAAATTGACTTTGAAGTTGGGAGAGATTCGTCAAGGAGATGATTCCGTCACCAAATATTTCAATTCGTTGAAAAGGTTGTGGCAGGATCTTGACATCTTCAACACATACGAATGGAAATCGGTTGACGACTGCAACCACCACAAGAAAACTGTGGAAGACAGCCGTATTTACAAGTTTCTTGCCGGCCTCAACATTGAGTTCGATGAAGTGCGAGGAAGAATTATTGGCAGACCTCCTCTCCCATCCATTGGCGAAGTATTTGCCGAAGTCAGAAGGGAAGAGAGCCGAAGGAGCGTCATGCTTAAGAAAAAAGGTACTGGTGAGTCAATTGAAATTTCTGCTTTAATTAGCGATGCTGCGGCCAACAAGGCTGCAAATTACCAGCGCAGGTTTGATGATAAGCCACGGGTCTGGTGTGATTTTTGCAACAAGCCTCGCCATACACGCGAAACGTGTTGGAAGATCCATGGCAAACCTGTCAACTGGAAAAGCAGCAAACAAGGAGAGAAGAATCGTGGCTTTCCTACTGCTAATGAAGCCGATTCAGGTCCCTTCAACAAAGAGCAGATTGATCAACTCTTAAAGCTGATAAAATCCAACTCCTCATCCGGTACTCCTAGTGTTTTTTTGGCACAAACAGGTAGAAATCCTAAAGCCTTCTCTTGCCTAAACTTCTCTCCGTGGATCATAGATTCCGGTGCCTCCGATCACATGACTAGTTTTTCCCATTTATTTAGTACCTATTTCCCTTGTTCTGGTCATGACAAAATCAGAATAGCCGATGGTAGTTTTTCACCTATTGCAGGAAAAGGATTTATTAAACTAACTGAGAAAATTAATCTCAATGCTGTTCTTCACGTCCCCAACTTAGCCTGTAACCTTTTGTCTGTCAGTAAACTATCTAAGGATTCTAATTATCGTGTTACATTTTTTGAATCCCATTGTGAATTTCAGGACCAGAACTCGGGGATGATGATTGGGCGTGCTAGGATGCTTGAAGGTCTTTACTACTTTGATGAAGTACCTGTTAGTAATAAAAAAGCTCAGAGCTTTAATAGTACTAGTTCAATCTCTGTTCGAAAAAAAATAATGCTATGACACTATAGGCTAGGACATCCTAGTTTTCTTTATCTGAAACATTTATTTCCAGAATTATTTAAAGGGATTGATTGTTCTTCTTTTCATTGTGAAAGTTGCATTTTTGCAAAATTTCATCGCTCTACTTATTTGCCAAAACCTTACCAGGCTTCCAAACCTTTTTATTTGATTCATAGTGATGTTTGGGGCCCTTCTAAAATCGCTACTCTTTCTGGTAAAAGATGGTTTGTTACATTTATTGATGACCATACCCGCTTATGTTGGATTTATTTGATGAATAAAAAATCTGACGTGAAAAATTTATTCACAAATTTTTACAATATGATTGAAAACCAATTTCAAACCAAAATTGGTATTTTACATTCTGATAATGGAACAAAATATTTCAATGAGCAGTTGGGTGAGTTTTTGGAAAAAAAAGGGATTTTTCATCAATCTACATGTCGGGATACCCCTCAACAAAATGGCATTGCAGAACGAAAAAATAAACATTTACTTGAAGTAGCACGTGCTATAATATTTTACATGCATGTTCCTAAATATTTATGGGGTGAAGCAATTTTAACAGCCTCTTATTTGATAAACAGGATGCCTACAAAGGTGTTAACATACAAAACACCTTTTGATTGTCTCAAAACTTTTTTTCCTGACACGAGATTGTTTTCTGATTTACCCGCCAAAGTTTTTGGATGTACTGTCTATGTTCATGTTCCCAGTCAATTTCGTTCAAAACTTGACCCCTGTGCTATAAAATGTGTTTTTTTGGGTTATTCCTCAAACAAAAAGGGGTATAAGTGTTTCGATCCTCAAACCAAGAAATTTCATGTGAGTATAGATGTGTCATTTGTGGAAACAAAATCCTATTTCCCCAACACTTCTCTTCAGGGGGAGACAAGTGGAGTAGACGACAATTTTTGGGATATTTATATCCCGCTCCCCAATGTCATTTATCCTACACAAAAACCACATCTGTCTGATAATGATCACTTAGGAGAACCAAGTTCTATGGTGCCTAGTCAAGAAGATTCTTGTTTAGGGGGAGAAGTACTACAAAATGATCTAAATTCTGAGCTTCAGGTTTATACTAGGAAGCGATTTCATCTAAGGAATAATGACCCGAATGTCCATCCTAATGACCTGAATGTCCACCCGAGTTCTGGCATCGAAATTTTAGGTAATCCTATTCCTTCTATTTCCGACCTTGATGTTCCTATAGCAATTAGGAAAGGTGTCCGAAATTGCATTAAACATCCTATTGCAAATTACCTCTCCTATCAAAGACTGTCTAAAAACCATAGAGCTTTCACATCTAGGATTTCACACTTGTTTGTTCCAAGGAATATACAGGAAGCATTGGATGATCCGAATTGGAAATTAGCAGTCATGGAGGAGATGAATGCTTTAAGGAGAAGTGGTACTTGGGAGATAGTTGATCTACCCAAAGACAAGAAAACAGTTGGGTGTAAATGGGTGTTTACGATAAAATGTAACGCAGATGGAAGCGTTGAGAGATACAAGGCGAGACTGGTGGCTAAAGGCTTCACTCAAACTTATGGGATCGACTATCAAGAGACGTTTGCTCCTGTTGCTAAAATAAATTCCATCAGAGTACTGTTATCTCTTGCAATAAATTCAGATTGGCCTCTACATCAACTTGACATTAAAAATGCTTTTCTCAATGGTGATCTTGAAGAGGAGGTGTTTATGAGCCTACCGCCGGGATTTGAGCAAAGACTTGGTAGCGACAAAGTATGCAGATTGAACAAGTCATTATACGGACTCAAACAATCACCAAGAGCGTGGTTTGAACGCTTTGGGAAGGCAGTTATCAGTTGTGGCTTCTCGCAGAGTCAAGCAGATCACAGAATATTTTATAAACATTCAAAAGACAGTAAAATTGCAATTTTGATTTTTTATGTTGATGACATCATTTTAACTGGTAATGATGAAGCAGAGTTAGCAGCCCTCAAAGAGAAACTCGCAAAAGAATTTCACATTAAGGATCTGGGAGCCCTCAAGTATTTCCTCGGAATGGAATTTGCAAGATCCAAGGAAGGTATATTCGTTAATCAGAGAAAATATGTTCTTGATCTCCTTGGAGAAACAGGTATGCTTGGTTGTAAGATGGTGGAGACTCCGATCGAGCCTAACTTGAAGTTACAAGCTGCTAAGGCTGAAGAAGTCAAAGAGAGGGAACAATATCAGCGACTTGTAGGGAACTTGATTTACTTGTCTCATACGCGGCCTGATATTGCCTTTGCAGTCAGCATGGTAAGTCAGTTCATGCACTCACCAGGGGCAGAGCACTTTGAGGCCGTTTATAAGATCTTAAGATATTTGAAAGGAACTCCAAGGAGAGGCTTACTGTTCAAGAAACATGGACATCTTCAAGTTGAAGTATACACAGATGCAGACTGGGCAGGAAGTGTTACAGACAGGAGATCAACATCCGGATACTGCTCCTTTGTAGGTGGGAACCTAGTTACATGGCGGAGTAAAAAACAGAATGTGGTAGCTAGAAGTAGTGCAGAAGCAGAGTTCAGAGCTGTTGCCCATGGAATCTGTGAAGTAATGTGGATTAAAAGAATTCTTGAAGAATTAAAGCTTTCTCACCCGACACCTATGAAGGTCTATTGTGACAACAAAGCAGCTATATCTATAGCTCATAATCCAGTTCTACATGATCGCACAAAACATATAGAAGTGGATAAACATTTCATCAAGGAGAAAATCAATGCTAGCATAATCTGTATGACCTACCTTCCAACAGGTGAACAATTAGCTGATGTGCTAACGAAGGGACTACACAAGAAGCAATTTGATAAGCTGACTAGCAAGCTGGGTATGGAAGATATCTTCAAACCAGCTTGAGGGGGAGTGCTGGAAATTTGATTATTATTAATATGATAGTGGTGCTGGTGGCAGATAGTGGTATATAATAAGATAGTGGCATGTATATAATATGATAGTGGTGCTGGTGGCAGATAGTGGCATGTATATAATATGATAGTGGTAGATAGTGGTAATATATAATATGTAAGTGGCAGATAATGGGTTATAATGATGTTTGTAATATCTCCTATATAAGGAGTGTCATTTGGTCTTGTAAAATAAGAAGTTTTGGATCTTCTTCCTCATATTTTCTGAGTTCTTCTTCCTCATATTTTCTGAGTCTTTCAACATTTCATGACTTGTTAGAACTACTTACTTAAAGAAAATTTATCAATACGGTGAGTTTTGCGATCCAAAGGGATCCCAAAAAATTTTCCCAATATATTTCCTTAAAACGATTCCTTCGGGAAAAAAATTTAAATATAATGAACTAAAATCATAGTATAGTGGAGTTCTCGCATGGAAAAACATAAAAAATGGGTCATAATTCTCATAGAAATGTTCTGTGACATGAATGATTTGAAAAAAATATACTATATTTTAATGGATGTGAAATTGTAAAAGAAAATGCTCTAGAAGTGTCTTAAATTCTAGTAGTGTAAGTTATAGGAGTCTATCCCTATCATATCATATTTTAGAGCATGGCATACAATGTTTTCGTTCCCTTTCCTGTTACATGTAACGGAACCATTCAAGTACTAAGTAATGTATTAGATATGGAGTTACCAGGAGTAAGGGGTGGAGACAGTAAGCTACTTTTTACAGAAGCAGGAAAAAACAATATGGGATGGAGATTTACACAACATGGACTCAGACCTTGTTTTATGTTAACGTTTTTTCAAAGTGATTATACTTTTAGAATGTGATTCTCTCTTTGGTGCAACCAGTTGATAATTCATTTTCTAAAAATAATAATACTCTTTACATAGATTATCTTTGATCAATTTATGGTGCCAAAACTCTTGAAGTTTGATTTCCCCAAGCTACACATCCTCTAGATTTAGCATTTTCCATATATGAACTCTTTTAATTTAATTTAATTTTCTAGGGGGATTTGGTCCAAACCCCTCATAATAAAATTTTAATGCATTAAGGACAAACACAAAAAGTTTTTCTTGAAAAGTCCAACAAATATCATTATTATCAAAATATTAAATAATATAACTTTTTATGTAGATGCCGATTTTTAATAAAATTAATATTTTTAGAATTCTCTCATCAAGATCTATCAAATAAGATCGATGTTGACTATGAAATTTAAAAAAAAAAAAAAATTATTACCGTTAAAATTAATGTAAATAGTAACAGTAACATGTTACTTTGTTTGACAATTACTCTATTTAACAGTAACATGTTATTCAGTCTCATAGTAACATGTTACTCTGGTTTACAATAATATGTTACTCTAGCAATATTGTCTAAGAACGGGGAAAAAAAAAAAAAAAAAAAAGATATTTTACTTTGTCGTTACTCAATTATATATTTTCTCCTTAGGGGGTTTATGAAGAAAAATAAATTGGGCTGTCATTTTCACCAAACAAGGGTCCAATGGAGGGGTTTTGACTAAATTTTCCTCTTTTTTATGCTGCTGACGTACCTTTAGTAGAGATTCCATCTTATCCTAAAGGGAGAAGTTACATAGACATACTATTTATGTGCCTAGTTTTAAAGCTAGCCCTTCATGGTGCAGTAATTGCTGTCAATATATCCTTGGATTAGTATTTTTTTGTTTTCTTCTTTGATGCAATATTTTAAGTACTTATGTTTACCTTTTCAGCTTGTGGAACTTTTAAAATCATGTGAATACAGAACATTGGCTATTGGGGATGGTGGAAATGATGTGAGGATGATACAAGAAGCTAACATTGGTGTTGGCATCAGTGGGAGAGAAGGACTACAGGCAGCAAGGGCAGCTGATTATAGTATTGGGAGTGAGTTCTTTCAGATGCTACTTGAATAAATTCGTGGATATCTGGAATTTATTGCAGATAGCGTTTCTGTTTAGGGTTTTTCTAGTTATTTACTCATATTGCATCATGTGATTTTAACTTGCTTTCTCATGGTAAAAGATTCCTGCAACACGCTTTGAAGTGTCATTTTCCATTGAAATTGAAATACTAGAATGCTTAGTTGTCATGGCTATTTTTGGGCTTGTCCTCTCTTAAGATACATTCCTTGCACTTCTTTACAAAAAATCTTATGAAGCGGAAGGATAATAGAGGGAGATTCTTAGTCAAAAATCTTTTCACTCCCTTATTAGTGGAGTTAAAAGGATATTCCCATGAAAGAGTATTTGGAAATCTGGGGATCTTACAGAGGTCTCTTTTGTTATGGACTGCAGTGGTAAATTTGATTCTCACTATAGGCACTTTAAAAGAGGGGCATCGCTTGTTCCAATTGCTGTTGTAGGTGTAGGAAGGAAGATGAGTCATTTGTTACTGCATTCCAACACAGATTGTGCAGGATTTAGTGGTCTAGTCATATGAAAGTTGGGATGGTGGGGTTCATTTGAAAGGCATGGATGTTTGCTCCTCTTGTGCTTGATGTGGTATAGATGAAGAGAGGGGAATCAACATAATATACCTTTAAGGATGTAGAGTTGGTTGTACATTGGCTAAAGATGTCTTTGCTTCAATGGTTTCAGTTTTGCATTAAATGGAAGTTTGGTGACTTGTTATTTTTATTTTTTAATTAGTTTTGTGTACTTGGTAAACATCTTGGGCACATACATTATGCCCCTCTTGGTCGTTTACAGACATACTTAAGTTACTTGCAAGTATACATATACATAGGGATAATTACATAGCTTACACTAAAGCCCTGTGAAGTAATGCCCAAAAACACAATATGCTGTAAAATAAAAAAATTATGATGAGTTAATAATGCAGAACACGTGAAGATCTGCTGAGAACGGGAAAATAGAGTGCGAAATAAGAAGAGAGAGTTGAGAGATCCGCAAGCTGCTATAAGTTGAGAGGTTGACTGGAATGGCAGATTACTCTGGCTAATGGATTTGGTGTTCTCCAAGGCAAAGCAGTTGGATACCGATTGGTGGTGATGACGTAACAGATTGAGCTGGGGAGCCCACTGAATTTACTGTTTGGCAATAGCATCGGCAGCAATAGTGCGCAGATTAGCAATGGATTGTGTCAAATCAAACTCATTGATGGGTTTTTGCCACTACAATCTGAACTGGACAAAGGAGAAGATGAAGGGAGGTACAGAAGTATGAAAGTAGTAACAGAAGAGAAGGTTTTAGATTTCAATGACATTCCAAGATGGCAAAATGATTGTGATTTTGGTTCTGCACGTAGTGCAAGAAAGAAGAGACAGCAGGGTAGAATGAGACAGAGAGGGAGAAGCAGCAGAGAAAGCAAACTAGATAGAAGAGACAAGGGAAGATGGAGAGGACAAAGAGAGAAATGTGCTGATTAAAATAAAACAGAGTGAGATAGTCTGCCAGAGAAAGATGTAGGACAAATTCTTAATCAACTCAATTTATTTCAAATATGATTTATTTGGTATGTCACCCAGATAATTTATATCCTTGTCTAAATAAGAAGTCCTAAATAAACTCTAATTTTTGATTTTATTTTTTTTATAAATAAATTCAAATTCTGTAATATGCTAACATTCCAAAAAGTTAGTAAAATTCGATCTCCATTTGGTTACCCATTTGAGTTATCTCAGCTCAACACTGTTAAGACAAGAAATACAATTACAATTTTACTCTCACTCAAAATTAAAATAGAAATCATTAATTTTGTTTTGTCTCTTGATCTACCAGAGGAGGAAAAAAAAAAACCTGCAGCCCCACCTCCCGTGTACCTGTAAGATTTCTGAATGACTTTTGTATATTCAAATTGTGTGTAATACAAGGAGTACAACCGATATATATGGCAATCCTAGACCTAATCTAAAATAGGAAATAAGAATAAACCTAATATTCACACAATAAATCTAATATATTCACATAATGAACATAATATTTTCACACCCCTGCTTAAACTCAAGGTGTGTTTAGCAGAAAACACTAAGAGTTTGCCAAGAAGAAACTGAAATCGAGCAGTGGCGTGAATCTTGGTAAAGAAATCAGCAAGTTACAATGCCGAAGAGATAAAAGAAAGCGAGATGGAGTCGGACTGCAGATGCTAACGAACAAAATGACAATCAATCTCAATGTGCTTCGTCCGCTCATGGAAGACAGTGTTATGGGCAATCTGAATAGTACTGAGATTGTCACAGTAAAGGGAGGTCGGAGAAGACTGAGGGACACCTAAATCTGTCAAGAGACAACGGAGCCATACAATCTCAATAGTGGCATGAGCCATAGCACGGTACTCAGCCTCGGCAGTGGAACACGCAACAACAGTCTGTTTCTTGCTCTTCTAAGAAATCAAGGAATCACCAAGAAAAATATAGAAGCCATAAGTGGACTTGCGATCAGTGACATCACCAACCCAATCAGAATCCGTATAAGCTACCCAGTCTAAAGAGGAAGTAGAAGACATCAGTAAGCCCTGAAATATAGTACCCTAGAGATAACGAAGAATCCGAACCAAAGCAGCCCAATGTGTAGAACGAGGACCAGAAACGAACTGACTAACCACACGAACAACATAGGCAAGATCAGGGCGAGTAATTATCATATAGATTAAGCACGAGTTGTCAATATAAAGTAGGATCATCCAGAGAGACACCATCAGTAGTGTTAAACTTCACATTAAGATCAATGAGGGTATTAGAAATCTTAGTGTCAATAAGATCGGCACGGTGAATAACCTCATTAGCATTGAGACATAAAGTAGCCCTTGGGAGAAGAAGTCACCTCAATACCAAGAAAATACCGTAATAGGCCCATATTCTTCATTTCAAAGTGTGAAAGAGATGCTGCTTGACCTCAGAGATAGCAGAAGAGTCAGAACCAATGATGATTATATCATCTACATACTGACAGTAATAAGGCAACAAAACCAACAGTGGTGTGGAGGACAAACAAAGTAGAGTCCTAGGCACAAGGATAAAACCCAAGCTTAGTAATAGTAGTCTGAAAGTGATCATACCAAGCACGAGGAGATGGCTTCAAACCATGCAGAGCACGCTGAAGACGACAAACCTGTCCAAAGGAATGGTGAAGGCTACGGGGAGGATGCGTGTAAACTTTCTCAGTGAGATGACCATTAAGAAAAGCATTCTTAGCATCCATCTAATAAAGAGGCCAATGACGAACAACAGTAACAAATATCAAAGTACAGACAATGGCCATCTTGGCAACAGCAGCAAAGGTCTTCTCATAATCAATACCATACTCCTGTGAGAAACCTTTGGCAACCAGGCGAGCTTTGTATCGCTCTGTTAAGTTATGTGCTTGAGGGTATTAGTGTCATTGTACTTATTCTCTTATTATTATAAATACAAGTGCTTAATGAGGTAAAAAACTAATGAAGTTTTGTGCCTCCTCTTCCAGCAAATCGCTTTCTCTCTCTCTCTCTCTCTCTCTCTCAACTGTTATGCTCCAGTTTTAACTTGGTATTAGAGCAAGATCTTATTCTCTGTTATTCTATTTTTTATTTCTTTATTTCTGAGGATTGTTTTTTGTTTTGTTTGTGTATTAGGTGTTCTTGTTGATAATGTAAAAAAAAAAATTAAAAAAAAAAAAAATCCCTACCATGATTGACTAGGGTAAAGGGTACTTAGGAAAAATTTCAAAATATTTTGCTCTTGGTTGCCTATTTTTTCCAAATCTTCTTTATTTTTTGGAAAAATAGGCATGTTTTTTCGATTTCTTCATTCTAGTTATTTTTGGTTTGATCAGAAGGATAGGTCTCTTGCTGAGTACTATGCCAAGTTAAGTAGCTTGTGGTAAGAACTCGACTATTATCAGAACTTCTAGGTTGTTTGTTCTCAAGATGCTACTACCTTTCAGTAGATGGTATCTAAGGAGAGGATCTATGATTTTCTTGCTGGCCTTAACATTGAGTATGATCAGATTCGTGTTCAGATTCTTGATTGAGATCCTTTCCCCACTGTGTGTGAGGCATATGCTTATGTTCAGCAGGAAGAGAGCAGGCGTAGTGCTATGGTTCATCAGCCTCTCCAAGATCGCTCTGCCTTAGCTATTTCTTCTGCTCCAAAGGATGGCTCATTCCCTAAGTCTGGGGGTAAAGGTGGTAGTATTGATCGTAGTAAGATTATGTGATTATTGTGGGAAAGATCGGCAAGACAGCGAACATTGTTGGAAGTTGCATGGTCGTCCTTCTCAAGGGCGGGGTAGTGCCCCATGGTGGTACTAGTGGCCGTGGTGGCTCTATTTGTTCTCATGTACCAGTGCCTTGAGTGCTTCTTCTTCCCCTTCATATCCTTGGATCATTGATTCTGGCGCTACTGACCACACGACAGGCTTGTCTCATCTTTTCCACTCTTACTCTCCTTATTTTGGCAAGGATAAAGTAAGAGTTGCTAATGGGTCTGTATCTTCTGTGTCTGGGACAAGCTCTGTTCATTACTCTCCCTCGATTTCTATTTCTTTTGTTCTTCATGTTATCCAGTTCTCTACTAATTTACTCTTTGTTAGTCGTCTTACCAATTTGCTAAATTGTTCCATAACTTTTTATCCCTCTCATTGTGTTTTTCAGGAACTGGGTATGGGGAGAACAATTGGCAGTGGTAAAGCACATGGGGGCCTGTACTTTCTGGATGCTGGACTTTCTTTCCCTAGATCTTCTCACCAGGCTTTTAAGTGACTGACACTTCCACCCTTCTTCTGTTACATCAGTGGCATAGGTGTTTAGGACATCGGTCTATTTCTATTTTAGAAAAATGTTTTCCTAATTTAGTAAAAGATTGTCATAAGAATAATTTTCATTGTGATGCTTGTGAGTTTGCTAAACATAAACGTTCTTGTTAATAAAAGAAGTCTTTTTTCCTTTTATGGTTATTCATTTTGATGTTTACGGTCCGTCTCGTGTTTTGTCTGTCTCTGGTTATCTGTGGTTTGTCACTTACATTGATTACTATTCTCGTGTGACTTGGGTTTACTTGCTCCGAACCAAAAATGAAGTTTTTTCATGTTTTCAAACATTTCATAAGATGGTGCTTACTCAATTTGCTACCCCCATTAAAGTCCTCTAGAGTGACAATGGCACTGAATATATTGATGGTGCATTTTGGGCTTATCTTGAAGCCCATGGCATTCTTTATCAAACCAGTTGTGTCGGTACTCCTGAACAGAATGGTGTTGCTGAATGCAAGAACCGTCATCTTCTTAAGGTTGCTTGTGCTCTTATGTTCACAATGTACGTTCTTAAACCATACTGGGGTGATGCGGCATGCCTTTAAGTGTCCTCCAGTTTCAACGTCCTCTTGACCTTCTTCTCCACACGTCTGTTCACCTTGTTTCCCTTCTGCCTAAGGTCTTTGGTTGTGTCTGCTTTGTCCATTCCCCTCGTTCTATTCGTAGCAAACTTGATCCTAAGGCCCTAAAGTGTATTTTCCTCGGTTATTCCTCTACAGAAAAAGGCTATCGGGGCTATGACCCTCACACTCGCAAGGTTTATGTTTCTATGGATGTTACATTCTGTGAGTCTCAACCATTCTTCTAGAGATCATCTCTTCAGGGGGAGGTTTCTATTCCAGAAGTGATTGGTTTCCCGAATTCTATGTTTTCTTCTTCCAATGGTTGTGAGGGTGAGGGTGAGCCATGTAATGAGGGGAAGGTGATTCCTTGTGTTTAGGAGAACTCTTGTGATCAGGGAAAGCCTAGTCAGTTGGATAGAATAGATCTTAAGACTTACTCTTGGCGACAAAGGGAACAGATGCCGGATGTGTTGCCAAGCCAATCATCTCCATCTCTGGTTTCAAGTAATGAGTTTAATTCTCCTGTCCCTGCTAGTGATGTTCATAAAGTTGATGATTCAAATCTTCCCATTGCTCTTAGGAAAGGAGTTAGAATTTGTACTCAACATCCTATATCTCATTTTGTGTCATATGATTCATTATCTCCATCTTATCATGCCTTTGTTTCGTTTTCTTCTTCTATATCTATTCTACAGGGTTAGAAAGAAGCTCTTAGTGATCCTAAGTGGAAAGAAGCTATGGCAAAGCAGATGAGAGCACTGAATAAGAATGGCACTTGGGAGTTAGTTTCTCTACCAATCGGGAAAAGGCTTGTGGGGTGCAAATGTGTGTTCACAGTTAAGCAGAAAGTTGATGGGACCATTGAGAGATACAAGGCGAGGATTGTTGCTAAAGAGTTCACTCAGACTTATGGTATTGACTATCAGGAGACCTTTACTCTAGTGGCCAAGATGAATTCCATTTGCATCCTTTCTTGTGCAGCAAATCTGGGGCGGCCATTACAGCAATTGGATGTAAAGAATGCATTTCTTCATGGAGATCTAGAGGAAGAAGTATATATGGATGTTCCTCCAGGTTTTTCTTCTCCAGCCACTAAAGGGAAGGTTTGCCGATTAAAGAAAGCCTTGTATGGGTTGAAACAATCTCCTAGGGCTAGGTTTGACAGGTTCCTTAAGGTGATGCTCAAATTTGGGTATAAGCAAAGCCATGCAGATCATACTTTGTTCATCGAACGGTGTGGAGCTAAGATCACTATACTTATCGTTTATGTGGATGACATTGTGGTGATAGGCAATGATGAAGAGGAAATGTCCAACGTAAAAGCTCAACTTTCCAGGGAATTTGAAATCCAAGATCTTGGTCCCGTACGGTACTTTCTTGGGATTGAGATTGCTAGATCAGAGAGGGGCATCTTCATTTCTCAAAGGAAGTATATCTTGGATTTACTTAAGGAAGTAGGAATGTTGGGGTGTAGATCGGCTGATTCTCTTATAGAGGCTAATCATAGGCTCAGTAGTGACAGAGATAATGTGGACAAGGGGAGGTATCAAAGGGTTGTGGGAAGACTGATTTACCTCTCTCATACCAGGCCATATATTGCATATGTTGTTGGCATTATTAGCCAATACATGCATGATCCTCGGACAAGGCATTTGGATGCCGTTCAAAGGATCTTAAGGTATCTTAAATCATCACTTGGAAAAGGCATCTTGTTCTCTAATCATGGTCATTTAAGGTTAAAGGCCTTCACCGATGCAGATTAGGCTGGTCCTATTAAAGATAGGAGGTGTACCACTAGCTATTGTACATTTGTAGAGGAGAATTTGGTGACTTGGCAGAGTAAGAAGCAGTTAATTGTTGCTAGATCAAGTGCAGAAGCAGAGTATCGCTCCATGGCACATGGCATTTGTGAGTTGATGTGGCTTAAAATTTTACTGGCTGACCTAGGATTGTTGAGTGGTGGTCCTATGCAACTGTATTGTGATAATAAGGCCGCTATTAACATTGCTCATAATCCGATTCAGTATGATAGAACTAAGCACATAGAGATCGATTGACATTTTATCAAGGAGAAAGTGACTAATGGCATAATTTGTTTGTCTTTTGTCACATCTAAAAATCAATTAGGTGTGTGTTTACCAAAGGGTTAGGGAGTAAAGTGTTTCATCCAATTGTACGCAAGTTAGGTATGAGAGACATCTATGTACCAACTTGAGTGAGAGTATTAAGTTATGTGCTTGAGGGTATTAGTGTCATTGTACTTATTCTCTTATTATTATAAATACAAGTGCTTGGTAAGGTAAAAAACCTAATGAGGTTTTGTGCCTCCTCCAGCAAATATCTCTCTCTCTCTCTCTCTCTCTCAACTGTTATGCTCCAGTTTTAACTCACTCAAGAGAACTATCAAAATGAGTCTTGACTTTGTACACCCATTTGCAACCAACCAAATTCTTACCAATAGGCAAAGGAATCAGCTCCCAAGTACTAGTTTTCTATAAAGCAGACAACTCATTGTCCACGGCTCGAGCCCAATTAGGATCCTGACATGCCTCCTTGTAAGACTGGGGTTTTGAAAAGGAATGAATAGCAGACAAGAAGGTATGATAGGAAGTAGAAAAATATGTATTTGAGAAACCCAACCTGTCTGGGGAATGACGTTGACGATCGGGATATCGACATGCAACAGGATGAGTGTCTTCAGAAGCAAGAGGAGTAGCAGTAGGGGCCGAGAGAACTGGTTGAGAAAGAGCCTTGCGACGAGAATAGACTAACAATGGAGGAGGAGAAAAGACATAATGGGGGTGGAGGAGGTGGAGAGGATGCTACAGACTAGTGGGGGACAATGGAGAGGGACTCAACCCGAAGGGTGGTAGGAGAAGAGGGAACAAGCTCATAGGGAACAGTAGAGATGTACTCATCATGAGGGACTTCAGAAGGAAATGGGTCAATGTGGACCAAATCCTCTTTAGAAACTTGAAGCAGTGAAAGTAAGCTAGACGTTCTAGGAAGGCAACATGGCAGGAGACATAAAGGCGGTGAGAAACAGGATCATAATAGCGATAGCTTTTTTGAGTAAGACTGTAACTCAAAAAGACACATAGGATAGATTGGGCACTGAGTTTTGTCCTATCTTTCCAGGAAAGAAGGACAAAACACGTAGACCCAAAACACACAAAGGAGAGAGTAATTGGGAAGTTGGGAAAATAGAGCCTCACAAAGAGAACAACCAAAAAGTAGGGGGGCAGGCATATGGTTGAGAAGAAAACAGCTGTAAGAACTGCTTCACCCCGAAAGGGAGCCGAAACAGAGGCAAAAAGAAGTAGAGACCTAGTCGTCTCAATGAATGACGGTGTTTACGCTTAACACAACCATTTTAGGCAGGTATATCAGTACTATAAGTTTGGTGAATGGTGCCCAAATTAGCCAGATACTCACATAACTCAATTTTAAAATATTCCCCACCTAAGTCAAACTATAACAATTGAATAGTAGACCCAAACTATGTAGTGATCATAGACTGATATGTACGATATATTTGGTAGAAGTCAGATTTATGAGTCATAAGATAAACCCTAGTATAGCGGGTGCAATCATCAACAAAAGACACATAGTATGTAGAATCCCTTTTAGTGAGAACAGGAGAGGGTCTCCAGACATCAGTATACACAAGAGAAAATGGGGAAAAAGAAATAGAAGTACTTTTATGAAATGGTAAAGTTGGCATTTTGGCAATTTTACACTCCTGAAATTCATCAATTTGACTAGGAGAAACTTTACCTAACAATCTTGACTAAATCAAAAACTGCAAGCGGTCAACAGACAAATAATCTAGGCAAGAATGCCATAAGTAAAATTGACTTGACTGAGAATCTAATTGAAACAAAAAAAATGCAACTAGAGAGGTGAATAGAGGGAGGTGCAAGCTTTCTATCACTTAGAGATCTCCAACTTTACGGCCGGTCCCAATCTGCTTCTTGGACACCTGATCCTACACACAACAGATATAAGAGGAAAAGATAACATCAAAACCAGAAGCATCAAGTTGACTGATAGATAATAAACTGACAGATAGCTGAGGAACATAAAGAACAGAGGGAATAGTAACGGTAAACATAGCAGAGGGTAAGACAGACTCAACAGATAGAATAGACATACTAGACCCATTATCAATATTAATAGTAACTGGAATGAGAGAGGGAATACAGTTTTGAAGTAAGGAAAGGTGAGGAGTCATGTGATGAGAGGCACTAGAATCAAAAATCTAGACAGAAGAAGGGATACCTGAAGATGACCCAAGCAAACCTGAATGAAGAGAGGTAAGAGCGGAGGCAGATGAGGATGGCTGAGAGATGGACAAGTTATGCTGAAGTTGAGCAATCTGAGCACTTAAGGAAGCCAAGTTAGGATCTGGAGATGGAGCAGATGCAGTATAAGCAGCAGGAGGCCGTAAAGTACTTGGAGTAGGACTGCGGAATTGTGTCTGAGGTGACTAAGAAGATGGAGTAGGCTGACGTCCCTTCTTGGGACAGTTGTACTTCCAATGACCTTTCTAGTGGCAGAAAGTACACTCATCTGGACCTAATGGCCCTTTCTTAGGCTTCGCAGTGGCCTGAAGCTAATGAGGAGGTGGGGTCGATAACAAAGAAGGCTTAGCAGGAGCCTAGACGACAGAGGGGGGCAAAGTTTGACTGGCCGTCTTAAGACGGGTTTCCTTGGAGAGGAGCTCACGAACAATAGCATCCACAGAGGGAAGAGGAGACCGGTGAAGGATGCCACCACAGATAGCCTCATACTGAAGGGAGAGAGCCGTTAAGAACTACACAAAACGACCCTGCTTTCAGAACTCAACATAAGCGGCTAGTACCTTGAGGCTAGGTAGTTCCATAAGAGCCAACTGATCCCAGAGACGTGTCATCTCAATATAGAAATCCTAAATAGTCTGATCCCGTTGACGAGCACTCTAAATAGCTATTTCCAACTCATATTGCTTGGCAAAGTTGGACTGTTGATAAACATCCAGTAAATAATCTCACAGCTTCTTGGCAATACTGTATTCAGAAAACATCAGTCCAATACGGTCATCGACAGAAATGAAACCAGGTCAGAACTTGGGCATTATCACAATCTCAAGTATCACAGGAAGTCAGATATCATTCCTTCTTCGGGTCCAATGGACGAGGAACAGAACCAGAAACATGACCCCATTTTTTTTTACCAAGAAGAAAATTCTTCATAACATTGGCCCAATAGGCATAATTGCCACTAGTGAGTTTGCATTTGATGGCTTGGATTTTGGTGTCCAACACTGTAATAAAACAAAGTTTATAAAATTTAGGGGCTAAAGTGTAATAACTAAGAACTGGAGAGCCAAGTTGAAATACATCACTAACTCAGAGAACCAGAGAGACGGTCGCATATTAGAGAACCAGAGATGGAGTTTCGAACCAGAGATGTGAGTGAGAGTAGATGGGTCACAAACCAGATGGAGTCGTGAGACACAGGCAATGTCATGATTTCGACGAGCAAACCGTGATTCCGATGATCACCAAAGACCTCAAATCAAACGCGAACCAATCAGAGAGAGCGAACAGATCAATCGCAAATCAGAACCAGCGAGTGAGAGTGACCTTGAGAAGTTGAACTAGAGAGGGAAAAGGGCTTCACGAAGCCAAAGAACTTCGATCGTCGAACGAAAGGAAAACGACTAAAGATGGCTGCTAGGGTCTCAAATCCTTCAGATTAGGGTTTCGAACCAAGCTCTGATACCATGTAAGATTTCTGAATGACTTCTGTATATTCAAATTGTGGATAATTCAAGGAGTACAACCGATATATATAGCAATCCTAGACTTAATCTAAAATAGGAAATAAAAATAAACCTAATATTCACGCAATCAATCTAATATACTTGCATAATTAATAATTAACATAATATTCTCACAGTATCATGCTGCCACCACCTCACCTCTTCACTGTAGCAGACAACCACTATGATCCATGATGATAGTCTTATAGTTTTATCACTCATGGATCATAAAGTAGAAACATAAAGGAAATTTGCATCAGTAATCTCAATGAATGGTGACCCAAACCTCATGAACTAATCTCCATCCCCCTTTTGTGACATCTATTCTCTTTCATTCTCTCTCTCACATTTCCATTTCTTGCCAATTAGTATATTAGCTAAATATGTGAAGTTACATATTAACAAGTTTCAGAGTGTTCATGTTAATCCTTGGTATTCAATTAGGAAAAAAAAGAGGGGGTAAATTTTTTGCGGTTTTGAAGTTTCACAATTGACTTTTGTGAGATCGTTGTAATGATTGTAATTTATGATGTGGTTGGCAATGATGGTTCTTGTCACGGTTGTTAAGAGTTAGATAGAGAAAAAATGGATTGATCTACTTTGAGAGAGAAAGAGAGAAAGAGGATAAGAACATGATGATGCGAAGAACTCTTGCACCTTATTTCATGAATGGACAATCTGAGAGGCCTACCATTCGTATAGAGATAAATGTGGTTTCACACCTTAACCCAAAATGGCTAGGGAGAGTGGTAGTTGAATCAATTGTTACAATGAACAGTGTTGGTGGTGGTAATTCATATATAATATATAGTTAATGCAATGGAGAAAGAAAGAGAGGGGAGATGAATCAGAGAGAATCATTACTCATTAGAGAGAGTCATAAAGAGAGACAACTAAGTCTCTACGAATATGAACTAAAGGCATGTTTGGCCAATGACTTTGAATGAGTTAAAACAACGTCAGAATTGTCAGAATTTAGTTTATATGGTTTTTGTTTTAAAGCATCTATTGTGGCCTGTCTCTTTTGAAGAGTATTTCATAATTGCTTCCATAGTTGATCTACCAAGTATAAATCCAAATTGAATCTTTGACATTGTTTGCAATACTTAAGCTATGCACAATATTCTCTCCCACAAATAATGGGTATTGGCACCGAGGAATGTGCTTGATGTACACAATTTGGTTTGATTTGGTTTTTTGAATCTGTTTTCTTATTTGAAAAAAAAAAAAAAAAAAAAAAAAAAAAAAAAAAAAAAAACCTAATTTGGTGAGGGAAAAAAAAGAAAAAAGAAAAAACACGCATCATTTTCTTTTTTTTTTTCTGTTTGGGGGGTAGAAATAATTTTTAAAAATTTGAAAATATCTTTTTGGTATTTATTTTGTCAAACTGGTCTTTATTTTTTTCAAAAAAATAAGAACAAATGGATTTTGAAAATGGAACCAAACAAATATATAAAAATTTAAAAAAAGAAAAAAAGAAAAAAAAAAATAGTGAAGGGGGATCAACCCATGTATACCTATGGTGTAGAGAAGAAACAAAAACTAAGTTCCACCTACAAAACTCATATTAGGGATTTTGGTTTCTAGATAGTGATTTTGCTTGGGTTCAATCTTGTGATCTTTGAGTTATATTTGTGAGACAAAATGCATTTTGAGACTATTGTTGAGTACAGAGATTTAAAATTTGTGCTTAGGATGTCGTTAATCTTATTGAAACACCCTAAAAATATGGAAACTCGGACTACTCATTCCACATCCCAATCACATACATTATTCAATGGACAAGCGGAAGCGTAAATAAAATCCCATACATCTGATAATGATAATGTTTTACAATATTACCAAAACCATAACACAAGATGATACATTCACTGATTCTAAAACCTGAATCTGTAGCATGTGTTCGATAAAAGCTAATATCTAAACTATTACAGATTCATGCCTTTTTGGCTGCAAGTTTCCAAGGTTATACTTGGGTACACCAAAAGTGGGTCTTAAGCCTAATACACATTAGCCCAAGGCTTACACAAAATAAAACACACACACACACAAAAAAAAAAAAAAAGAACAAACAAACAAACAAACAAACAAGCATTTAGCTCTAACTTCCTCCCAAGCTATCCCCTTGGCGGGGGCATACCATCAGCACCTGAAATGTTTTTCGACGTAGGGTGAGCTAAATACCAGTAGAGACAAGTTTAATGACATGTATGATGTTTAACAAAGCCATACGGTGAATGCATATGAAATGCCGTTACAAATCATGCGTTTTCCCCTTTTTTGAAACAATGCAATGCCAGAGTTGAAATCACAATTTATATCTTTCCTTTGAGAAAGAAAACAGGCAGTAAATACACACTGGTAATCTCTAGGTATATGTCTGTAAGTAAGCTATAAAAGCACTACCAAAGCCACTTTACCGGCAACTAACCGGAAAGAAGGCATTTTAACCACGGGGATTTCTATACTTTCACTACAGACACACATGCCAACTTAATAAACCACAACCACACCCCCTAACCAAATTCAGTACGATATTCATCCCTTTTTCTCAAAACAATACTTTTCAAATGTGTAAGTATGAAACAATTGATTAAATGGAATGCATGAGTGAATTGGTTTTAGTTAATCTAACTCTCATGCAATTTCTATAAGAAGTCAATACTATTAACCGATAGCCAAAACAGTTATCTCTATTCAATATATTCCAATAATGGACAATATATATATATAAAGAGCATTACTAAAGATTTCAAACAACATCAACACAAAGTATCTTGCCTCAACATCTCCCAAAATCTCATTTATTTCCATAAAATGCAAATTCATGAGTTCACAATAAATTCACAACACAATTTACTTCTTAACCTTGTGCAACTCCTAGGGTTTTGATAAATAAAATTGAGATTTCTCATTTTTAAGCCCATGTCTTCAAGTTTCCAATACCCACCATCATCATCAACTAAATAAAGATTTAGGAACAACTTTGAGAAAACCCTCTCTTTTATGCATTAAAATACATATAAATCAAACCCTAATCTCATAAAGTGTTAAATTTACAAGATAACACATAACAAAGCTAAGTAACATGCAAATCATTAAAGAAATCCCTACCTCAAAGCAAGAGGGAGAAAAGAGTAACACCCGAAAAATCAACGGCGACAGAAACTTGAAATTTTCAAATTAAAACGACGCGCTTCACGCACCCTACCTTTTCAACTCAAGCACTAGGGGTGGGAAATAGATAGAACTAGATGAAAACCAAGGTTTTACAGCTTAGTGACTCAAAAATGGAGCAAAGAGATGTAAGAGGAAGATAGGAATCAAAAAGTAGATATTTCTAGCTTTTGGGTTTTATTTATAGACAGATGCATCGCGGCCCCAAAGAACACACCGCGGGCGCGAAAGTCACAATTGAGGGCGCGATCCCAAAGTCGCGGCCTACCTTTGCGGCCCCTCGTAGGCCATGTAATTTTTACCATGTATGTAACGCCCCGAAATAATCCAACATAAATCTAATACATCAACCCACGTCCACTAAACAATAATGACAATACTCCAATCATTACACCATCAACCAACAAGATTTATACAAAAGTTCCACATGCGAATTATACATTGAATGATATAAAAATACATGAATCTATAGCATGTAGAGCATCATGTTCCAAAAATAATAAAATGCCCTTGTGGGCTTACAATTTCTAAGGCTTAAGCCCGATTACACAAAAATGGCCTCTCGGACCCATACATGAATAGCCTTTGGCTAGTAATTAAATCATAACAAAACAGAGTTATTACTCTTCACAACATCTCCACGCCCTCAACTTGGCGGGATCACTACATCTTTTCCTACACCAAAATCCCATAGGGGTGAGCACAAAGCCCAGTAGAGAATCCTTACAAAGTATATACAGTTATGCACAATTTCTAATGTTAAACGCAAGGTTCTGAAAAGCGGTTGCGGTCGCCATAACGGTGGCAGTGGCGCGATTGCAGTTGCGGGGTGTAAAGGCCGTAGCGTAACGGTTGCGGTAACCGGAACGATGAATTTTTTTATTTTTCGCACAATTTGAAAAAAAGTTACCCATACGCACATTTTTTTTCCATGATCATATTTATTGGGTTTTAAAATAAATATTGATCAATTTTTATAAATTTTTAATTTTAATCCAATATATTTCATATTTTTAAATCACTATAAACTGAATTTTTTACATTTTATTTTAACAATTAATGACTTTATATTATACAAAAAATCAATTACTAACTATTATATATAAGATAAACAATGACAAAAGTAAGAGAATAAATAAAAACCTAAATATATATATATATTAATCAAGCCAAATAGATAATGACCACACTTATTATTATTATTATTATTATTTTCAAACAATATATAGATAGACGCACACAAACAAAATGGTTGAGTAATAGTAACTGAATAGAATAGCATAGGTCTTACAGCTTCAACAAATCAATAACATGTTCTTCATCTTCCCTCTTCTCTCCCTCTATCTCTTCTTCCTCAATCTTCTCTCTTCTCTCTCTATTTCTCTTCCCCCATTTTCAACTTTTTTTTTTTGTGTTTTTTTTCGAAAGAAGCAATTCAGAACCGTTACGTAACGGTGCGTAACAGGCTGTTACGGCCATTACGACCGCTATAGCAGCCACTACGGCCAATATACTTGTGAATCTCAATCACACTGCAAAAGTGGCCGTAACGGGTGGCGGTAACTACCACAACCGTTACGTAGCGGCGTTACGTAACGGTTGCGGCCGCTTTTTAAAACCTTGGTTAAACGCAAATGCCATGCAATGCCATTTTTAAGAGAATTTCATCACATGCTCTTCTTGAAAGTCATCATGTTCAATAACAATTGAAATCTCAACAATTTCCGAAACTTCCAATTTTAATCAATAAGGGCGGTAAATACGACTCACGTAATTCCTAGGTTGGTGTCTGCAAGTAGGCTCAACAAGCATTACCAATAACCCCACTTTACCGGTTGCTAACCAGAATGGAAGTGGTACCTCCTCCGCGCGTATTTTCGGTCTTTCACCTCGGACACTCAGGCCAACTTATCAATTCATCTATACCTCCTAACCGGACTTACCTACGTATTTACCCCATAAATATTTCAATAGTTCTCATTCAAATATTCTTTTCTCAATGTAAGCGTTTCAAAACTCAATTCAAGATGCATAATAATCATAATAAATTGAAAGAGTATATAATGCAATAATTAATGTCTCATAACATTTCTCCATTTCTTTTCCTCCCTCCAATGTCATTTCACAAAATAACCATATGCCATCAACATATAGCAACAATTTCTCATCATGCACCATTCTTAGCATTTTAGTCTCTTCAAGACTTTATGTAATTTGTCGAACGTCAATTTCCAAGATTACAATTCTCATAATCTATAATACTCAACAACTTGTCATCTCACAACTATACATGCTCATGCATTCAACAATAACTTTAAAATAAATTCTCAATCCTTTTGATTGCCATTTTTGCAAAACATAATATGAAATCTACACTCATTCATTCATTTAATACAAGAAGATAAGGAAAACCCATAGGTTTTTCCCACATATTCCAAAATCCCCAAATTTCTAGGGTTCTTCATCAAAACCAAAACATCTTCCCATTTTCCTTGGTGAGATCTCTTCAAAATCATCTTTCTCAAATGATTGAAAATGAAATCCTCAAGGATCAAAAGGTTGAGATTTAAAACCCACTTTTAAAATCTCTACATTTTTTGGCCATAAAATCAAGAGAGATAAAATAACTTCAAGAAAACCCTTAAAACACATCATCATTGCAAAACATGTGTATATAACTCAAAAGAATCCCTAGCTCAAGGTTTGATGAGGAAAAGAAGACGAAATCCCAAAAATCAAGGATGCCCAAACTCAATCTCCACCGTGCACAATGTAGCTCTTGAGGAGCTCTTCCACTTTGATGAAAGGATTTGGGTTGGGATGCACTAGATCCAAAGAAATCAAGAACCCTAGGTGTTTTGGTGTATGAAATGTAGAGAGAAGGGAGAGGAGATGATGTTTAGAGAGAGAGAAATGAGCCAGAAGTGATACAAACACAGCCCTAAAAGAGAAAAAAAAGGGCAGAGATTCAAACTGCCCGCACCCCACACGTGCGGCACGTGCCCCCGCACGTGTGGAGCCTCCTTCCCGCACGTGCAGCCTTCATCCCCGCACGTGCGGCCATCCACTCCCTCACCTTGCTCTGCACCTGCATATATTGCAATGTGCTGCCCCAAACATCCCCTGAATTCCGCACGTGCGGCCCCTCTCCCGCACGTGCGGCCGAAGGCCCCTGCACATGCGGCTCAGCCATCCAGCCTAGAAAATTTTCCAGCTCAAAATTCAAGCCCTCTGGATTCAACTTCGCACCTTCCGGAATAAACAAAAGCAAAACTTTGGAAAAACTCACCAACGCAACAAGCCCCAACAATTAACAAGGTTCCAAGCCAACCCGACACCTCGACAAGATAACCCAAGGTTAAATTAAGGAACATGAAACTAGTGCCACAATTGGTCATCACAATGTAAAGGACCTGAAGGTGTTTTGGTCGCGGGCTACATCGCGGGTGCGATTGGCCAATCGCAGGCGCGATCACACGGATCGTGGCCTCCTTTGCGGGCCATGCAATTCTCTTAGGCCTATAGACCTGAAGGCCCTATCTAGTCGCAGCCCATCGCGGGTGTGACCTAGCAACCTCATGGGCACGATAGGAATGGTTGCGGGCGCGACCTTACAAACAGAAGAAAAATTTGCCAAAGGTACTACGTATGAAGTAAAGTGACCTATGAAAATTAAATAACTCAAAGATGCCAACACCAACAGATGCAAAACCCAAAACCAAGGAGTATAAAAGGACATCCGGGCCGCTATACTTACCTTCCCGTTTGCTTGGCTACATACTTCTAAACAATATAGGTTCAACTTTGATTGCATACTCTTCCTTTTGAGAAATGTTCTTTAATTTTTCTGCTTCTCTTTCTCCCCCCGAATTATTTAATTTATATCACCGACATGGTTTGTTATAAAATCTGTCACATTTTATTGGTTTAATAATGACATGCTTAGTCTTGGTGCATAAGTATTGCAACCTGTTTATTTTTTAATATTTTGTCCTGGAATTGAGGTACCATTTGTTGAAACCAACTATTTCTTGTCTTGCAGAATTCAGGTTTCTGAAAAGATTGATACTTGTCCATGGGCGGTACTCGTACAATCGTACAGCATTTATGTCCCAATATTCGTTTTATAAATCCCTAATGATATGTTTCATTCAAATCTTGTGAGTTATCATGGAATATGTTCTGTTTGTTATGCTTTGTCTCCATTCTGGTTGTTTTCCTTAAAAAGTTGCAATATTCTATATGCACTGCAACTTTGATTATTAAAATTTTCTGACGTACTAACACTAGACCACATTCAGTTTCTCTTTTATTTCAGGTGTCTCTGGTACCAGTCTTCTCGATGCTGTCAGTTTGATGGCTTATAATGTGTTCTACACTAGTATCCCTGTTTTAGTCAGTCTCGTGGACAAAGATCTTAGTGAAGGAACTGTGATGCAGCACCCACAGATTTTATATTACTGCCAAGCAGGGAGGTTAGGATTTTTCTGCACTTTATCCACATGATTCTTTTTCTTGCATGATTATAACGAAAGAGGTCATATAATTTGATTTCACTTATAGGAAATATTGCATTTCTTGGAACTTGGGAACTGGGTACTTGCTGTCTGTTGCTCAGATTCTTGCTGTTGTCGTTAAACTAAATTTGGATCAATCTTGAAACAGGCTTCTTAATCCTCGCACATTTGCTGGATGGTTTGGGCGGTCTCTGTTCCATGTGAGTGCTGTTCATTTCTTCCTATTTCATCAATCTATTTCTATTGCTGTGTGAATTTCCATTTTGAAGTTAAAAACATGTTAAACTGATTGAAACTCATCAAAATCAATCATTTTTTGTAATACGCATGTTATATCTTAAGTTCTGATAAATCTCAAGCTTCCATAATAGGGTTGGATTCCTGGAATAGGTGATGTTTTATCGAAATCTTAGTTGCTTGAAGTGGGGATGGGGGTACATAGAAGAGTCTAAGGTTGAGAGTACCTACGGAAGTGTTTACCTATTTACATATAAAATATTATGTTGTAAGTCTATTTTTTTTGGTGCATAGTTGTAATGTATATATTAAATATGAATAAATAACAGAGTTTGGTGTCGAGTGCACATTCTTTTTGTCTAATATCAATAAATATTTGTTAATACGAATTACAAGAATAAGTTTGAGTTATTTTTTTCTCTATAATCTGATGGTTGTTGTAGATTTTCTTTTGCTTGGTAGGTTTTCTTTTGTTTCTTTGGGATTCATATGTTTGATAGGTTCCATCCCAATGAGGAAGGTAGTTCTTTCTTGATGGGAACGCAACTTTAACTTGATTCTTGCTCTGCAATGTGGAATTGCAATTCTGGAGTGGATTCATCACCTTCAAGGTTCCTGCATCTAAGGTCGAATTTGCCTCAAGTTGTCATGTGCCACTTGCATGCGACTTCTTCAGTATATTAGGACACCCTAATATCATAATCATGTAAGAACAAACACAAAGAAGACTGTCACAGATGCCCAAAATGAAGCAAGTAATAGATAGATACCAGTGTTTTGAGTTTCTTTGTAAACATTTTCTGTTTAATAATTGCTTGTTTGATTGATGTTTTAACCTTTCTTGACAATGTGCATTCTACTATAAATTTGTTTATTCTCCTGGTGGACCTTAACTAATTATACTATTGTCATTCTATCTCTTTCGCATGTTTTTTACTTTACTGCTCTATGCATTTTTTTCCTAGTTTGTCCCTCAAACAATTGAATTTCCCATTTCCCCTGTATATTTCCATTTTCAATCAGTTCGTCCAAATCTATATTACCGTTTTACATTTATATTCAATCTTTCTTACCTTACTGTTTTTTTTTTTTTTTTTTTTTTTGACAAGTAAAATTCATTCCAATCCAAAAAACACCCCTAAGGGAATGCAACTTGTACATAAGACATATACAAAGAAAATCACGTAAACCTCCTGTAAAAATCTATAGGGATGTACAATTCCCCTAAAAAGTCAACAAAATCATGTATAGGAAAAGGAAACCTCTCCTTCAACCAAAAGAGAGGGATAATAAGAAGGTACCTTTCAAGCACACTATTTCGCACAACTATCAAAACATCTTTGATTTGTCTCATGCCATAAGCACCAAAAGATGCACAAAGGAGTTGACGTCCACGCCTTTCTAAAGCAGCTTTTAGGACAGCCTCTATTCCAAGATGCAAGCAAGTCCTGCATCAAACAAGGCATCAACCATTCTACACAAACATCGAAAGTGCCAACAATGAAAAAGAGAGTGATTAATACTCTCCCCCTCCGTGCATATGGATCACCAATCCAACAAAAACTTACCCTTACATCTCAATTATTAGTTGTCAAAATAGTTTTTCGTGCAGCCGTCCAAGTAAAGAAGGATACCTTGAGCTGAACTTTTGGCACCAAATTCCTCTCAAAGGGAAGTCACATTCACCACCCCCTAAAAGCAACTTGTAAAAGGAAGACACCGAAAAAATGGCATTAATGGAATCCCTCCACACCAAGGTGCCTTCCAACAACCCATAAAAGCCGATAGATGTCAAATAGCTTGATATACATTGTTTGATATTCTATCCCCGTTTGTTTCTTCCTCTCTGTTTGGTTGTTTGCTTCACCTTTTGTTTGGTTCTATGTTTGTCTCTCCACGTGCAAGACGGCATTGCATGTGAGGAAGGGTGTTAAATAGCTTGATATACATTATTGGGCCCATTTTCTTGTAGCTACGGCTTTTGAAAAAATTGGTAACTTAACAGTAGAGACTCCACCTCCCAATCCTTAAAAGGCCTTTGGAATGCAGAGCTTCGTGCACCTGCCCCAAAAGAGGACTCCCAATATTGCCATCAAGCCCTCTAAATTTGTTAACCATAGCATAAAGATCTGGGAAGACCTGCCTCAGATCTCTACCCACTCTACGGATCATGCCAAAAGTGAACCCTATTACCTCCACACACTTTATGTTGGAGATAAGATCATATTGTCAAAGATATCCAAAGATATAGAAGATATTAGAATATATGGAGATCCCATGATTTGTGCTTTTTTTGATTTTTTATATCTTTGATTTATTTCAATTCCTTAACTGAAGTGATTTGATTGTAACTCTCACTCTATATATATGGTGTATCATGTAAACAAAAGTATCAAGTTGAGTGAATGAAAGATGTAGCCCTTTATGGCTTTGTGTGTGTGGATGTAGGCCAATATTGGCTGAACCACGTTAAACCTTTTGTGTTCTTACTTTTCTCTTTTCTGTCTCTTCTCTATTATCTCTCTATATTCAACCTTATTGCCTTACTACAAAATTCAACTCTTTAAAGCCAGTGCAGAAAAGATTCATCCCTAACTCTCACAATGCTCTTCCAAATCCCCACTTCATTAGTCTCATGAACATGGGCCGTGGACCAATCTCCCTAATCATGTCCATATTTTCCATCGAAACCATTCGCCATGAAGTCTCTCTCTCCCAAGCAAAGTGCCATAACCATTTCCTAAGCAAAGCCTTATAAAAAACATCCGGCTTTTACGTGCTCAGACCCCCTTTTTCGTAGCAAGCACACCTCCTTCCAATCAACCAAGTGATATTTAACTACTTTCCCAAACCACCCTTTCTCATCAACTTCTCCAACTTCTAGGCAACTGAGGCTAGGGATAGTACAGATGGAAATGAAATAGGTAGGCAAGTTAGTCACGGTGGTCTTGATCAAAGTAAACCTCCCTCCTGTAAAGAAATATTGCTTTTTCCACGAAGCTAATCTCTTCTCAAATTTTTCCACCCACTGAGTCCCACATGGCTCTGTTTTTGTAAGGCGACCTCAAAGGAAGGCCCAAGTATGTAGCTAGCAGAAATCCCACCTTGCAACCTAGATTAGCAGCCAAAAGCTTCACATCCCCCACCTTCCCCACTGGGATGATCTCACTTTTTGCTAGATTAATCCTCAAAACTGAAACTACCTTGAAACAAAGCAACACACCCTGCAAAATCTTCAGCTCTATCTCATTTGCCCTGCAGTTATTTCATCATCCTGTTCTCCCATCTATCTATGTCCTTTCTAGTGTAGCTTTGAGGGAAAAGAAATAAGGTGGTTTTATTGTGGAAAATGTTGAGGGGACGTATTCTTAGATATGTAATGCTAGGTGTTTGAATTAAGTTACTGTCGTTAGTTGATGACCTAGACTTATAGGTTTTGGGATGAACCATACCAATTTAGAATATACCAGAAGACTTTAGTGAAATTAGGATTTGAAACGAAATAGTTAAATCGATAGTAATTCTCAATAGTAACTTATCATTATTATTTATTTATTTATTTATTTTTACCTTAAGTGGCAAATTGGGTCATGTGTGTCCATACAGGAGGTTCATTTGGCCCTCCCAAACACAACCCCTTTATTGACAGGGTTGAAATGCTAAAACAAACACAACGTGGTTATTATACTCGTTATAGGACAAGGGTTGTGTAATTGTAGCCGGGCTGTGGTGGGTTTTATAAAGGTTGACATTAAACACCAGCCACCTGACAACAATTAGAATAATATGATTGAAGCATAAGCCCCTCAATATGAAAGAAACTTAATCCCATGGTAAATTGTATAATAAAATGAAAAAATATGAAGAAACTTGGATATCAGTATTGGAACTTGAGGATAAAAACAGTTTGATGTGGCACAAAGAAGGGGGAAAAACAAAGAATGAGAGAAAACAGGGAACCAATCCCAATCAATATCTCAATAATCAACACTCAAAATCATAGTCTAGTAACTAGTTTGATAAAACCATTGCATAAGGGGGCTATTTATTATAGGCATCCTAGAAAATTCTGGTAAAAGCTTTACTAAAAATAAAACACTACAATAATTAAATACTAATAAAATTACAAAACATAATAAAATTCCATAAATATAAAACAATGCCAAAATAAATCTTTAAATTTTTATCCAACTCCTTTTGTATTTCACATCTCAGTTCCATGCTTGAACTTCTTCCATAAAAAATGAGTTGAAGTAAGCTCACTTAAAAATCAAACGGGTACAAAAATTGGGAAGAAAAACCGTAAATCTAATTAAGGACAAAGCAACCAACTTGAGAGCCAATCAAATGAATTTCATTAATCGTTACAGAGGGTGCAAAGCTCAAGCAAGAAGATTAAGGAAAAAAGTGCATTCCAAATGAAGAAGAAAATGAAATCAAATATAATATTATTAAAGAGTAAATTACATTGAGCTCCCCTGAGGTTTTTGACTACTCCATTAAAACTTCTGTGGTTCTAGAAATTACATCACTTTTCTAAAGTTTCTAGCTACATTACAATTTACGCCCTCTGTTACTGAAGTGGGTCAACCAACAAATTGTGTTGTATGTCGGAAATTAAAATTTTGAAAATACCAACTTTAACCATCACATCAACATTTTTGTAGAAAACACCATCTTTCTCTTCCTCTCTCCACACCAATACTAATTCAACACCGCCATTGATCCTGACTCCTGTTGGAATTAGGAAATAGCGATATTATAATTATGGTAGTGTTGGAATTAGGAAATAGTGATATTGTAATTATGGTAGTGTGTATAAAATCTGTGATTGTGTCAATCACAGATTTAATACCTTTTTTATCTTTGTTTCCTATTTTGTAATATTGTTTCATGATAAATACAAGGCCCTACCTCATTCATAGGTAAGCCAAAACAATTCTTTTCATCTTTTTTGGTATCAGAGCCAAAACACAGAAACCATAGACCACCCCCTCCTCCCTGTTGGCCCCTGTTCTTTACTACCCAGTAGTTTCTTCATCTTCTTTCTTCTTCCTCCAGCAACCAACAGACCTCCTCTCCCCTCTAGACCACCTGACAGCCTAACCCACCCTCCTATACCCCTTGGCAGGACTGTATTACACCTGTCGAGGGCCTTGCTACTACTAACTAGGTCTTATCCTGGCCTAGAGGACTTCGATCAGGTCTCCCCCTAGCTTAGGTTAGTTTGACACCCTCTTTAGGGTGATCTGAACCCTTTTTCTCCTTTTTACAGGGTGTACTGCTAATGCTTTAAGCACTTTTCTAGACCTCTTTTTTTCTTTTTTCTTTGTGGGCTACACCATGTTTATTCAGTAGCATTTAGCGGTTGTGTTTTTTCCGGCTCTTCTGGTTGTTTACTCGGATTGTGTTGTTGTATTGCTGTCTATTTCAGCCCTCATCTCCCCTTGGATAACTCATCTTCTACCATTCCTACAACCTGTGCCTGTTCCAAGTACTGATTTTTCTCTTTCCCATCACACTCCTATTCATCGTATTACAAGTGTGGTGTTGAGTGAGAAAAAATTTTGCTGCTTGGAGCCATTACCTTAAACTCTACCTTTGGGGAAAGGGAAAGGCCAATTGGCTTTTATCTACTATTACCTCGCCAGCTACGACATAACCTACACGTGCTCAGTGAGATATCGATAACTGCACTATATTGGGATGGATGTTCATTTATTGCGATACAGTTTCGAGTTTGTGGCAGGCATTGTCACAAATGTACACTCATGCTCACAATGATGCACGTATCTTCGAGCTTTACCAGGATATAGCTTGGGCCTCTCAGTCCTCTCTTGGCTTTTCTGTAGCTGAATTCTTTGGATATCTTCAACTTATTTGGGAGGAACTTGCTCAATATGAGCCTTTGACTGACCTTCCACCAGAAGCCGCCTCCCTTGTGTCCAAGAGGCTTGCCCGATAGCACACTTATCAATTTCTCATGGGTTTAAGCTCTGAATTTGAATCTCTTCGAATTCAGATTCTCAACACATCACCTATGCCATCTCTTTTTGAGGATTTTGCCACTATTGACAATGATGAGCGTCGCCGACGATTGGTTCAGCCTAGTGTTCCTTCAGTACCTCAAGTTTTAGCAAATCAGATGGCTCTTGCTGTGAGTTTTGGTTCTTAGAGTTCCACCGGTTCTGTTTACTTGTCATCATTATGGTGCGACTGGACATGTCAAAGCCAGTTGCTTCAAACTTCATCCTAAGTTGAGGCAACACCTTTCCCGTCCTCGTGGTCCTGCTACACATGGTTTTGGCTCTGCTCGCACTGCTGTTTTGGTGGAAGTTACTCTTGTTTCTGAGCCTCCTAATGTCCCTAATCTACAATAGTTACAGACTCAGATTGGTCAACTTTGGGCCCAACTTGGGTCTCTCACCACTAGTTCTCTTGGTCTATCATCCTCTACTGCCACCCTTATTACAGGTACTTCTACTGCTTTCTATGTTCAGTTTGCTAATCCTTTATATATTATGGATTCTGGGGCTAATGATCATATAACTAGTGAGTTTTATTTTCTTTCCTCACTTACACCCACCATTACTGCCCAATCTATGTGTCTTGCTGATGGTTCTTGCTCTTCTGTCCAACATAAGGGTGTTGTGTCTTTATCTCCTGATATCACTTTATCTTCTGTGCTACATGTTCCTAAGTTTTTTTATAATCTCTTATCTGTTAGTCGTCTTGCTAAAACCTTTAATTGTGCCGTCATCTTCTTACATTCATCGTGTCTTTTACAGGACCTGATTTCGAAGAGGATTTTTGACAGGGGATATGAGCGTGATGGGCTATACGACTTTGGGAATCCACCGGACCAACCTTCTTCACCTTTAGCTAGTTTTCAGGCGTCTGTTTTGCCTGCTTCTGTATCTTGTGTTTTTTTCTGTTCAAACTTTAAAGTTATGGCATGCCCATATGAGTCATGTTAACTTTCAATATTTATGTCAACTTTTTCCGTTATTAAATAAAGCTTGCAAGGATTCTAAATGTCATTGTGTTACTTGTGATTTGTCTAAACATATCCATACTAGTTATATACCACATATGACACATGCCCCTAGTGCTTTTGACCTTGTTCATTCTGATGTTTGGGGTCCCTCTCCTGTTTCTGCTTTTTCGGGTCATCGTTATTATGTGACTTTTATCGATGATCACACTAAGTGCACTTGGGTCTATTTACTTCGCCGCAAGTGTGATGTGTTTCCCATCTTTGTTCAATTTTTGCAAATAGTTAAGACACAATTTCGTACCATTGTTAGGAACATTCACTCTGATAATGGTGGAGAATACATCTCTAATGAGTTTTGTTCTCATCTTAATCGAACGGGTATTCTTCAACAACTTACATGTCCTCGCACTCCTGAACAAAATGGTGTAGCTGAACGTAAAAACCGTCATATTATGTCTGTCGTGCATTGTCTTCTTCGTGGTATGAGTGTGCCCAAGTCTTATTGGCACATGGCTGTTCTTATTGTTATCTATCTCATTAATAGGACTCCTAGTCGTGTGTTACATGACCTTATTCCATTCCATATTCTTATGCCTAATACTACCCTTTTTCCTCTTTTGCCTCATGTTTTCCAGTGTACATGCTTTGTTCAGGACCGGCGTCCCACTCGCACTAAGTTAGATGACAAGACTATTCGTTGTGTCTTTTGGGGGTATTCTTCCATATCCAAAGGGTATAAATGTTTTGATCCTGTGTCTCGTCATTTTCACCATACTTTGAATGTTACTTTTTGTGAGGATCTTCCTTTGTTTAGTCCTAACCCCCCATTGCAAGTTTCCCTTTCAAATACTCAAAGTGTTCACCCCGATCCCCATTTTGGATGAGGTTGCCCCCCTCTCATCCTCCACCTTCGCCTCCTTCCCCCCCTCCCTTGCAGGTTTACTCTCGCCGCCCTCGTGCTCAACCTCCTCCTGCCAGCTCTCTGGATCTTGGGTTAGGTAATTCGTCCCTTTACATACATTTCCTTCCCTTCCTCGTCGTAATCCTCTACGGGATCGACATCCCCCCAATCGTTGGGGTTATCTGTGTAGTACTAATCATCCCATTTCCCAGTATCTCTCATATGATGGGGTTTCTGACTCATATCATTCTCTCCTTGGCAAGCTTGAGTCCGAGTCTATTCCTCAGTCTGTGTCAGAGGCCCTTCAGAATCCAAAATGAGTGGAGGCAATGCAGACTGAAATAACAGCTTTAGAACAAAATCATACTTGGAATTTGGTTTCTTTACCTTCTGGTGAGAGTACCGTGGGTTGCAAATGGGTCTTTGCTATTAAGTACCTACCTGATGGCTCCGTTGACCATTATAAGGCCCGCTTAGTGGCCAAGGGCTTCACTCAAGTTCCTGGCAAGGATTTTGGTGCTACCTTTGCACCAGTTGCCAAGCTTACCTTTGTTCGTCTACTCATCTCTCTTGCAGCATCCCATTCTTGGCCCTTTTATTAGCTTGATGTCAAGAATGCTTTTCTGCATGGGGATCTTTTTGAGACGATTTATATGGCACCTCCTCCTGGTTTTCGAGCTAAGGGGGAGTGTTTAGGGCAAGTATGTTGACTGCGTAGGTCTTTGTATGGCCTAAAGCAGTCTCCACGAGATTGGTTTGGTCGTTTTAGCTCAGTCATCATCTCCATGGGCTTTCTTTAATGCCATTCAGACCATACTTGCTTCGTCCGTCGTAATTATGCAGGTCAGTGTATAGTCTTGTTAGTGTATGTAGACGATATAATTCTCACCCGTGATGACTCTATAGGCATTGATCAAGTAAAATGGGATTTGGGACACGCCTTTGATATCAAGGATTTGGGGAATTTAAAGTATTTTCTAGGGATTGAGGTAGCTCGCTCACAGTAGGGGATTCCCTTATCTTAAAGGAAGTACACTTTTGACTTACTTAAGGATACTGGTATGTTGGGGTGTAAACTTGCTTCTACTCCTGTGGATCCCAATGTCATGCTCACATCAAAGTCTGGCGAATTACTAGAGGACCCAGGTATGTATCAGCGTCTTGTTGGGCGTCTCATCTATCTAACCAATAATAGACCTGACTTGGCATTTGCGGTTAATGTGGTTAGCCAATTCATGCATGCACATCGTATAGAACATCTTGATGCGGTTCATCACATCTTGAGATATTTGAAGACCTCTCCTGGCTTAGGATTGTTCTTCACAGCTGATCCTCAATCTGGACTCTCCTGTTTTATTGATGCTGACTATGCAGGATCTAGAATGGATAGGCGTTCTACTTCTGGCTTCTGTATTTTCTATGGTGATCATCTTATATCATGGAAAAGTAAGAAGCAAGTAGTTGCTTCTAGGTCTTCTGCACAAGCTGAGTATAGGGCTATGGCACAAGGCACTTGTGAGATTCTATGGCTGCGTTCTATTTTGGCAGAGTTAGGATTTGAGGAGACTGCTCTTGCTTCTTTGTTTTGTGACAACAAATCTACTATTATGCTGTCTTCTGATTCTGTCCTACATGAGCGTACTAAGCATATAGAGGTTGATATACATTTCATTCGAGAGAAGGTTCGGATTGGTATTGCGAGACCATCCTTTGTCTCTTCTTTTCAGTAGTTAGCAGATATGTTCACCAAGTCTGTAGGCCCAACATTACTCCAATCGTCTATCGGCAAGCTGCGTTTATTGAATATCTTCACACCAGCTTAAGGGGGAGTGTTAGAATTAGGAAATAGTGATATTGAAGTTATGGTAGTGTGTATAAAATCCGTGATTGTGTCAGTTACAGATTTAATACCTTTTTTTATCTTTGTTTCCTATTTTGTTCGTTTCCTATTTTGTAATATTGTTTCATGATAAATACAAAGCTCTACCTCATTCATAGGTAAGCCAAAACAATTCTTTTCATCTTTTTACTCCACCATCACCACCACACAAACAGGGTCTTCTCTCTCTCTCTCTCTCTCTCTCTCTCTCTCTCTCTCTCTCTCTCTCTCATTTTTATTTTATTTTTATCGGCAGATCTTCTCTCTTCACCAACTGGACCACCACGCTACAAGCATTCCAGCCCCTTGTGCTCCAACCACTTTCTAAACCCATGAGAAATTCATGTGGGTGGTGGTGTCTCTATCACAAATTCATAGCTTAAATTAAGATAATAAATTACACATAAAATGAGGAAGTTGGGATGGTGGTGGCTGGAAACGATTGATGAAAAGATTAGGACTACTCATTCCGTATTTAAGCCTATTAATATGTGCATCATAGCTGATGTTTGAATCTACTCATAGCAGATGATCATATACACAATTTGTGATTTCTATGACAAAAATTACGAAAATATTGAATGGGATTTGTTTGGGTGAATAGTGTCACGACCTGAACCCGCCCTTGGAGGTTTGGATCATAACCGGCCAATAATCATGAGATTACCTGCGGCCTCAAATTGAATTCCAAAATATAATTAAATATATGGGGCCTAAAGCAGAAGCAGAATAAGAATAATAAAATTTTATTCAATGAGCTGTGCATAAATGGCCTGAACAGAAATTTCATTCATTAATAACTCACATCCAAAATATACGTACATACATAATTACATATGCAAAATTCATTCATGAGTACAAGTCATCATCTCACAAAACTCAAAGAATAAATACAAAGCGTGGTCAAACATGACCTATTAAAACAAAAGGAAAACAAAAGCCTCATCCAAGAGACACTTCTTGGCTGATTTCACAAAACACGGGTGATCTTCCACAAGGTCACTAGGGCTGGACATCCCACTGCTCACCTACATATATATATATATGTGTGTGTGTGTTTATAACGGAGTGAGTTAAAGCCCAATGAATAACATCAAAGTAAAGAGGTTACATAAATGAGTTCTAACATTTTAATATAATCATTTTCATAACCAATTCATTACGTAGCGGAATGACCTTTAGTCCAATACATGACAGAACGACCTTTGGTCCAACATATAACAGATGTACAAAGCAGAACAGATCATAGCATAACAGAACGACCTTGGGTCCAATTGATTATAGCTGTATCATATCATTACCATGACCGTTTGGTCAAATATATAACAGATATTACAGACTTTTCATACATCCAGAACAACCGTGGGTCCACTTTATCAGATAAACAGAACAACCTTGGGTCCATCATATATGTTCATACCTCGTCAATCGCATTTACAGATATCATGTTGATCGGACAAATAGAAAGCTCATTCATACTTATGAAACCATAAGTTCAAAAAACTTGCCACAATATAGCATTTAGAAAATAGATTATATGAAAATACCTTTACTAAGATACTACTCACGACGATTAGATTGTTGTCACGTCTTTGTGGATCAACCTACACAACACATAAACATATACACATTCTAACTCAAAGCTTACTTGAATCATTCTTATAAATTCTTTTATATCCAATTCTAATCCATTAGGTCATTTGGGAGGCTTAACTCATGCCTAAGAATGCTCAGAAAGGAATGAGAATGCAAATATCAATAGAATGTAACTTCCCAAAGTATGCTGGAACAGGGCAGTTCGCTCTAACGCACAATTGGACGCTCGAGCGGATTGCAGGGTCTGCAAAAGTATTGGATGCTCCTATTGTGCGCTCGAGCGGTAACTTCAACGCTCGAGCGATGAGGTCGAATTCTGAGTTTTCAAAACAGAATTTTAAGCTTCAAAACATAAAGTCCAAAACACTTGGAAATACTTTGATAAACATGAATACATAGTCAATTTCAAACCCTTGGCTCAAAACTTCAAGAATTCTTCAAAATGAAACTCAAATCTTCATGCATTTATGAATTTGTTCCAAACTCTTTTCCACAACTCTCAAATCACAAAATTCATCTTCAAAACTCTATGAATCATGGATGCATGTATGATACAACTTCTAATTTCAACATAGATAATATAAATCATGCTCAAAATGATGAAACTATACAAAATTATGCATGCATGTATGTCTAACTCCATCTTCATCATCTTTTAGCTCATTTCTTGAGTTTAGTTTCAAATCCTGCTTGAATTCATTAGCTAGATGACTTAAATTCATGAATTAAGGATCAAACTCTTACCTAGAGTCTTCAATTAAGCTTGTTCTAGCCAAAACTTGACCTCTTCTTCTTAATTCCTCAATCCTCCAAGCAATTCCTCAAGTTTTCTAGCTCTCTCTCTCTCTCTCTAAGATGAAGTCACTCTCTCTTTAGAATTCTTTCTTAGCAGATTTTGAGCTCAAAGTAAGCTAATCCTCTTCTCTTAACATATACATACACAAGATTATCTTAATGTACTAATTAGGGATTAAGTTAACTAATCAAGGCTTAAGGCTAATTAATTAAAACTTAGTTTTTTTGAATTGAATCAAATTTTAATCAAACCTTCCAAAAGATACTAAAAATTATGATAACCTAATCAAACTCATCAATTTTGGTTTTTGAAGTCATTAAGGCTTTGAATTTCAAATTTAGAACAAAAATCATAACAAATAATTCACAAATTAGATAGATACAAGCAAATTAAACACAAAGTATATATTCATAATTCAAAATTAACCAAATATAAGTATGTTACGTGGTGGGGTTATCACAAATAGAGTGCCTAATACATAGCGACCAACCTAGATAGGGACTATGCGGGGCCATGCGCCTCCACCCCATTCAAATTCTTTGCTTTTATAGTAGGTAACCGTAAATGATATGTTTTCATTTATCTTCGTTCTACTGTTACATGTCTTCCAGAGTTGCTCAGTATCTTCTCAAGTGTCTAATCAGCTCACCAATAGTTTGAAATAATGGAAATTTCATGGGCTAGCATTATCTCAACAAAGTATTTCTTGTTTTAGACCTCAGATATGCAATATTTCTCTCAAAACCCTATACTTCCTTTTGGCTACTTCATCTAATCTTTTATTTTCCACTGATTCAGTTTCTAATTCCACTGTAGCAACACTATAAATCTCCGGTCAGTATTTAATGGCTCCTCCTCTCTCAGAAGTCTGGTTCCGTCCCTGCTAATATGGGTCTAACCTTTCTTGACTTAGCTATACCCTTTTCTCGAAAGTGGTACTGAACTGAACTTGCAAGAAATCAAACCAAATCAGTAAAACTTTTCTTTTAGTTTTGGACAAAATTCATTTTACTCCCTTGTGGTTTAGCCCTATAGCACTTTACCCCCCCCTGTCTTTTGAAAATAGTCAGATATCCCTCATATGGTTTTGGACTAAAATGCAACACCTAACTCTGTTAACAGAATTAGAAATTTACTATTTTACCCTCTTAAACTAGTGTGTCAACTCATTACTTATACACAGGTTTACACAGGATTATACTGAGTCAACTCATTATATACATAAATATTTACATATAAATACATTAAATTGGGGTACACATACACAGGTTTACAAATGCACAGGTTTACATATAATTTCCCTTCACATATATATATATAGGTTTATTTATACACAAGTTTTTATATATGTATATATATATATAATCAAATTGGGTATTGATTTGGTTGAGTATTGATTAGTCCGACCATAGTCAATAGGGAAAGTTCTTGACAGAAAGCAACCACTCTATTCTTTATTTCAAAATCTCTTGTTCATGATCTTCTACTTGATTTGATTAATGTTAAGCGTAATCAAGTTGGTTGCTGAGAAACCATTGATGGAATTGAAAGAAAAACAAGATCAAAATTGTACATCGCTCCCTGATTCTCACCATCAGACATCTACGGTGGACACGTCGACAATCAAAGAGTGGAGATTGAAGCAGGGTCATAGTAACGGGCAGCATAGAAGCCGATGATGATTGCAACACAAGACGTCATCTTTCTCTTCACCATATCGACGATGGGAGACAGCGACTTTGCAGCCGGATGGTGACAGTAAGGTGGCTGGATGTTGGGGGGTGATTGGGGTGCTTTTATGATTAGGGTTGAAGGTGATGAGGGTTTTTTGGGGAAGAAGATGAAGTTAAGGGCAAAACTGTATTTTTATATCATATTTGGCCTTTTAAATTGATTTACGTTCTTGTCAACTCGAATTTATGGAGCGTGAGGTGCAAACTCTGTCAATTTGGACGGAAATATTGACGGTAGGGAGGTAAATTGCAAAACAACCAAAACCATAAGAGGGGTAATTGGCTATTTTTAAAACACGGGGGTAAAGTGCGGGAGCTTCTATTTGCACACACCATTTACCCTCTTTACACACACTTAATGAATTTTTTTTTATTACATTTTAGTCCAAAAATGAAACTACCAAAATACCCCTTTCTTCTTCAAACGAACCCTAACCATCAACCAAAAACCTAACCCTAACCCTAACCATCACTCACCACCATCCTCCATGGCCACCGCCTCTCTTTTCCTCCATCGCCGCCGTTACCTCTTCCTCCACCACTGCAACTCCCTTTCATCTGCGAACCCATTGCCTTCCCTCCTCTCTTCCCTACCCCGTTGGGCATCGTGGAATCGCCTCATTTTCTTACCATTTGGACTACCAGTGTCGAAAGAATCACCTCCATTCGGAAATCAACCATCGAACCAATGAATTTGGTTCGGCTATCAACATCCGAACAAAATACATTGGTTCGACCATCAACATCCGAAACCCCCTTTCGTCTGCGAGTCGTCGTCGCCTTCCTTTTTGCAATTGAAAGGAGAGAGAGAGAGAGAGAGGGGTCGCGGTAGCGTCGCCGGTGTTGCGTCGCCGCCGGCAAGGTGGTTGCTGGTTAGGGTTAGGGTTTGATCGTTGCTTACTGGTATGGAAGAAGGTGTGTGGATTGGGAGGGTGTGTATGGGGATATAACTGGAACAAAATTGTGCGTGATGAGTAAGTTTTTTTTGGTGTGTGAATTAAGAGGGATGTGTAAAAAGAGGAATGTGTGTGTGTAAATAGAACCTCCCGTAAAGTGCTCTATTGTTAAACGACAAGGGGGTTAAATGAATTTTACCCTTTATTTTTTTTCTCTTCCTTTATTTTATTTTTTTCCATTAGTTTCTATTTTTTTTTTTGCAGTGGTGGAGAAAGCCATGTATCTTAGGCTAAGTTTGGTTAGGATGAAAATGGTGGAAAGTGAGCGAAATGGAAGGGGAAAAAAAAAAAAAAAAAAAACCCTAGCTTGTTTAGCATGAAAGTGGTGGAAGTTACAAGAAAGTTAATTTTCTTGTACAACTCATGATAGCATGATAACTAAGCTTCTAGTTTCTTGCAAAAAACACATGAAAATACAACTAAGTTTAAATTTATTATAAAGGTTGTTACTTATAATTAGAATTCTTATTTTTTTGCAAAATTTTCATCCTAATCAAATGCATACAATAGTCGTGTCTTCTTTTCCTTTTCTTTTCTTTCATTTCAATTTCCATCATTTATGGCTTTTAAATCAAACGGATCCTTTATGGGAATTTACTGGAAAAATGAAGAGGGAAGATAAACAAGTTTCTATTCTTTATTTTTGACATTTTAAAGATTGCCTTAACAATGGTATAAGCTTCTCTTTTCTGCATGGTGGGGGGAACATTATTGTGATAGTTCCATTAGTGTTAGAATCAATCCGAAATTCTTCAAGGGGTTAATCATTTGACCTATTCTTCTGTCTGTTGGGTATACATTTTTGCTTACATTTGAAAGCAAGCTCTTAATTTTATCAGTTGACTTGCATACATTCTGTAGTTCCAATTTGCTGATGCTGGAGATGGTTTGCAGGCAATTGTCGTATTTGCAATCACCATACATGCTTATGCTTTCGAAAAAAGTGAAATGGAGGAGATGTCAATGGTGGCACTCTCTGGATGTATTTGGTTGCAAGCTTTTGTCGTTACGTTAGAGACAAAGTAAGATACTATCTGGTCACTCATGCTCTTGGATGTAATTTCAGTTTCTTTTATTGCTAAACAAAGTCTTATTCTTTCATTTCATACGAGGGGAGGAAATGCAAATTCATTTATGGGGTAATTAGTGCCTGCTAGGTTATATTTTCATTTTCCCATTTGAGCAATTCACTAACATCTTGAAGTGATGATTGTTTTACATAACTTCAGTCTTGTAATTTGAGGATACGGTTGTTTTACAACAATGAAAAATGTGGACTGAATTTAGTTTTGAGTCCAATTAACTGTTATGCTTCTGTTTATGCATGTAGTTCCTACACAATATTGCAACTTCTGGCCATATGGGGAAATCTAGCTGGTTTCTATATCATCAACTGGATTGTTAGTTCCCTTCCGTCATCAGGGATGTACACGATCATGTTCCGCCTCTGTAGACAGCCATCTTATTGGATAACTATGTTTGTGAGTTTTACTTTCCATTTTATGCACTATTTCATTTACCACATTCGACTGTTTTCACCTCTGGCAACTTAGATGACCAATTACAACTTGCTATATTATGGTAGGGTGCTGTTTTCATTTATACAGAACTCAAGAGCTGTTACAGTAATATGCCTTCATTACAATGAAATGATGGCGTTACTGGGACACTACTGTTTCCCTTGAATTTCATGCCCTCTGTCATCTCTGTAGTCCCATAGATTTGGTCCTTTTTTGGGGACTGTTAATGCCTTGATATAATTTGTTGTAGTTGGTCACCTAAGAAACCTGAAAAGATGTGGGTGGTAGAGAGGAGTCAAACCCTTAGGCCATGTTTGTTTTGATGGATTGTGTTAGATCATAGATGGGATTAGCATTCCTGGGACTGTTAGTATTGGATGGATTGTGTATCCTATCCCATGTTTGGACTGACTCAGGATTATGACGGGGGATTAATAAAATTCTATCTAGTTTGCAATTTAAGTAACTAGTCTAAACTTCTCCTTAGTTCTCCATTTGTATCCCACCCCATTTTGGGATTCAATAGCCCCCAATGGGGCATACCATGTCCAGATGGACTATATTATTAGTACGGACCTTAATTTTCTTAAGCCAAATATCAGATTATGTACTTTGTTGGATTATTAATCTAATCCAAAGGCCATGTCCCCGCCCAAACAAACATGACCTTAATTGATTGGATTTTAAATGCTAACTGGAAATGCAATATGCAATTTTCAGCTGATTGTTGCAGCAGGAATGGGACCTTTGCTAGGTCTGAAGTACTTCAGGTATACTTACAGACCAAGCAAAATCAACATACTTCAGCAGGCTGAACGTATGGGAGGGCACATATTGTCATTGGGAAACATAGAGCCACAGCCAAGATTGCTTGAGAAAGATGTAACCTTGTTATCTAACATTGCTCAACCCAACAACAGGAATCCAGTGTATGAACCTCTATTATCGGATTCCCCAAATAACACAAAATCTTTTGGATCTGGGTTTGATTTCTTTCAGTCTCAGATTAGATTGTCTTCAAGTTACTCCAGAAATTGCAAGGATAACTGAGATTTTTACAAATCACATTTGGTGGCATACAAATTAAACTGTCAAGGGGCTAGTGGGTAAAAATTATAATTGAGCAGTGATATCATTTTTATATCAATGGACACTGCATGTAGTATATAATTTGAATGGTAAGAGCTCTCAGCTGCATGAAAGACTTACGAGTTGCTGTAAATATCTGTGTCGGAAGTGTTTTTGGCTTCTGTTTCTACGTGAGAGCAACTCATAAGCTTGTAATGGTTGTTGTCTAGATTGGATCGCTATAGAATACACAATGTATCACTGTTGGACTCTGATCACACATTATGGGTAGAAAAAAGAGTAAAGAATGTATTATTGGACAGGCCTCAAAATAGGCAATTTATTGATAGATGTATGTGTATGTCTTATACCAAATTGGAGGAAGAACTTTTTTACAATTTTAACACTGGAGATTCTTTACAATTCAAAATGTGAATCACCTCAAGAAGCCTATACATTCATGTATCTGTTTAGCTACTAATGATTTTGCTTTAAAATGAAAGAAAAATGTAGAGAAAATAATCTAATGATGTTGGGAGTGGCAAATAATTAAATTGAGAAGTTTGTGTTTTTTCAGAGAAGCGGGAGTCTTGTTTATTGGTTATGGCCTATAGTTATAGTGTTTTTACCTTTTATTTCATTCTCGATATGAGACTCTAGTTCTCAAAAAAATATTACTCTTTTGAATTCATGTAAAGTAGATTATTTCTGTCATAACTTTGGTTGTGCTTTTTGATTGTGCTCAACATTTTCAAACCATATTCTTATCTTCTTCGATTATTTCAACAATTCGTTGAATCTTATTAGGCATTCAGATTTTTGTAATATGATCAGCTACTTGAGTTTCAAATGTATATATAGAGAGATTGTTTGTTGATTGGTTCAGTGGTTGTTATAGTATTGGTATATAAAAGGGGTGTTTGTTTGGAGCAAGGATCCCCTCCTTGCATCATTTTCTACTTGCAGGGTCATTGGGCCCACTTTTAGGCCCAATTTTGATAATCCGAACCGTTTATATTTTAAGATTTGTTCAATATATCATACCTGTAAAAAATCAAATTGATCGGATATCAGAAAGCATGTGTTCGGAAAAATCGAACTAAAAATTATTTTTTTAAAAAATTTAATAAACAGTTTTCCGAACACATACTTTCTGATATCCGATCAACTTGATTTTTTACAGGTATGATATACTGAACAAATTTTAAAATAAGAACATTCGGATTATCAAAATTGGGCCTAAAAGTGGGCCCAATGGCCCTGCAAGTAGGAAATGCAAGGAGGAAGTGCAAGGAGGGGATCTTAACTCGTTTGTTTGGGTTTTTTTGAGCTAACTTATAGCTTTTAGCTTTGGAAAAGTAATTTTGGACTGTTTGGTTAAACTTCTTTCAAACATCTTCTGATTCTAACAACTTATTTTAACTCAAAAAACTGATTCTGAGAAGCTGCTCACCCCTTCTACTGTGAACATGTTAATTTACAGGTTATACTCTTAGATTTTTTTATTTTTATTTTTTTAAAAAATAAAAAAAAAGACCCAAATGGACTATGGAAGAAATCTTTATCAAAAGGCTGTTTGGTTATGTTTTCACATTTTATTTTTTATTTCATTTTTTAATAACTCAGTAATTTGGCAATTTTTATTTTTCTAAAATTGATTTGGATATTTATTTTTCAAAATTTGTTTTTGGAATTATATATTTTTTAATTGAATATAAGTAATTTTTTACAAAATACTAGAAAATTATTTAAATTTTTTGAAAGCTGGTTTGTACAAAAACAAAATAATATGAAAACGATGTGAGCAAACTTTTTATAATTTTTTTTTTCTTTTCAAAATACAAAAAGCAAAACGAAATCCAAGAAAATAAATTAAAATAAAACCATAATGCTTGAGCTTTTAACTATCTATCTCAATAAATGAGTCAAAAATTGTCGAGCCATTCTGGAAATGTTATTTTCAATCATTTGTCAAAATAATTTTAATATTAATATTATTCAACAACAATACAACATATTGGTTTGGAATGTTCTAAAAAAGTGTACTTTTTGACTTATTAGCTTATATGGGTTGGGTTGGGTTGGGTTGGGTTGGGTTTGGGTTCGATTTGATGTGATGTGTTAGAAAGGTGATGTGATTTAAATAAGATGATGTGACTTAAATAGGATAGTGACTTTTTGTATTATTTAGGTCATGCCAAACTTGGCCGTAAATCAGTAGATATTTCATTCACTGGAGGTATCATCCATATTTCACTAATTTTAATTTTATACTATGTACCCGATTTTTGAGTTAAATTTGGAAACAATACCAAAAAAAAAATATATATATATATTCAATAATGGCTAATATGTGATGGCATTTTTTTTTTTGTTGATAGTATGGGCATATTGACCAACTCATTCATCTAAATCATCATAGTAATTGTTCTACTGCAAAATGACTTCTCATAATGCAAAAAAGTATATATTTTACTTATAATTTCTTTTTTGAACTATTATTTTGAGTGTGTTAGAGCGGGAGAATTGAATGTTTTAATTTTAAGTTTGTCATTATCAATTTTTAATTTACAATAAATTATACCAAACATGTCGCCTTCAAAATCACATCTATATATACAACACAAAGAGTAATGTTAGGAATCATGAAAAAAATATCAAGAAATCCTTCGTGAAGATTTATACTCCTTTGATTAGTGTGTTGTATTTTTTTATATGTGTAATCTAACGGTGAAGAATCTTTCATAATCATTTTCATAATATTCTTTTCATGATACTTACCCTACAAAGGAGTAGGGAGGAGTAGAAATCATTAACGTGTCGACCATGCCTTAAGTGATGTGAATCAACAGCAGATTTGAGCCATCTTATTTAACTATAACTATAGGAAATGTAATGTTGAGCGTATTCATTTTTTATTTATCTATTTATACATTGACATCAATCAAAAGTACTACATTTTGGAATTACTGAATATTTTTCATATGAATCACAAGCATGATGAAAATATAGGGGGGCTGTTTTTCCCATAAATATGAGGTGACTTGAGGGAGTGGTTGGGTCAGTGACTCACACTACAAAGGCATGTGGGGGACCCCTCTTACCCTAGCAAAGGTGTCACTTTAGCATGGGCTAGCTGCTCCCCTCACCCCCACACCCACCCATTTCATTCCATTCACTTGTGATCTCTCTCTCTCTCTCTCTCTCTCTCTCTCTCTCTCAATAATCCACCTAACCTCATCACTGCATACAACTAGCCCTACCACAATGGTATTGTGGTTAAGGCTTGGGGTTTAAGTTTCAAGGTCACAGGTTCAATTCCTTTCCCTCTGAGCCAATCTCTTAGGCGAAATATAGTTGGTTAGGAGGTTGGACCTCAAGTTGTCTAATCAGCACTTGGTGTGGATTCAATACTCCCCCGCTATGCGAGTCCTGACTTAAGCGGAGCTTGTCTTAGGAGGTCGGGACAAGTTCTCAAGTTATAGTCTCCTCGCTTGGAACGGCTAACAGGACATCCTGATGATCTCGGCTAACAGGACATCCTGATGATCTCTGCAAGGGGCGCTGCCTTGGACCTGCGGGAGGGTAGGGAGGATTTTTCTGTATAAAAAAATAAAAAATAAAAAAAAAATCAATTTTAGAAATTTTACCATCAAATCTATTCAGAAATTAAGTGTATGATATAAATTAAAATTTTGTGTTTGTGGGTCAGAGTTATATTGACTCTAGTTTATACAATTCAAATTCTTTTTTGAATATTTTTTTTTCTGAATATATAATATTATCTTACAAAAAAGAATCATTTGGTACTCTCTCTTTCATACCCTACCATTCTAGCTGTCCAACAAGATAAGTTTCCATCCGAGGAAACACAGCAAACAATATTGTGCATCCATAGAACCAAGGCAGATGCATGTATCGATCATTGCCACCTAAATCCTTTGTATTGTTCTGTACAATTACCCCCCATGAAATAACTGATTTGATTGAGAGGAGATTCTACTCCTACTAATCAATGATTGTTCGGTTTATCAACTTGTGCAGGTTACTACAAATTATTTGGTGACTACATAACAAAAGAATATAATTTTATCCAGAGCCCACATAAATAGATGGTGAAGATCTATTTGTCCCCAACAAACTAAATAACTTTTGATGGGCCATAAATTATTCAAGACAATTATAATGAAGATTTTTTTAAATAACAATATTGGGAGATAAATCAATATTAGTTGCAATGCAATAGCATCTGAAGTTTTGAGTGATACTTGAGAATCAAGTGACGCGGTTGTGAAATTGATAGTATTGGGAACTCATCAATACATATAATTTTCATTGTCATTGATATACTAGTGTGTACTGATATATGAAGGCGGAAAAAAAAAACGGCACCTATCCGTCATATATCATTTGATATCTAAAACCATGATGACCAATTTTTGTTATTATGTTCCATTGATTTAGAAATAAGATACGCTTTAGGAAATTATTGTTATAAAAAAATGTTATACATAATCTCATTTTTTACTTTATTTTCTCAGTTTTAGAAACAAAGCAATGGAGTCCACATGAGTAAGTATATACGAGACCCACTCACTTATGTCCATGAATAGGGATGGCAAAATTCCCAACCCAATTGTATTTTTTCAACCCGATTTTAATATATATGGTTTGAGAGAGTATTAATTGGATAGGGTAAAGTATGGTGGTAGGTAGGTCAAAACTATCAAGTTTATAGTACAGTATGAAATGGTATCATTAAAATAATTGAGTTTAAATGTAAGAATTCATGCAAAAATAAAAATAAAAACCTAATCCGTTGTCATCCCTATGCATGAGTGAGAAAACAAAAATGATACAGATCCTAAAGAATTATACACAATACTCACATGGGTGTGAGACCTATATTAGTATTGTGTAGATTTTTTAATAATTTTTTTGGACTCAATAACATTATTGAGGAGAAGAAGAGATAAAGATTGAAATTAAATGTAAAATTTGTATAAACATGTTTTCTATACATCATATTATTGGGAAATTATGATACATTAACCACCAACGTTTTAGGAGATGAGTTTTGTTGATAACCAACCAGAAAGAAGGTACATTTCGCAAAGCCATTGTCAAGAGATAGGTGAGAATGGGTTTTGATGGTGCCAATATAACCAGCAGCTTCATAACTAGAAAAGATTGATGAGTAAATGGGTAAGACCATCATAACAAGGAAAAAGGACAAATCAACAACATAACACAACATAGAGAGAGACCCTCCTAGAGGAAGAGTCACAAAACAAATTTAACCAAAAACCCACCAACATTGACAACAATGTAATCTCCTTTCTTTTTGTCTTTGCAAGAAAATTCTGTGGGTTGGTACCAATGTATCAACAACAATGCATCATGCAACCTTTTAAATTTATCTTACAATTTGTGCAATTAATTTCTATTCTTTAATACCATCATCAAATCATCATCACCAGAGGTTGTTAGTCAAAAAAAAAACAAAAAAACAAACATACACTGAAAATAATCACCTTGCACCATATTAGCAATAGATCTAATTGAAAATACTTTAGGTAGTCAAAAACTCTGCACCTAAGTAGAAGGTCAGCCAAGGGCTTCTGACTCAATGGTATTTCCCCATCTTTTACGTACGAGAGGTTAGGCGTTCAATTCTCGATAGAGACAAGTGAGGATGGCAGCAATCTTATAGCTTATATTTGTAATGTGGGTTTATCCGTCCACCTATTAGCAGCTCTCTTTCTGCACAGAATCTCTTTCTGCAATATGAAACAGTGAAAACACAAAAAGAGCAACGATGGATCTAGGAGGGACGAAGGGGGCAGCTGCACTCCCAAAAATTTGAAAAATATCATATATTATATTAAAAATTTTAAAATAATTTAAAATTATAGGAGTTTGCACCTCCAAATTTTTTTTAGATAATGTCAAAATTATACAGAGTAGCTACCTAATTTTTTAAACTATTTGGAATTTTTTTTTTTGAATTAGTTAACATATATAATAATCTATTTTAAATTTTTAAAATGATATCACACTTATAAGCTTGCACCTCACATATTATTTTTTTAATTTATTTTATTTATTTTATTTTGCTATTAGGCTTAATTTCTTTTGTTTTTATTTTTTTCTCATTATTATTTTTTGTTTGGGCTTAATTTTCTTATTTTTTTTCTGCTTTTTCATTTCATTTTTCAGTACTTAAACATAAAAACAAAAACAACTCAAAATACAAATATTTACATTAACACAAAAAAAAAAACTAAAACACCTTTCATTTTTTTTTTACGGCCATACGCCGATCTCACTTACTCGCCTATTTCACTACTCTCTTCTTCTTTTTATCACCTTGGGCAACCCTTGATACCCCTGCCCCCGTGCTTTCTTCGAGAGCAACGACTTCACGCTGACTATCAAAGGCCAAGAACGATGTTGCTCCAAATCGGGCCATGGAGGTGGTCTTCTGTTTAAGCTCTTTATTTTCGGCCTTCAGTGCGCCTATTTCTGCTCGCGCATTCTTGTACATGCGCTGAACCAGAGAGAGTTGGGCGTTGACCTGATGGAGCTCACTCGTCTTGTTCTGCAATCGGTGACCCAATTTTGTGACTGCAGTCACCGTCTCCATACAGGACGTCAGTGTGAAATGATTGGCTTCAATGTCTGATTGAGCTGCCATGATTTGCTCAATCAACATCATAGGAAGGTTAGGCAGAGGAATGATGGGAAGAATAGGAGTAAGGGCACTCAGTCCAGCAGACCTTATGGGATCGTTCAGGTCTGGAAACAGAGTGAGGGGACGAGATGAGGAGGCCATGTAGTAGGAGAGAGAGATGTAATCGAAAAGAGGGTCGTTTTTGGCAGCTTTTCTGCTCTGATCAGTCTCTCTGTTCTTTCTCTCTCACGAAGACGAAGAAATTGATAGAAGCGAATGAGGAAGAATAAGGAGAAGAGAGTGATTAAGACGAAGACGAAGAAGAAGACGACAAGAGGGAGAGAGAGCCGAGGCCGTTGATTGACCCGTCTCGCCTTTGTCGGTCGGCTGACACAAAAGCGAGGTCGCGTGTCCGACGCAATTTTCGACGAACACGATAGAGGCACGCAAATCATATATATATATGTTTTGACTATTCAAATTGGTAATGATGGTTCAATGTTTTAGTTCAATATGTATATAGTTCAATATTTTATCGTAACATTATTGATTTTTTTTTATGTTAGTAGAAATTGGTATTGAACTTCAAATTTTATTGGTTAGAGGTTAAACGTATTTTGGCTCCCCCAAAGTCATAATCCTGGATCCGTCCCTAAAAAATAGTCTAACTCTGGTAATTCTTTTTGAAAAATCGATGCTTGAATCAAATGTCAAAAATGGATTACTTTGCCAGATTTTAGAGTCGCCACCTAAATATTTTGAGAAATTTAGGAAATCCAAGACTCGTGCCAAAGGCCATTAGTCCGTCATCACCAAAGTGTCTTGGCTCGAGAACTTACGTACGAGAGGGGAAGGCCATGAATTGAGCACCCCACTCGCCCGATCAAAGATCGGCCTCTACTAATCATGATGTGATTATTATTTACATTATATGTTCTTATTCCGATTTATTAGGCTATTTTACTATATAACGCACACAAGTATAGACTAATTTGTAAAAATTGGAACATTTGATTTTGTGTTTGTTTGAAAATTGTTTCAACTTATCCCAATTTAAGCAATTAGCCTTCATCCACCGGCATTCAAACAGATATATCATTTAAGCAATTAGTCTCATGGAAAGCATGCTCGACATGGCAACAATCACACGCAATGCAAGATGCTAAAGCAATAAACGCTCATCTAGTACTCCAAGGCAAGCCAAACAAAGCGAAATAATTAGAAAATATGTATGATCCTAAACGATGCAATGTGACTAATGCAACGCACACATCTATGCAATATTTATAGGCTCGGTTATAAACATGGTATATGATCCAATTCAAGGTATGCAATAAATCACGTTTTCAAACAATGAAAGTGAAATTGACATTGGTTAGTATGATGAGCTGAACCCAAATGCATGCGAAACGAGTGTATGCGAACATGAGAAATGATAAGAAACATGATGCTCTACACTACCATTATAAGCGGGTAACTAAAAGGGAGAAAGAAATGGAGATTGGAAGACATACACGTTATTACTTATTTTCCCTCATGGAAGAGGGTCCAAATGAATGTCCAAATGTCCGAATTTCAACTAACTATTACAAAACCAAATAAATGAATAAAAAAAATTAGCTAAGCTATTACAACAAAGACTAATAATAACAAATAAGCTAGTGTAATAACCCACATTTATATCTTAGTCATGTTCATGTGCATTTGCATGATTTCATCTTGTTAAGCTTGCATTTGTAGACTTAGACTTGTTTTGCCTAGGTAAAGGTTCTTGTCTTGTCTTGATGCTATCATGTTTTGCCTAAGTGTTGTATCCATGCTTTGTTCCTTCCTTGCTGTCTCAAGCCTAAGTCATGCCAAGCCTAGGTCATGTCAAGCCTAAGTCATGCCAAGCCTAAGTCATGCCAAGCCTAGGTCATGTCAAGCCTAAGTCATGCCAAGCCTAGGTCATGTCAAGCCTAGGTCATGTTAAGCCTAAGTCATGCCAAGCCTAGGTCATGTCAAGCCTAGGTCATGTTAAGCCTAAGTCATGCCAAGCCTAGGTCATGTTAAGCCTAAGTCATGTCAAGCCTAGGTCATGTCAAGCCTAGGTCATGCCAAGCCGAGGTCATCTTAAGCCTAGGACCATCTTGGAACCACCTTGGTTGACCTCCACCATCACCTAGGCATATTGGCCGAGATGGCATCATCTAGGCCGAGGTGTGCATCACCTAGGCCGAGATATGCATCATCTAGGCCGAGATGTTATCATCTAGGCATCCTAGATCCTTAATCCTTGCACCTAGTGATCTTGTTCTGGGACTGGAATGACCTAGACCGAGGTGTGGCACATCTAGGCCGAGGTGTGGCACAGCTTGGCCAAGTGTTATCCTTCCTAGCCGAGGTCATTGAGACCTTACTTGCCGAAGCCTGTGTCCTTAGCCGAGATCATTACTGGCCGGAGTGTTTGCTGTGAAGCTTGTTAGATACGCTTTGTCAGAACCTTGTCTTGTCAATCAGTCACCTTTTTGAGGAGGACCAACCCGGTAACGCCACGTGGCCGAGCTGAGTGTTAAGTCAGCCGTTAGAGAGAGGAACCTATCATTTGTTATATTTTGTTCTAAGGAAGAGAGAGAAGCTCTAGAAGAGGGAGAAGGAGTTCTTGGAGAGAGAGTAGACTTCCAAGCTTGATTCCTAGAGATCAAACCGTTAGATTCGTGTTCTAAGGTTAGATTCTTGATCTTCTCATGTTGTTCTTTATGATTATGTTATTGCATTGCATGATTGAATATGATTTGTAAGCCATGCATTGTTTTGAAGTTCGGTTTTAGAAAGAGAGAGTGGTATTCATGTGTTCTTCAAGAAAAGTCATGTTTTGATCCAAGAGTTTGCACCAAGATCCATGTTTTCATGTTTGTTTTCATATAATCTTCAAGTATGGGTACCCAGGTCTATGTTTTCGAACTCATAGCATGAAAACCCAGATTTTGAATAAAGGAATTATGATTTTAGCATTCATCTCATTCATGTTCTCCATGTTCATGTTCTTCATGTTCTTCATGGGTGGAAACCCAGATTTCCAGACTTCATTTCCCTAGGTGTGATCACCGAGACCACTTTTGCCTAGATCACACACCTAGGCCAAGCATCGTATCTCACCTTGGCCTATCTTGCATGATCACTTGCACCTTAGTTTATCTTGCATGCACACCTAGGCTAACCACTGCACACCTAGGCCGACCATGGTACACCCTTGCCGGCACCTTGTAGCACCTCGGCAGGCAGCTGCACACTGAAGCCTAGGTAACCACACCTCGGCCAAGAGGTGTGGGACCTCGGCCAAGACCTCCTGAGTTCACTCAGCTAGGTCATCTTTGCCTAGATCATTTATGTGCATCCATTCTAAGACCTGGTTGGTACCCAGCATGTTTTCCCTAGGTCATTTCCAGCATGTTCTGCCTAGGTCATTTCCAGCATGTTTTGCCTAGGTCATTTCCAGCGTGTTTTCCCTAGGTCATTTCCAGCATGTTTTGCCTAGGTCATTTCCAGCATGTTTTCCCTAGATCATTTGCATGCATGTGAAGCTTGTTTTTAAGAGTGCATTCAATAGACTTTGCCATGTGTTTGTAGGACTTGGACCTTTGCTTTGATCCCGACGTCCCAAGAATTAGGTGAGTGGTATTTTTAATAAAGTTATGTTATACGTTTTGATAAAGGCTTTGCTTTGCTTTGTTTTGAAAGTATTTGTTAAGCATGAATGACTACCCTTATTTTATGTATCAAGTATAAGCTTTGTTTTGGATGACATTCTTGGAACCGTCCTTTCGTGTTAGGGGACGTTAAGCCCAAGTAACACCGTCCTTTCGTGTTACGGGACGTTAAGCCCAAGTAACACCGTCCTTTCGTGTTAGGGGACGTTAAGCCCAAGTAACATAGTCCTTCCGTGCTAGGGGACTTTAAGCCCAGGTAGCACCGTCCTTTCGTGCTAAGGGACATTAAGCCCAAGTAGCACCCTTGTTAAGATATCGGCCACCGACGGACTATGAACGGGTGTGCTCGATGCCGAGGTTATGCTTTTGTTTTGCTCGGAATGTCATCACCCCAAGTACATGTTTAGATACAAGTTATGCCAAGTACATGTTTTGAACAAGCTATGATATATGTATTGTTTTGACAAGACCTCGGGAATCATTCATTAAACCCTTTATTACTTGTACCATTCACTGAGTATCCAAGCTCACCCTCTCTATATGTATGTAGGTAACAAGCAAGAAGTCGGCTACGCCGAGATGTGTGTGTTTTGCAAGATGTTTTGGATTCGTGTTATGTCGGAAACCTTGAAGATTATGCTTCTTAGTTGCATTTCATGTATTTTGTAAATGTCGGCTTGAGAAGCCTTTTGATCAAGATGTAATATGTACTTTATTTTATTTGTATTCAAGTTGTAAGACTTTAATTGAGATGTATGCCATTTCATTTGACATATGCACAGCTCTTATGGACTAGTTAGATTTACATATATTGCTTCCGCACATATAAGCCCCATATATTATACTCTGATTGTGTGTGAACTTTGAAAGTTGGCCTTCGGTAATCTCGGATTACTGGCCATCACGGCACCATCCTACTAGGGGCGGTTTGGAGTCGTGACAGCTAGCTACCTAATTTATTACAACAATGATGAACAATAAAACTAACTATCTAAGTTCATTAACAATAAACATTCATAATCATTACAATAATGCTACTTATATTTAATTACAATGATAATGAGAGCATTCATTTACAACATTTGATAGAACCAAGAGGCACAAGGATGGCATGCACGTGACGGTTTTCAGAAGCAACTTTGTCTGCCTTCCTTGGAATTTGCCCTGTTTCACCTTCAACAACTGCCCTTTGTTTTTGAAAAACACTCTGTTTACCAAACATTGGGGCCTGGCCAGCCCCCAATAAAGCCCAGCCGGGCCCAAATAGGGCCGGTCGTGCGCTAATTTCGTGCAAAACTTTGTTTTTGTGCTCTGAGGTGAAAACAGTGCAGACAGAATTTTTTGAGCCCTGTTTGTCCCTCTTACATTTCTCTGTCATGGAAAGTCTCAAGAGAAGGATGAGGTCGTTTTCAAAACCATCAATGAGCGCTTGATAATTTCGGCCACGATTTAGACAAAAATCAATGAATGCAATAAATCAACACCAACCCCTCCCTTTTATCATGGAATAAGCTCAAAGGGGGAAGTAAAGGTGCTTCAAGGATCGTCAAAACACCATGAATTGAAGTGTGACGACTCTTGACACAATAGACTTGGCACAATGTCCGGCCGAGCCCAAGCAACCTTATTCATTTTCTTTACGTAGGTTGATCCAATTTTAAACCAATTTCATTACTCTTGTCCATTCTTTAATCCATTTGTCCAAAGTGATGGTTAAGTCCGCTAAATGAGAAAAACATCAAGCGAGAGGTACTCCTAAATATGAATGAGAGACCATGCCTTTGACGATGAACCTCCGTAGAGATTAAGCCATTGAGCATAGGTCTCTAGCTTATATTTTGCATAACCATCAACCGGTTGAAATAACTCTCAAACAAGAAGAAAATAAGAAAGGAGGGAGATTGCAGACATGATAGCGAGATTGATTCTTAATTAATCATAGAAAAGCTACCGAAACATGCATAATACAACATAACAAGCTAGATGTGAAATCTTACAATGCAACAAGCTTTGATATTCAAGCATATACTAATTAAATAAATTGCAACAACCCTAAAACAGCCCCTGATATGCTAAAAACAGTGACCAAAAATCATGTTGGAGAGCATAAAAAAGGTAGGAAAGAATTAGGCAAAGCAAAGCTAGTGAACAAAAGCAAGGAGAGGTGGCTAGCCTCTCCATTTTTAAGACTTCAAACCATATTTTTTTAGCCTTTTCCAAGCTCTGAAAATCAGTTTAAAAGGCAAAGAAGAGAGTGTAAAAACAAGGGCTTGAGCTATGAGATAAGGTGCAAGAGAAGGTGTTAACCTTCTTTACCCTTTGGTAACTATCCAAACCCAAGCTCAAACACTTGAAATGGATTCAAGACAACATAAAAACACAAGAAGTAGATAGCAAGAGATAGAACAAGAATTAAAAGAGAAGGTGATAAGCTTATACCTCTCAAAGTAGTAAGCTCTTGTTTGTAACACAAACTTGGTTCAAGAACACTCTCAAGCTTGAATTGTGATGCCCAAGCCTCAACCAAAGTTCTAAGGTTATGATCTAAGGTGATGTATGGTGTATGGATATTGATCAAGAGAGATTGGTTGGCTCAAAGGTGACTTGTATAGGAAGAATGAGCTATTTCTTGTGTGTATATGTTCTTTTGAAATTTTTCAACCCTCAAAACAGAGGCATAATCTCGTTTTTATAGAATTTGAGCAAAACAAGTCGAAAATATCTTCAAAAAAAGACAGTTAGCGGGCTCTCGCCCAGAACAGTGTGTATCGCCAGCGAGGCACTGCCGAGTCCAAATAGCCATGGCTAGCTCCCAATGGGATACGGTCGGGCCCTAATGTGCTGCCCCACTCCCTTGTTTCAAACTCAGAATAAGGTGGCACAATGGTAAAAAATGAACCTCTGAGGTAAAAATGAGACAAGTAGGAAGGTTTTGGGATTATATCGGGGCTCGACCTTGGATTCCCTCGCCGAGAACTCGAATCACACAATGCAGTTTTCATCATCGAGTGCATTGGACTAAGCACCTAAGTCTTACGGGTGATCAAAAATAGGGTGTCTACAGTTGTCCCTCTTTGACAGAGCTCGGAGTCATAAAATGACGTGAATAAATGTCAAAGCCCAGAGATGACCCATTTCACGCGACCGTAAGACTTGGGCAAGAAAAATAAACTAAAATGCAAATACCAAAGGTTGAACTCGAAGGTTGCCTATATATCCCTTTGTAAGGAATCAAACTTGCATAGTTCAAGGACAAAATGCAAAATGACATGCAGAAATCATAACTTATGATCATGCAATGCAACAATGCAATGAAACACTCACATATATGTTAACAAGCAATGAAGCAATGCAACAAGCGATAACAGGAATACAACACTTGAACAAAAGCATAAATCCAAGCAAAACAAACTAAGTCATGTCTCGCACAGAAAGAAGTGAGTAAATAAACACGTCTCCTACGGGAAGGACAAAGAAAGCACAAACCAAACTACGTCTCACATAGGGAGGATGTAAGAAAATGCAAACCTAACTATGCCTCATGTAGGAAGGGTGAAAAAGATACAAGCCAGATACGTCGCACGTAGAGAGGGCAAAAAGCTCCATGCCAAACTGCGTCTCACACTGAGAGGGCGGAGGGTGGTGTGAACAAACAGGCGTACCTGTTGGTCTTAAATAAGGTAAACAATCCTCACGCGTCGCACGTGAGAGGAGGAAATGTGGTGTGAACAAATAGGCGCACCTATTATTTTTAACCAAGATAAACAATTCTCACATGTCGCATGCGAGAGGAGAAAAGTTGGTGTGAACAAACAGGCGCACCTATTATTTTTAATCGAGTTGAACAACCCTCACGCGTTGCACGTGAGAGGAGGAAAGGTGGTGTGAACAAACAGGCGCACCTATTGTTTTTAACCGAGTTAAACAATCATCATGCGTCGCATGTAAGAGGAGGAAAGGTGGTGTGAACAAACAGGTGCACCTGTTGTTTTTAATCGAGTTGAACAATCCTCACGCATCACACGCATGAGGAGGAAAAGTGGTATGAACAAACAAGCGCACTTGTTTTTTTTAACCGAGTTGAACAATCCTCACGCGTCACACGCGAGAGGAGAAAAGTGGTGTGAACAAACAGGCACACCTGTTGTTTTTTACCAAGTTGAAAAATCCTCGTGCGTCACACGCGAGAGAAGGAAAAATGGTGTGAACAAACAGGCGCACCTATTGTTTTTAACCGAGTGGAAACAATCCTAAAGCGTCGCATACGAGAAGAGGGAAGGTGGTGTAAACAAACAGGCGCACCTGTTGTTTTTAACCGAGGTAAACAATCTTAACGCTTCGCACGCGAAAGGATGAGATCAAAATAATGCATAAGCAGCCAAATTCAGAAGTAGACAAACTCTGAAGTGAGATTATCTCATTCCCGGGAAGGCCTCGAAAACGAAGCCATAAGGCCCACAGAGATAACTCAAGTCAAGGTATAAGACATAAGCACGAATTTTGACGAAGATTCGAACGCGAATTTTAACAAACTAAACAAAGCTTCATAAAAACAAGATAAGCAAAATAATTTTCTTCGAAAATAGGCCTAATTAAGCATGCAATTTGGACCAGGATTCCGCGGTGCGTGAAATCCAAAAATAAAGGGATAAATTAACGGGACGAACATAACTTTGGACCAAACACAAATTAACAAAGCAAATAAATTAACGGAACAAATTAAGAATTTGAACCAAATTATGAGATGTCAACACAACTAATGAAACAAAACCAAAACCACCAAAGATGAACAAATTCTCCCTTTTTCTTCTCTCCCCTCTCCTTTTTCTCCTCTTTTTTCCTTCTTTGTTTTCCTTTTTCTTCTCTTCTTTTCCTTCACCATTCTTTCTTTTTCCTCGCTGTTTTTTTCCACTCTTCTGCTTTCTTTTTTTTGTTTCCACTTTCCCCAAATTCAAATCTTATTTCCACTTTCCCCAAATTCAGATCGAGGCCCAACACTAAAACAAACAAAAACAAAAAAATTGGGTTGCATTTGGGGCTAGCCAGGCCCTAATAAAGCACGGCCAGGCTCTAATAGAGCCGTCTGGGTCGCGATAGCGGCACGGGGCAGTTCGGTCATTCCACGAGCCACGGTTGTTTTAAACAAACCCAACCCTCATTTTCTCACACACTTCCATCCGAAACTCCCTCTCCTTTCTCTCTCTCTAGATTTCCCCTTTCCTTGAGTTACCGAACAATCCTTGCAAATTTTTTTCTTTAAAACCCTTTCAATCCTCTATATTTTGAACCAAACAAGACTTGTTTTGGGTGAGTTTTGGGATTCCACTTGATTTTTCTTAGATTCTCATCCACTTACCCATACTTTCCCTCTACCCCCTTGATTCTTCACTCTCTTTTCCGTTTTCTCTCTCCTAAGGTTTGAATTTTTGAGGTTTCTCGCTCAAAATCACTCACTCACTCGCTTTCTCATTTTTCCCTCATACGTCCCTATGGCTGGTGATGAGGTTCCTATTCCCGACCTCGTTGTGGGTATTGGTGTTGTCCTAGGTGCGGATATAGAGGCCGATGATGCTCCCGCATTGCCTTCCCTTGCCGATAGGCCATTCGACTCAGCCACCTACCAGCAGTGTACACATGCACTGACCCCAGATGGTATCTTGAGATTCGAGGGCCTCATTCCAGGGATAGATGAGGACATTTTGCTACGAGAGCCAGCGGAGCACTTGTTTGCTGATGCCTTTACGGTAAGTAATCTTTCATTTTTTTTGCACATATGTTGAATCTCATAAGCAAACTACTCGTCAATGTTGTACACGTATTGATAACATTCCCTATTTGCAGGTGATAACCAGGAGGATTGGCAATTACGGGTCCACATTTGGCCCTCGACACTGGTATGAGAGGCTTCCCGCGGAGGTCCGCACACAGGTCGATGTTGTAGGTTTCGGGCCTTTCTGTTTGGGGTTCATACAGATGAGGGCTAAGCCACTGCTCTACGGAGCCTTGGTAGAGAGATGGTGGGACATCACTGACTCGTTCCACTTCTCGTCAATTGGGGAGCTGAACCTGGCTCCATATGACTTCTCAATGCTCACTGGCTTGCAGGTCGGGGTTGGCGGCCCGATCCCATTTGATCCCAATATGACGCAGTAGAGAGTTGCACAACGCCAACTCCTCGGAGCGATCCCAGACACCACCAGCCATGGGATGGTGAGGTATAGTTGGTTCTTTGATCACTTCTCTGACTTTCAGCTAGCTACTCCAGATGAGATCGCCCAGTACACCCGCGGCTTCTTTATGTACCTCCTCGGTACTACCTTGTTTGCGAATAGGGAAAATACCGTAGGGTTATATCTCCTGAGAGCACTGGTGCACCTAACAAAGGTGGTAGAGTATGATTAGGGTGGCACCGGCTTAGCCACCTTGTACTGCTACATGAGCTTTGTATCCCACCGAAAGGCGAATACACTTGGCGGCTGCTAGAGAGTTTGGGAGGTACACCTCATACTCACTTTCTATTTAGCTTTGCATTCTGTTCAAATTTGCATTTCATTTTCTGTTCATCTGCTCATTTACTTTATCCATGTCTTTCTGCTTGCAGCTATGGGTTTACATGTATTTCACCTCCCTGGCTCCGGTCCTAGTGAGGCCGATTAAGTTGTCAATACCCCACTCCCAGTACTATAATTCCCAATTTGAGAGACGTCGCCGCATAAACCGAGACTTCCCTTACTTTCGCCGTTTCTTTGACACAATCACTGTGGATCAGGTAACAAAATATTAACCTTTAAATTTTATATACTGTGTGCATACTACACTGTTTCCATACTGTACTGTTTCCATGCTGCACTGTTATTCTCATACTGTTGCTTCTTATACTGCACTGTCATTCTCATACTGTTGCTTCTATACCGTTGCTTCCATACTATGTTTCCATACTGCTTAGATCTTTGACATCTGACATCTACTTCCACAGGTTTACTGGCACCCTTGCGAGTATCCCTCAGGCAGCGAGGGCGACCTATGTTGCCGCATGGCATGCCTCTACTATGAGGATTTTGTTCAAGGGTCCCTTTGGCTAAGCTTATTACCTGGAGGAGAGGTTCACCCGCCAGACGCAAGGCGTAGCGGATCTTGACATTCCCCATCCTCTTTCTTCTCCTCCCGGCACGAGGGTAGTCAATGATCTTCACGACGGACCCTAGGTTGACTTCTTTATGTTGAGGGAGGATGGTAACCAGTACCACAAGCTCAACAACTTCACTACCTTCTTACAAACTCGGGTGATGGCACCTCTTACCTTGGGCGTGGTCTGTGTTGTTCCTAAGGTTGTGGTTGCTGTTGCTGCTGCTGCTGCTGCCGCCGCCGACGGAGGAGTTCCCGCTGCAGCTCCCGTCCCTGGGCTTCCTGTGATTCCTACCGAGGTCATGTACATGGGACCGGATAGAGTGATCAAGCAGATCCCTCTCGAGTAGATCGAGGAGAGGGACCTTAGGCTGGTGCTTGCTCCCGACATTGAGCAAGTACACACTTCTTTATACTTCTACCCACTGCAGTTTCTCATTGCTTTCTACTACATTCTGTTATTTTTGTCCACTGTGCTCTGTTATGTGGTTCTCAATTCCAATGATCTCTCTGTTGCAGGTACCTGCGGTATATGTTAGCGACCTTCCTCGGACAATTGATCGACTGCTTCTCAGATTATGGAGGAAGCAGACTGTTCTAGTGACCCATGGGACCGAGGTATACTTTGCCCCTAGTTTACAGTCATTACAATCTTGCTCACAACTCTTTGATCTCTTTTGATATCTGTACTTTCTCTTTTTCTTTTTCCCTTTCAGCTTGAGCCTACCAGTTGTGCCTACAGGACCTCCTCCAGCTAGGAGACAGAGACGGGGCCCAATGAGGGGCAGGAGAGGTGCTGATCGGAGGAGAGAAATAGTGAGACAATGCTTACCTCCCGAGGAGTCTTTCAAGGAGTACATGACCTCCGAGGATGAGGGAAAGGCGGTCAACATACAGTCTAGCAATTCCAGTGATGATAGTAACGTACCTCCTTCACAGTTGAGGAGGAAGAGAGCGAAGATGGGTTACTAATTTTTTTGTTTTTTCTTTTGCTTTGTAGTTAGGAACTAGCTTCAGATAGACCTATGCATTTTGTTTTTGAAAGACTTCTTTTATTTTCTGGTCTTTGTAAATAATAATTAGGGTTAGACCCACCAGTTTATAAAAAGACAGATTTTTATAGTGATCTTCTCACATGATATGTGATGAATGAATGGTGCTTGCATAATACTCTTGTACAAGACTGTTAACAACTGTGAATGCTTGCTCTTGAATTGATTCTTGAATGATAACTTATAACCGGTCAAAATATAAAATACAACTCGATAACACGAAAACAAAATGAAAACAACTCGAAAATACTAAAAAAAACACTTGGTATAAATAAAACAGGACTCAAAATACAACCATAGTACACCAAAACAAAAGCCAGCCCTTTTCTACAACTGCACTGACCTAGGCCAACATTTAGACCTGGCCAAGTCCAAATAGGCACAGCTGGGCCCAAAAATGAGGTCAGTCAGTGCTGTCCAACTGTCATGCACTGCTCATTCTCAAAGTCTATAAAAGGTGCTCCCAAGCTGTTTTCCTGGCAGAACAACAAAATTTTGATATTTTTCTCTCAAGATGGAGACTCTTCTCAACAATAGGCTCCGAGACTGGATAGCGACTTTGGACGGCTCGAAAAAGGTGAACTTTCGCTATTTTAGCCTAAACGCTCTTTTTCCTCTGAGTCGTACTTTGCTTTATTTTCCGTTCCTCTACACCATTGCTCGATGCTAGAACCCAATCACACATGTGTTTTGCTTTGGATCATAGGAGATGTGTCTGACAATCAAAGAATTTCAAGCATTAATGGAATCTCGGTGTAACAAAGAAATTGTGCCTCAGCCTCGTTTTGGCCATGCCCAGGCTTTGGGACGGATGTTTAGGTTTTCAATACATGAGGCTCGGTCTTTGGACCATGATGGGGAGCTAGACATCCCCGGCTTAGTTCATCAATTTTCCGCTATTGGAAACAGGGATGACCTTCTTTGGCAAGGTTATCGGCAACATGCTCTGTGTTTATGTTTGCTTGTGCAATTCCTCCTTGCCCCTAGTTTTGACGGAGCTAACATCTGTTTGATCGAAGTGGCCCAATGTCTAAAAGAGGGTAAGAGTTGCATGGGCCTGGCCCTGGCCGAAACCTTGATAGGTTTGGATGCCTTTCATCGGCGAGAGACTACCCGTTTTGCAGGGAGTCCGTTACTTCTTCAAGTATTGCCTCCCACCCTGCTAATTTATAATTCTCACATTACTCGACACTCAATCTCTATTTTTCTCTCAAAACCTGTTCCTTACTTTTCCCTCATCGTACACCTCTCTATTCTTTAATATCTCTTATTTTCCATCCTTTCCCAAGTATGGCTTATGGATAAACTGCAAGTAGTGGACCTTTGCCCCGAGTACTCGGCTAGAGCTTACTTCTTTCGCCAATGGCTAGTGGATTTCCCTTTAGAAGGGTTGTGGTATGACTGGATGTGCAGCAGATCTACAACTGACATAACTTGGTGTTGTCCCTAGCTTACCTTGACTGAGATGAGCTACAGCATGTCCCGTCAGCTGAGTATACAGTTAATTGGCCTCACACACTGCGTGTTCTATTTCCCCTTTCGGTTCAGACGCCAGTTTGGACATGAGCAGACACGTCCAGATGAGGAGGTGGAATACCCGGCTTCATTTCCCATTTGTGGTTCACACCTACCTCGATACCTTACTGTTTGGAGGACAAGGGAGCTTCTAGCCCCTACCCCTAGCTTCAGTTACGCCCTTTCTGGCGAGTGTTTAGCTTGTTTTGAGGGCGAAGAACAAGTTAGGCCATCTTTAGCTACAGAAACTTTCATGAGTGCAAGCAGAAGACATAGAGCTATCTGACTTGGCTGTGCCCCTAGTTTTACTGCTTTCATCTTTCTTTTCAAGTTTTAGTGATGTAAAAGCAATTTTCGATTTAAATCAAAAGAGTTGGAAAATGTACTTGTGTTGAAATCAATAAAATTAAAGTTGCGAGTACTAAAAATTTTCCTTTCGGTCCCAAAAATGGTCCAAGTTGTAAAAGGGTAAAATTTTGAAAAAAATTAGCTTTTATTAAAACTTTTCAAAATTGTCTCTGGAAATGGTAATTATCTAACACACTCAAAACCCATCCTCAAGATGTATAGCCCTGAATCCACAAATCACGACTGCCCATAACCACATCCATTATACCAGCCCTTCTACCAATATAAAGATTACACAACTGCGCTAACCGATGATAGAAAAAGATGGCCTGGTCAAATATGAATGAATAGGACAGTTGAATTGGAGATGGTTATGGTCGAACTTCGGAATGAAGTTGCCTACGTATCCCAAAAATGGGAATCAGGCCTTACGTAGTTCGGTTCAGGTTCACTCGAGTATTAACTATTTCCTTTTGGTGCTCTAACTTTTGCCAAAATAGTCCCTTTAGGGTTTTCAACCTTGCGAGCTCAGTTTTTCTTTATTTTTAATTTTCATGCTCTAACTTTTGCTTAGGTCACCCTTTCGGGTTTTCGGCCTAAAGAGCCTCTCAAGAGTAATATTTCTTTAACTTGTCCATATTAATCGGTTGTGAAAACTCCAAGCTATCCAAGTCCATGAGAATAATCGCAGCTCCTGACTAGATTGACTTGATGATATAAAGACCAGTCCAATTGGATCTGAACTTGCCCCTAGGGTCATGGATGGGAGGCCAGTTGTTTTTCAGTACTATGTCTCCCTCCTTGAGATTCATAGACTTAACGTTCTTGTTAAAAGCCCTGGTAATTCAACGTTGGTAGCCCTGGACATGATACAATGCCCTCAGTCTTCTCTCATCAAACAACATTAACTCCTCGAACCTACTCTGCTGCCAATCCGCCTCTGCTATCTGACATTCGGCCATAACCCGCAGTGACGGCACTTCAATTTCAATTGGCAAAACAGCCTCCATCCCATAGACGCGAGAATAGGGCTTGCCCTTGTAGATGTTCAGATTGAGGTTCTGTAGCCCCAGAGTGCAAATGGCAGTTTATCCGGCCAATCCCTATAGGTTTCCATCATTTTTCGTAAGATGTTCTTCACATTCTTGTTACCGGCCTCAATAGCTTCGTTGGTCTATGGTCTATATGTGGATGACTTATGAAAAGCCACATTATATTTCTCAAGCAGATCCACCACCTCTTTTTTGAAGTGTGAGCCGTTATCTGATATGATCTCATTCGGCACCTCATACCGGCAGATGATATTGTTTTTAATGAACTTATCCACATGCGATGCCTTCAATACAACGTAAGACTGGGCCTCCACCCATTTTGTGAAGTAGTCAATCGTGACTAGAATGAACTCGTGCCCATTTGACCCCTTTGGCGTGATTGCACCAATAACGTCGATTCCCCAAACTGAGAAAGGCCATGGTGAAGTCATATTGTAGAGTTTAGACGGTGGTATGTTCATGTGATTGACATAAATCTGACATTCGTGGCATCGTCGTAGAAAACCAATGCAACCCTCCTCCATGTTGACTAGTAGTAGCGTTGTCTAAGAATTTTTTGGGTCAGCATCACACCATTTATGTGGGCTCCACACTCTCCTCCGTGAATTGCCTCCATAAGACGTTTTGTTTCTTCTTCTTCAACACATAGCTTATGCATTCCCAGATGACCTCTTTTATACAGCTTACCTCCGCAGATGATAAACTGGATAGCCAGACGCCGTATTCCCCATTTGTCCTTGGCATTTGCCCCTGGTGGATACGTCTCCTTTTCCAAAAAGTTCCAACTATCGTAACACGAGGGGTTTTTGTCTTGCACTTTATCTATTGCGGTAATGGTCTCATAAGTTGGCGTGTATTTCTGTTCGATAATGATTGGACGCATCTTCACTCCCAACAGGATGTCTACCATTGAAGATAGAGTTGCTAGTGCATCTGCGAACCGGTTGTTCTCTCTTAGTAGATAGGTAAACGTTAGCTTTTCAAACCTCAGAATTAGCACATCCAAGGCCTGATGGCAAACCTTCATTTTCTCTTCTTTGATCGGCCAATCTCCGTTGGCTTGTGAAACAACCAAGTTCGAATCCCCGATGACGTCCAACCTTTTTGCCCCTAATTTTAGGGCTGCTTCCAAACCAGCAATACACGCCTCATACTTTGCTTAAGGGTATATGAGAGTCATCAGGTGTTGTCAACAACACACCGATCCCATAACTGTATTGATTAAATACGCCGTCAAAGTACATTGTCCACGTTTCCTCCTTAACATGCAGAATGTCTTCATCTGGGAACAGCTATTCCACTGCCTCATCTCCCTCTACCGGGTGGTTTTCCAAGAATTCCGTTACAGCTCACCTTTTAACTAACTTGCGTGTAACATATTTGAGATCAAATTTGAAGAGAATAAGCAACCAACGAGCTTGCTTACCTGTAAGCGCTGGTTTCTCGAAAAGATATTTAATGGGATTTAATCTCGAAACCAGGATTACATAATGAGCTAACAAGTAGTGCCTCAACTTCTTGGTAGCCTATACCATGGCTAGGCAAGCTTTTTTCAAGGGAGTGTAGCGGGTCTCGTAGTCTAGCATCTTTTTGCTCAAGTAGTAGATGACCTTCTCTACTTTGTCTTAAGATTCTTGAGCTAGCATGCACCCCATAGTCGAATTCGTCACCGACAGGTACAAGATCAATGGTTTCCCTGGTTCTGGTGGTGATAACATAGTCGAATTTTGCAAATACTGCTTGACCTGCTCAAAGGCAAACTGACAGCGATCATCTCATTGAAATTTCTTTCCCTTATTCAAGAGACCAAATAGTAGTTCTCAAGTCAAGGTTAATTTTGAAATAAACCGCCTTATGAATCGCACTTTACCTAGAAAGCCATGCACCTTCCTTTCAGTCCTCGGTGGTGGCATTTCTAAGATGGCCTTAATTTTGGAAGGATCTACTTCAATTCCTTTCTGCGTGATTAGGAATCCCAGCATCTTCCCTATCGTTACCCCAAAAATGTATTTTTGCGGTTTAACCTCAATCAGTATTCCCTGATCTATTGAAAGAATTTCTCTAATGCGGTGTAGTGGCCTTCTCGCTCTTTGGGTTTGATGATCATGTCATCCACATACACCTCAACCTATTTTTGATGATCATGGTGGTTGTGGCCCTCTAGTAGGTAGCCCCAACGTTCTTCAACCCAAATGGAATGACTCGGTAGCAATAGGTGCCCCACGCAGTAGTGAAAGCGGTCTTCTCCTTATCCTCGGGTGCCATCAGAATCTGGTTATACTCGGAAAACCCATCCATAAATGATAACAGCACGTGGCTTGTAGCGAAGTCTACCAACTTGTCTATGTATGGCAAAAGGAAGTCATCCTTTGGACTAGCCTTATTCAGATCTCTGAAGTCAATACAAACTCTAATTATGCCATCCTTCTTCAGAACTAAAACAATATTAGCCAACACAAGCAAGAACCCTGCCTTAATCTGTTTGGTAACTTTTTCCTTAATCTTCAAAGCCCAATATGGGCGAACTCTATGCAGTTTCTGCTTAACTGGTTGGGCCTTGAGGTTAAGAGGGATCTGGTACTGTACAATCTCAGGATCGATTCCAGGCATATCTTCGTAGGGCCATGCGAAAACATCTTTGAAATCTTTTAATAAAGCAATTAAATGCTCACGTTCCTCCAAAGACAACGTGGACCCGATCTGAACCAAGCGAGGGTCTTCCTCAGTACCCACATTAATTGATACGATTTCATCTATACAGGGTTTGACATGCCTCTCCTCCTCATAATCAACCTAATTTTTCAAAATCCGAGGAATTTCTTCCTCTTCGTTTAAGTCAAAATTTTGAAAATCAAGATCAGTACAACAAACCAAAGGCACAAAAAAGAAGGCAAAGTTCACAACACTCTCATTCAAAAGGTCTGAATCCTCAGTTACAGTGGACTTAAAAGAAAAGCTGAAAGACGACCTGGACAGAACCTTGGTATCCGGGCTACCACTCTCGGAAGTACCAGACTTAGATGAACTCGAATCTAACTCCGACTCCATAAACTCAGTGGAATCAGATCAGGACTCACTATCTGATTCAAAATCGCCAATGACACCCTTTTCGAACTTCCAAACTAGGCGTGGAGCTTCAGACGCATCCACGATGAGGCCAGTGAAATCTGCTACTGATGTATCCCAGATCATTGAGATAGTAAAACTATCCCCAAAGTTGATGGATTCGGCTCCAGCAGTAGAACTTGCCAGTAGGTCAGCCAGCGTTTTTCCCAACAGTTCTTCTTCTTTAATGCCCAGGCTTGTAGTTCTGCCTTGATCTATGCTAGGGCTCAAGTCTACCTACTCATCCCCTTCTTCTGGTAACTGGTGTCCGAAGAAGATCTCGAACCCCAGATAAATTGTCTTTGTTTCCTTGTCAAACCAGGGCTTTGGGAATCCACAGAAGGGGAAGTCTTCCCCTTGGCAGACAAAACGTTCGTTCAAGGTTCCCCGTATTGGTTTGTGGACTAACTCGTACTGTCTCTCAGTCCTCTTTGCTTTCATCCTTCCTCATAACTCCTCTTCATTTTTTTGCCAATCTACAACGGTAGGTTTGTATCCCAGCCCAAAAGCATGAGGGTTGTGACTTATCTCTTTGGCAACAGTACCTCTCTGCCTGCCATTTTTGCCCAATCCTGATCCAAGAATATGCCCCTGTTTGTTTATCATGTAGATGGACTGAGCACTCACGTAATTCCCATCATCCTCCGCCATGATAGGTTGGACCAGCCGGGCCTCTGCCAAAGAGAATCCAGAAAGGAACATGTCCTCCTCTCCATGTATGATTTCTAATAATGGCGCAATAGTTCCCTGGGGAGGATGGATTGCAGAATTGTCGTACACAGTAGCAATCCCATCTTTGAAGGGGTACTTTACCAACTGATGGACTATTAATGACACCGCTTTCATCTGATGTAGCCAGGGCCTTCCCAGTAGTAGATTGAACGTGGCCGGTACATCCATTACATGGAATTCCATCTCATGTTCGGACGGGCCGATTAGGATATGGCTCTTGAACATTCCCATAACATCTCGGCTCATATTGTCATAAGCCTAGACGGCCCGAGTCATAGGTGTAAAGTCAGCCGACCTCAAACCGATAGCGTAGGCAGTCCTCACTGGACATACATTGATCGTTGATCCGGTATCTACTAACACCACCGGAATCCACTTTTTCTGACTTTCCAGGGTTACATATAAGGGTTGGTTGTGGTTGGCACTCTTAGGTGGTAATTCCTTATCGGTAAAAGATATCACCGGTGTAACGTCCCCAGATGTAACCAACGATACCAATTGGTTAGTAGTGGTGTTGATATATAGTTTGGTCAAGTTCATTGCCTCTAACAATGCTTGTCTATGCTCCCAAGAAGCCATTATCAGCCCCTAGATTGATATGTCTGCCTGAATCTTCTTGAGCTGTTTCAAGACCAAGTTTTCTTCAACATCCTTCTCTTTTGATCTCTCAACCTCTTTGTTAGAAGACTCTGGTTGATCTAAGGCTGCAGGTTTGAAGTACCGACCACTCCGGTTCATGTGATTAATCTCATCAGTATAACGGGTGTCATCAAGGGTATCAGTCTTCCATCATTCGTCAGTGTATGCATGACTTAAGTCGCTGTCTTCCCACCACTCTCCTTCAGCCACAGTCAGGCCATTATCTGGTTCTATCCGAAACATGTTCACATCATGCCCCCCATCATCATACCATTCTTCCTCCACCACAACTTTGGTTTCTGCATCCCGATATTTTTAGAGCTTCCTTAACATCCTTTTCCAATCATTGGGCTCCTATTCGACCTTTTTGGTAGCTTGGGCATCACCCACTGTTGTCTCGAATTCTTCTTTCCCTTTTCCTTTTCCCTGCTTCAGAGCTATCTTTGTCTCGATCTCTTCTATCCTTTCCCTTTGAAATTGTTCTAGTGCCTATTTTTTCTCAGTCAAAGGTGTAGACTCAGCGTTGCTACTAGCACCAACTTCCTCTTCTTTCCTAGTCTCTCCTATCTGTTTCTCAACATCTGACTCCTCCTCACTCAGCCACCCCTTGCTTGTTTTCGGCTGGCTTGGATCCCATCATCCCAGTTGTACACTACTCGTATCCTTTTCTTCAAAGAAGTAGAGGTTGTTTAGATCCTCTTCCAGCTCAGCCAGGTCTTCTTCTAGTTCAGCCAAGTCATTTAGGCCCTGTTCCAGCCAATCTTTCTGATTCTGCCCTAACTGGTCCTCCCCAATAGCATTGATGCTGAGAAAGTCTGGTAATATGACTACTGGCTTTGGCTGACCGACGGCCACGATGTATAAGCTGGGGTCGTACTCCTCTACAAGTGAGGCCCCTTTCTCTATGACTTGAGCATCAGGCAAGCCCTTCTCTAGTGCACTTTCTTTATTCTCTGTTTCTACTGCCACAGGTTCTGGTTGGGTTTGTGGTGTTAAATCCATCATGTACATGTACATATCCATGCCTTCTGGAATAATCACCTCTGGCTTGGGTAGATGGGATAGGGTAATGTATACACTGAGGTTAAAGGAAGGCAGTAGTGTTTGTATTTGGTTAATGTTTCTGGGTGGGGTGACTTGGTTATGTAGAGGAAGTGGATTAGTGGTTACGTTCGGTTTGGCAGGTAGAGTGTTGACTTTGTTGTCAATAAGATCCTGGATCTCATGACGTAAATGATAACACAGGTCCGTGGAGTGGCTGTGTTGTTGGTGAAAGAGACAGTACTAGGTCAGGTCATGTCTAGGCGGTAGTGGGTTAAGGAGGGATCATGGATCAAAGGGCTTGAGATGCCCTATTTCCATTAAAATTTTGAGGGTGCGGGGTGGGCTCATATGGAGAGGGGTAAAGATTCTTCGATTTCAGGGTGGGCTGGTATTTTGTGAAGGTTGTGAGGTTGTGACAGTAGTAAAGGGATCAGCCATCTTGGTCGTTGTGACAACAATACTGACATTTGCAGGCCACGGAATAATGCTACTGCTAGCATTGGTACTCCAAGAAAATGGCCTTCTGGCAGGTTCACTAGGTCTGTGGATGATACCTTTCTTGAATCCACTCTCAATTTGGGCCCCTAACTTATGTAGGGAAGCAAATGTGGACAACGGTGCCATTATCATTCTCTGCAGCATATTTGGCTCAAGGTTCTAGACCACCAGTCGGGCTTGCTCTCTTTCAAAAGGTCTATCTGTCATTCTTGTTGCTTCTGCCCTCCATCTGGCAAGAAAGTCAATGAATGATTCTTTAGGGTTCTGGGTAATAGCCTCTAGCTCACTGATGGTTACCTCTATCTGAGTGTTATAAGAATACTGGTTGACAAACGCCTCGAATAACTCCTCTCAATTTCACTTTGTAGAGTCCTCTAATTTAGCGTACTAGATAGCCGCTACATCAGACAAAGTTCTTCCGAACAACAATAGTTTTTGAGCCCAAGACAAGCTCATTAGTCTTAGTACATCTGAAAACAAACGGACATGCACAATCGAAATTTCTCTGGTAATCTGACCGAAGCCTCAGTGTATCCATCTTCGATATCCGGAATGGCGTTGAAGTCTTGGGATTTTTTCCGTGCTTTCTCTGGCCTAGCGATCTTGACCAAGGCCGAATCGATTTTATTGATATCAAAAAGGAAAGATTCCCGCAGGGAGTTGAACCAAAGGCCTATAAGCTGAAGCCGGAGCCGGGGGAAACATTTCCTGAGGATTTGGGATTTGGGGATTTTTTACTAGTGGAGGTGGATCCGGGTTTGGCTGAGTAGTCGGGATCGGATGCACGATCGATGCAAATGCCCTAGATGTAGTGGTAGATCAGCGATGACTTCGTCCTGTGTGGCCATCTTTTGGTTTACGATATCTATGGTTCTTTGGAAAGTCACCATCATGGCAGTAAATTCTTTCGTGTTCTGTGCCATTGCTGGTCTAGATAGGTTACATGCTGGTGAATTGCTTGAGTGAGAACGGATAGGCGTTTGCTGAATGCTTTGTAATGGTGTTGCCGACTGTCTGTTCCTTCTTCGTCGAGTAACTGGCGGAAGTGAGACTAACACAGGCTAGCTACCAACAAGGTCTTGAGCTTTGTAAAGCCTGCCAGAGTGATTCCACACAACTTGGGAAATATCGGGTCTTTCTGAAATTAAGATAGTATACTACCTAGTAAAAGAAAATAAAAACCATCAATCAAAATCGAACGACACTTCGGCCCAATTCACAGCAGATAAAACATAACTAAAGAACCCCAATCCCTACTAAACTTTGTTCTCAAACTCATACTGATATGAACCATCCTGTACAGTCTCACTGTAAAAGCACATACCAAGTAAAAGAACCAAAACACCCCTATGAGGGGGGTAGGGTTACCATGTCCTAGATTTTTGACATGATCTAGACTGCATTACTTCAATCAGTGAGTCTCACAACATCCTGCATATGGGTGGCATCCTGTCCTAATTTGGAATAGTCACTATAGCTTCACTATATGCAATTAGGTCAAATGGTTGAAAGGGTACCTCGACAAGATTACCTAATATACCTCTCACACCTAACACCGAGAAGTGAAAGGAGGATCAAGCGGTATAGCGGTAATCTAGATCCAAAGGTTGTGTTTCCAACATGGCAAGGCCCATGACCAGTCAGCCTTTTGGCAAGCCTTTTGGGCAAACCATCCAGAAATAGCAAATGAAAAACACAGTGACTTAAAGTAACCATGCAAATGCAATGCAAAGGACATATAAGTGTAGATAAAATTTCACATCATGAATTTCGAGTCAAGTTTTCTAAATCCCCAGTAGAGTCGCCAGAAACTATAGCTTGCTTTTCGTGCTCCTTTTGGATACGATTAGCCCTATAATTCGGATTCTCGTGGTTCTAAATCTGATTTCACAATTACAAAACAGTGAAAACACAAAAGAGTCCAAATCTGACAATTCTTTTTGAAAAATCGATGTTTGAATCAAATGCTAAAGATGGACTGCTTTGTTAGATTTTAGAATGGCCACCTAAATATTTTTGAGAAATTTAGAAAACCCAAGACTCGTGCCAAAGGCCATTAGTCCGTCATCACCAAAGTGTCTCAGCTCGGGAACTTAAGTACGAGAGGGGCAGGTCATGAATTGAGCACCCCACTTGCCCGATCAAAGATCGGCCTCTACTAATCATGGTGTGATTCTTATTTACATTATATGTTCTTGTTCCAATTTACTAGGCTATTTTACTATGTGACACACACAAGTATAGATTAATTTACAAAAATTGAAACATTTGATTTTGTGTTTGTTTGAAAATTGTTTCAACTTATCCCAATTTAAGCAATTAGCCTTCATCCACTGGCATTCAAACATGTATATCATTTAAGCAATTAGTCTCATGAAAGCATGATCGACATGGCAACAATCACACGCAATGCAAGATGCTAAAGCAATAAACGCTCACCTAGTACTCCAAGAAAGGCCAAACAAAGCGAAATAATTAGAAAATATGATGTTCCTAAACGATGCAATGTAACTAATGCAACGCACACATCTGTGCAATTTTTATAGGCTCGGTTATAAGCATGGTATATGATCCAATTTAAGGTATGCGATAAATCACGTTTTCAAGCAATGAAAGTGAAATTGACATTGGTTAGTATGATGAGCCGAACCCAAATGCATATGAGACGAGTGTATGCGAACATGAAAAATGATAAGAAACATGATGCTCTACACTACCATTATAAGCGGGTAACTAAAAAGGAGAAAGAAATGGGGGTTGGAAATGAAAAACTCTGTTTTTGTGCTCTGAGGTGAAAACAATGCAGACAGAATTTTCTGAGCCCTGTTTGTCCCTTTTACACTTCTCTGTCATAGAAAGCCTCAAGAGAAGGATGAAGTCGTTTTCACAACCATCAATGAGCAAGTTGCTTGCTTGATGATTTCGGTCATGATTTGGACAAAAATCAATAAATGCAATGAATCAACACCAACCCCTCTCTTTTATCATGGAGTGAGCTCAAAGGAGGAAGTAAAGATGCTTCAAGAATCATCAAGACACCAAAAATTGACGTGTGATGACTCTTGACACAATAGACTCGACATAAAGTCCGGTCGAGCCCAAACAACCTTATTTATTTTCTTTACGTAGGTTGATCCAATTTTAAACCAATTTCATTAGTCTTGTCCATTCTTTAATTAATTTGTCCAAGGTGATGGTTAAGTCCGCTAAATGAGAAGAACATCAAGCGAGAGGTACTCCTAAATATGAAGGAGAGACCATGCCTTTGACGATGAACCTCCATAGAGATTAAGTCATTGAGCATAAGTCTCTAGCTCATATTTTGAATAACCATCAACCGGTTGAAATAACTCTCAAACAAGAAAAAAAGAAGAAAGGAGGGAGATTGTAGACATGATAGCAAGATTGATTCTTTATTAATCATAAAAAAGCTACCGAAACATGCATAAAACAACATAATAAGCTAGATGTGAAGACTTACAATGCAACAAGCTTTGATATTCGAACATATACTAATTAAATAAAATGCAACAACCCTAAAATAGCCTTGAATATGCTAAAAACAGTGACCAAAAATCATGTTGGAAAGCATAAAAAGGTAGGAAAGAATAAGGCAAAGCAAAGCTAGTGAACAAAAGCAAGGAGAGGTGGCTAACCTCTCCATTTTTAAGACTTCAAACCATATTTTTTTAGCCTTTTCCAAGCTCTGAAAATCAGTTTAAAAGGCAAAGAAGAGAGTGTAAAAATAAGGGCTTGAGCTATGAGATAAGGTGCAAGAGAAGGTGTTAACCTTCTTTACCCTTTGGTAGCTATCCAAACCCAAGCTTAAACACTTGAAATAGATTCAAGACAGCATAAAAACACAAGAAGTACATAGCAAGAGATAGAACAAGAAGTAAAAGAGAAGGTGATAAGCTTATACCTCTCAAAGAAGTAAGCTCTTGTTTGTAACACAAACTTGGTTCAAGCACACTCTCAAACTTGAATTATAATACCCAAGCCTCAACCAAAGTTCTAAGGTTATGATCTAAGGTGATGTATGGTGTATGGATATTGATCAAGAGAGATAAGTTGGCTCAAAGGTGATTTGTATAGGAAGAAAGAGCTATCTGTTGTGTGTATATGTTTTTTTGAAAATTTTCAACCCTCGAAATAGAGGTATAACCTCGTTTTTATAGAATTTGAGCAAAACAAGTTGAAAATATCTTCAAAAAAAGACAATTGGTGGGCTCTCGCCCAGAACTATGTGTATTGCCAGCAAGGCATGGTCAGGCCCAAATAGCCACGGGCAGCTCCCAATGGGGCACGTCCAGGCCCTTATGTGCTGTCCCACTCCTCTGTTTTAAACTCAGTATAAGGTGGTACAATGGTCAAAAATGAACCTCTAAGGTAAGAATGAGACAAGTAGGAAGGTTTTGGGATTATTTTGGGGCTCGACCTTGGATTCCCTCGCCGAGAACTTGAATCACACAATGCAGTTTTCATCATTGAGTGCGCTGGACCAAACGTTTAAGTCTTACGGGTGGTCAAAAATGGAATGTCTACAGATTTGTGCCACTTGTAGAGAGAATAGAAGCAGAAGAAATGTCAAGGGAAGCGAAGCAAAAGAAAGAAAGCTAAGAAGGGGGTCGGTTGTGGTAAATGGCAATTTAAGGTGATCTACTATTGTAAAGGCCTTAGTTGATGTCCTAAAACTTTTGCTTCTCCTCATTTCACATGACAAATTTTTCTATTTTAAAACAAAAAAAAATTATACGAAGAGGTGCATAAGACTTGAATCCAAAATCTTAGGTTTAAATAATAAGATTTTCACCACTTGGACAATATACATATTATTATATTATTTTCTTTATAATTTAATTTAATTTTTACTTATTTTAATTACACAGTCACCGCTAATGGAGAATTATGTATTGAGAGAGTATTTTCACAAAAATGGGAAAAAAAAAAAAAAAAAAAGTCAATTGTGGAGGTATATGGTGAATGTAGGAAAGAGATCAATTATAGAAGTAGGGTACAAACGTGCATAGAAGAGAATAAATTATTATTATTTTTTATTTTTTAATTTTTTTTTGCAATTGAAGAATATAAATAAATAAAAAATGAGAAAATCATTTTTTTAAGAAATAAAGTTAAAAATTAACAAAAATGTAATTTTATTTTATTTTTGTAAATTGTTCCTGAATATAGATCGAGTCTAGATCAACTTGAATCACATGACATTTTCCTTCCATCGTGAGAAAATATTTTCTTCTAAATATCAAAATGATTAAAAAGTTATTTGATTATTTATTTTTTAATGTGTTAAGACATTTGTATGGCTGTAAATCCCAACTCTATTACTACAATAATTTTCATACAAAAGAATTAGAAAAGAGAATCATCATTGATCAATCACTGTTTTACAGCACAATTCAATACATCAAACAACAGTCCAATCTCTCTCTCTCCCCTCCTTGAGAGGAAAACTTATAACCAAACTCATAGAGACTGATGATTCAACAAGAATTCAATAGACTGGTAAAGAAATCTAAACAACTTAAAACACACCATATCACATATATACACACACTTGATGATATACATATATATATATATATGGATAGTGGATGACTCTATATATACACGACCTTCATCATCATCTGCTTCACTTTTTCATCATCATATTAAAAATTTCAATTAAGTGAGAAGATCATTGACCCAACCAAGATCAGGGCAAGCCAAACCGTTATCATTGAGCTTCTCATCATTATTGAGGCTCTTGCTTGAAGAATCATCACCATTACTGCAAAAACCCGTGGACCCAGAAGGACTTGTAGTGGAAGGAGATAGAATGAATTGCAGTTGATCATATTCATCACCATTGCTCAAAGAAACATCGACCCACAATGGCATTCCTTTCGTAGTAGTAGTGGCAGTATGTGAATCTTCATTCAGATTCATGGACTCCAAAGAGCTCATTAGCTCAGTGGTCAGCACATCTTTGTAACTCAACGGAGGAGGAGAGATTGGAGGAGACAAACCCATTAGTGTAGATGTAGGAGAAGCAGAGACAGAGTGACAAAATGGGCAACAACAATGAATCGAATTCCGGTAATACTTTATCTCCGGCGGCGACAAGAGGCGGAGCTGGCGAGGAGAGTGAGCGAAGAAACAGACCTTCCGCTTGCAATTCTCACCGTCCTTGCAAGCCTCGGTTCGGTACCGAGCAGGGTGAAGCCAACACTCGAAAACGCCGTGTGCGAACTCGCAATTGTCGCCGCGGCTACAACTTCCGCGGCGGAATTCGGGGCAGACGGTGCCGGAATAGTGGAAGCGCCGGGGATCTCTACGGCGAGCTTTTTCGCCGGGATGAGCGAAGGGACAGTCGGTCCAGTCGTGAGTGCGGCTGCGAGGGCAGCGGCGGACCTTGAACTCGTAGATTCGGAAATGGTCCGAAGAGTAAGGGTTGGTGGTGGAGTCTTCTTGTTGTTGTTGTTGTTCGTCGTGGAGGCCATTGTCGAGCAAGAATTGCTGATGCAGGGCTTCCTCGGATCTCGGAGAGTCAGTGGTGAGGGCACTGTGTGGGATGGAGGTGGGGAGGAGGAGTTTCCGAGGAGGAATGTTGAGATGTGTCATGGTTTTTTGGGTGAGGAGGAGGAGGAGTTGCTGGGAAGGGTGGAACTTGTGTTGCTGGTGAGACTCTCCACAAATGCTTCCCATTATGATGATGGTGATGATATATTTTTGGAGAGAGAAAGTAACTAGTATATTTGTTGGAGAAAGAGAAAGAGAGAGATTTGTTAGATGATGATGATGGAAATTAGATGAGAGAGAGGAGGCAAGGGAGCAGTTGACATAAATAGGGCGGTTAGGTTAGGGAGAGAGGGAGGATGGCGTAATAAGGGGTCGTATAGCATGGGTCGGGAGAGACATGCGTGGCAGCATATCATTAGGTAAGAGCATGTAAAGAGCAATATATGCCGTCCTTTCTTACGAAATTTTTTGCGATGGTTCGAAACAATGTCATTTTAGGATAAATTTTTTTAAAAAAAAAAAAAAAAAAGCAATTGAACAAAACCAGAGAGGCAACGGCAAGAAGAAAGAAAGCCGTGGCAAACCCACACCACCGTGACCCTCATAGCCAGCAATCTTCGGCCTTCATATCACCGTTGCAGCCCATATTCCCTTCCTCTTCTTCTTTTTCTTCCTCCTCTTTTCTCTCTTTAAAACTACCAACTCATTAACAACCATTCCCATAGCTGAGAACCCCCTTCTCTCTCTCTCTTTCGATCTCGATCTCAATCTCGATCTCGCCACCAACGACGAGCTACCATCTCAATCTAGATCTAGGGTTTGGCCACTTCTACTCCCTAGCCGCTGCTGCCGCTTATGCGAAACCCTGAGACCTGAGAGAGAGTATTCAAGGTTTTGATTTTTTGGGGATGAACTAAGTATACATTCACAGAACCAAGACTGACCTGCATTTAGGCCTCAAAATAAAATTTTGAAATATTTAAATCATATTGGGGCTTAAAGCGCAAGCAAAATAAATAACAGAACGTCCATTGAGCAGTGCTTATATGTCAGAATTAATCATGTCATATAAAGAGTTCACATTCACAGTTCTTTTGTATACAGGTCCAAGTCATAGAGGTATATATAAAAAGTTTACAACCCAAAATTTACATATTAACTAAGTGTTCAACAAAAGCCACCAAAGACTTAACTCAAATGTGGTATCAAGGAACTCTTCAAAAGGACAAAAGGTTCCAATTTGGAAGCTTAGCAAAACAGGTCCCACAAAAGTTTCCTAAGGCTAACCTAGGGCTGACCTCCAAGCTGATCACTTACATAAATATATATAAATACAGAGTGAGTAAAGCTTAGTGAATAATAGTAAAGTAAAGAGAATCCAATGAAGAGGTTTGAATTAAATAAGAGCATGTGATGTAAACCCATTATTTTTCCAAGGTACAATATTTAGAGCATTCATCATAATCACATTAAGCAAAGCGTTATTCATAATCACATTTTTAGAATGACCTCAAGCCCATTTATTGTGAAACGGCCTTGAGCCCACATGTAATAGAACGGCCTTAGGCCCAATCACGTGTTAACAGAACGACCTCGGGCCCACATATGACAAAACGGCCTCGGGCCCAATCACATGGTAACAGAACGGCCTCGGGCCCAATTATAATAACATAATGGCCTCGGGCCCAATCATAATAACAGAAACAGAACAACCTCGGGTCCATTTCATATGTCATTATGATCTAATGTTCAATCATCTCTAATAAAGCATAAGTTGTACAAAACATGTCAAAGTACATAAACATAACATATAAACATAACATATCGTTATACTACTATTACTCATAGTAGTTTTCCAGAAATGGTTGACCGGTCCTCGAATCTTGACCTGCAATCACAATGTATATAGCACAACATATCAAAACATAGAATTGCTCTCTTGATCAAATTTAATTCTCTTAATCTTTTCTTAATCAAATAAACCGATCCCTTACTTTGCTCTTTTTGTTAGTTCTCAATGGGTCATAATCCGTGTCTAGGAAAATAGGAAGAAACAAAAGGAAATTGGGTTAGGAAAGGAAACATGAAACGGTTAGAAAGAAAGTGAACAGTCTTCACTAATTTGAACATATCTATTTGTGTACTTTGAATTTGGATGTGGGAATATCACCATTGGAAACTAGACTTCCGGGGCTTAAATTTAGGCTCAAGAATAACTTAAAATGGAGTCCGAATAAGAAAGATATGCCTATTCAAAGTTGGGTTGAAACAGGGGAGTTTCGCACATAAAGGACCAGGGCACGTGCGAGAGCACGTGCAATTATTTCAGAATACAAAATGTTGCTGGCAAGAGACTTCCGCACGTGCGAGAAGCCCCACCACACGTGCGGCTCTGGGCAAAATTCTGCTACCGAAAATATCTGTTGGTTCTAACACTTGCTCTTCCATTTTCCAAGCTAGGTTTCAACTCAAATCACTCAAAAACATGTAAAACTAATAGAAAACATGAGATTATGATCGTTTTCTAAATCAAAACATCAAAAATACAATGAATCTTCAGGCAAGAAAGATTAAAATCCTTGTTTTAGTTCTTTTTCAAGCATTTCAAAACTTCTTCTTTCAAATTCACATAGATCTTCATTTCATATATATACAAACCCTCAAGGTTAAGGCTTAACTTCTCACAATCAACTTCATTTTATTTAAATCAAGGCCCAAAACCTTTCAAACCTTGTTGAATTAAACAATTCTAACTTCAATAAAAATCATGATTTCAAAGCAAAGCCAAAATTCCATTTACAAGCTCAAAGACTTGAAGTCAAGAACAAAATCAAAAGCTATGCATGTGACGAGTTCTAATTCCAAAATCCATGGAGAAAGTCCCTTGAAATCTTTATGAATCTTAGAAATCATGCAAGAAAGCAAGTTATAAACATGAATCTTAGGAAATCATGCTATGTTCTTGTCGTATGTGACAAAATACATGTAAAAGCCTCCATAAAATTCATAAGTCTAATTCTTAATTCATGATCTTCAAGGTTTGAGAGGTAAAATCTTACCTAGAATCTTCATAGCTACTTAATCTTGCTCTTGAGCCTCCTCTTCCATCTCTTCCTTTCTCTCTCTATTTCTCTCTACTCTTCCTCTCTTGGATGACCCTCCAAAATTTTCCACTCACCAAACGAGAGGAGATGAGTTCAAAAAGGGCTTATATCACATATATATGTATTTAGCTAGGACACTTGCTAAACATGTCTTAAGGAATCAGACTGAATCAATTTTCAATTAAACTTTTCAAATGACTCTAAAAATCCCCATTAACATATCCATGTATTCAATTTCGCTTTCTGAATCCATTAAAGTCGTCAATTTTAGTTTACTTAAGGGTTTGGCTAAAATAAATCTAATTAATTCATTACGAATCAATTTTTTACAAAACTTCATATTATATTCCAAAAATCATGCTAATCATAACTATAAAGTCAATTTCGGTTTATTGCACCTCTAAGGCTTTCAATTTGCAGTCCAAAAGTCGTAATTTCAACAGATTTTCTTATAACTGACAAATACAATCTCATAAGCACATAATTCACACATTTAAACATGGAATTTCATATCAAACATATAATCACACAGATGATGAGGGAATTAGAGTATAAGCAGCATATAAGCGAGTCGGGTTATTACATATACACACTGATATATATGTATTGTTGTCTGGTTTTTGTTATGGCGTGTCGGTCATGGACTTCGCTCTGTGTTGGTCTTGAAGATCGATTCTCTGTTAAAGACGATGATCGATAGAGAGAGAAAGAGCGGTGATAGAGATTGATTTTTCTTATTAATTTTCTCTGTGTTCTGTTGCTCTTTTTTTTTTTTTTTTTTAAATTTTGCCCCAAAATGACGTCGTTTTGGGGCACTGCAGAAAGCCCCGCAAGAAAGGACCGCAGAGGATCCAGACTCCTTCCGAAATACACATAGCACCAAAAAGCACCCTCTTTGCTATGCTTCAAGACAAGCCTCAGTCTCAGGCCTGCTTTGTTTTCTAGCTTAACCCTCCTCTAGATTTTCATATATTATTTTAAACAATGTTAGAGCATCTCCAACGGTGTATCTTTTTTTTTTCATTAAATTTGAGTAAAAGTTTCATTTGATATTAAGTGCTCCAACGGAAGTTTTTAAAGCTTCATCAGAATACCAGTCAGTTGAGTAGATGTCCGGCCAATCGACTGGCCGGTGTTATTTTTTCATAAATTTTTGAATGGTCATCTGAGGGACATTCGGTGGTGAAAATCTAACGGTTATAAATAGTGATTTGATGAAAGGCACATCCATCCTCAATTTAATGAAAGATTTGAGAAATTCTGGATTTGATGAAAGATTTGGTACTGGGTTGAAACAACAAAAAGTAAGTTTTTTTTATCAAATTGAAATTTGATGAACCATTTGGTAAACCATTGAAGATGGTCGTAGAGACTCATATTTGATGCTTCTAAATTAGGATTGCGAACAAACTAAGTCGAGTTTTAGTATGTTTAGACTTTTTTTATTAAGATTTTAACAAGTTTGAACTCCAGCTTGAACTCAGTAAAAAAATTTAACGAATCAAGCTCGAGCTGAGTTGGCTTAAACTTGGTTCGAGATCGAGCATGTTCACAAGCCTTAACGAGCTAAAAAAATTATAAATTCATACTTACGTATGAAATTAAAATTACAATTGAAATTTTGAATATATAATTATATATACAATATATATATACTTTAAAAAAGAAATAAATAAAAAATAAAAATAAGTTAATATCTTACCAAACTAATTATATTTACCACTACTATTATATCTATAGTTCGCTATTATTTACATATAATAAATTTAGCTATTATTTACATTTATATTATTTAAATATATAAATAATATATTTATTTTATTATTTAAATAAATGTTAAACGAGTCAGTTAACGAGTCAAGTTTTAGTATGTTTAGCTTAGTTTATTAAGATTTTAATGAATTCGAACTCGAATTCAATAAAAATTTAATGAACTGAGTTTGAATGAGCCCTTGCTGAGTTGAACTTGAACCTGTTCACAAAAGGCTCTGTTCATTTGCAGCCTTATCCCAAATGCAACTCTAATGATATGACTGTTAATGTATATATGGTATATATTCCTACATATATTAGGTATTGATTTTCTAGATATATTAGGTATTATCATAATTAAGTTTCTTATAGGATACTCTTTCTCATAGTTAGATTTCTAATAGAATACTCTTTCTCAGCCTATATATACAACCCTTCTATTGTATAGAACAATATTATTCAATACAATACATTCAATACAATACATATTATTTCCTCTCTCTTTACTATTCTAACATGGTATCAAAGTTAGGTTAAGAAATTAGTAATTTCGCTTCACCAACGGGCAGCAGCCTCGCGTTGGCTACCAGTTGGACCTCAACCTATTCCGCTGTTATGTTTTCTTGTTAGTGTCACTTCGTAATGATCTCTTCCTTTGTTTGTTGGTTTATTCCTACCCCAAATATCTCTATCATATTTTTTTTTTTTTTACTCGCAATACATTTTTTTCTCCACTCTATCTTTCCCTCTGCTTCAACTTCAAATTGGTTTCTATCTTCAAACCTATTTGAGTTTGAGGGGAGGTATTCAATGGTAGAGCCAAAAAATTAAATCAGAGAAGGCACTTATTAATTATAACATTAAAAACTTTTATAAAAATATTTCACATAAATTTTTACAATTGACTTCAAGAAAGATAAATATATATATATATATTATTTGTAACTAGTATATCATGGACAATATAAAAAAAAAGTCATAGATATAAGTTTTAAAATAAATTATATACTGATAAAGTAATTTTTTATACAAAACTTCAGTAAAAATTCATTATAATAGTAATACCACATCATCATTGACATATGATATCACTAACCAATAGTAAAAAAACACATAGATGATAAACCCCAAATGCCAAATGTAACTAACAATTCAATAAATTTCATATCTTCATTGAGATTAATTATAATTATATGTCAATAATGATAGACATCACCATTGTATTGAAATTTTCATAAATAATAATATGACTTATCGTAATATCTTTATTTTCAATAAAAAAAACAACCATTATTATTCTCATAATTTTAAAAATGTCATTGATATTTCACCCTAAATAATATTTTATAATTTTTTTTATTTAAAATATTTTCTTTATGTTTGCAAAAAAAATTATTCTAAAACCCAGAGGGGCACGTGACCACCCTGGACCTACTGTGGCTCCGCGACTGGGGGTATTATAAATGTCATGGTGAGCATGGTCATACACCATGCAAACCACCCAAGTCACCTCCTTGACGCACACTCTAAGCCACCCTCTTGGCACACGTCCCTAAACCGCTCTCGGGCGCACTCAGTCATCTGTTGCCTTTGTCATTCAGCACCACGTCATAACTTTTGTGTATGCCACGCTTGTTGATTCAACATCTAGTCTCTACAACGGTCCGACATGACCCCGTAAACTGTCTCGACGTTTATTCCGGTTAGCTCTTACATCAGTCTGGCATGACCCCTTTAAACTGTCCCGACATTGATTTCGCTTAGCTCCTACAACAGTTCAACATGACCTTAAACTGTCCCGACATTGATTCCAGTTAGCTCCTCCAATGGTCCGACATGACCATAAACTGTTTCCCGGCATTAGTTCTAACCAGTTTCTATATCGGTCCGACACGACCTTAAATTGTTCTAGCATTAATTTCGGCCAGTTCCTACAATGATCTGACACGACTATAAACTGTCTCCCGGCATTAGTTTCGGCCTCTGATCTATTTCAAATGCCCTTGCGCTTCCATTCGAACTTTGCAATCTATTTTCCTTTTATTTTGTTTAGTTTTATTTTATGTTTTAATTTCTCTCTTCAAACTCAATATGTGTATCCTCCTTGAGTTTGAGGGGGATGTTAATGTATATATGGTATATATTCCTACATATATTAGGTATTGATTTCCTAAATATATTAGGTATTGCCATAGTTAGGTTTCTTATAAGATACTCATTTTCATAGTTAGATTTCTAATAGAATACTCTTTCTAAGCCTATATATACAAGCATTCTATTGTATAAGACAATATTATTCAATACAATACATTCAATACAATGCATATTATTTCCTCTCTCTCTCTACTGTTCTAACAATGAAAAAGAAGTAGAGCTCTACATAATGGAGTATGTGACAAATTAAAAATTAATACTTCATTTCATATCATTATAGATGAAATTGTGAGAATTTTATCAAAGGTCTTAAACATTTTCCTATTATTTTCCTCACAAATGGTGTATGTTCGTCTATATATGTTTAGAGAGGTAAAGTAACTATATATATTAATGAATTATTAATTCATCTCATTTTCGATGAACGAAATAAAGGCACTGTTTAGCATCTCTTACAAAAGTACAATTTTTTGTCTTTTTGTTTTAATAGATGTTTACATATTAAAAGGTAACCGTAATTCATATTAGATGTGTGTTTTGAATTAGTAATAATTTTTTTTTTAATTTATTTTCATGAATATTGATATATATATATACTCATTCCGTCCCAAAATAATGGTCCCTTTTGGAGAATCCAATTTTTTTTAGTAGTACAATTATTACTTTTGAAAAAAGTTGATTTTCCAAAATTATCCTTTTAATAGTACATTTTTTAAGAATATCAATATCATAATTATACTTTTTATATTGTTTATTAATTTAAAAGAAGGGTAAAATAGAAATTTTATATTATTTTTGTACTTGATTTTTGAAGAGGGACTAATATTTTAGAACAATGAAAAGTGAAATAAGGGACTAATATTTTGGAACGGAGGGAGTAGTATCTTGTGGGTATTAGTTTTCAAACAAGTTACATATATACGTGTGTAAAGTTAAACAAGTTTTCATTTCCCCCCCCCCCCCCCCCAAAAAAAAAAAAAAAAAAAAAAAAAATCTTGAAATATGTTGTACAATCTCATTATTATGCTAACTATGCTAGATATGATGTATTCAAGTTGATACGATGATCGGTAAATCAGGTCAATATAAAGATAACTAAAACAATTAATTAAATAAGTCGTGTCAATGTTAAAATAACTAACACAAGAATAACATGACAGCACGAATCCAACCGCAAATATTATTCAACCAGTTGAATATACATTAAAGTACGAAGAAAATGCCACTGCACCTACCATCAAACAAATAAAATGTCGTATAATTACACATAAACTAGCTACAATCTTTTACTATCAGCTGTATAAGAAATCTAAAAGCTCCTTTTTTTTCAAAGAAAAAAAATAGATAGATTACTGAAACTTTACAACTATGCAGGAGATATCATCCCTGCTTTTCTTAGAAAGAGCCTCCTCTGTTAAATGCTTCGCCGCTGAACGAGCATCTTTTATGTTTTTGATAGAATCCACTGCATCTTGGTTCAACATCACCTGCCCAGTGAACAAAGGCCACAAATTGAGAATTTCAGTTGCATCATCTAAAATTACAAGAGAATGAAACAAAGATAGGGTACTCAAAAGCATTCTTATCAAATCGGAATTGAATTGTAAATTTCACTCAATTTAAGATTCAATAGCATGAATCTAATCATTTTGATTGAAATTTGTATCAAATCATACAAATCGAATGTGAATTGTACTATCCTAACAACCAAGTAAAATAGAAAATGATGGAAAATCTGTTTAAGAAAGCAACAAACCTTCCATAACCCATCACTTGCCAAAATGATAAACTCTGTATCATCGTCTATCAGCTCCATCACCACATCAGGTTCTGAGCTCAGATGTCTCTTCAAGGTCTTGTCGCCAAACGCCCTTGCCACTGCCAGCTGCCCATCAACTCGAGGGACATCACCTAAGAGTGTCACAAACTGTCAGCTAATTATGCAAATTTAGTTGCCTGAGACATTCACTAGCTCCGATCTCTACTTTGGCAAATGGTCCACTTTTACAACCCAAGAAATCAGGTAACACATCCAAAGTACTATTATCAGAAAAAAGGGAAAATGAGAATTTGAAACCTTAAAAATTATAAAAGCATTAAAATTTATAAAAGGTGCAAAGTTCATCACTGAAAACAAAAATCAAATCTGACTCCATTCCAGCTAGATGGAAAGGCTGAATATAACTGCCTGTGGTGTCTCAAAACCACACAAATTAAATATATATATAGGATTCATAAAATTTCGAATAATAATGATCTTTGGCAACTAGACCAACCCAGCAACCATCGATATAAATCACTCCAACTCAAGTTCACAAATATCAAAACATGTGTTACCTGGAATGTTTGATACAAAGCCACCCTTGCTCTCAATCGTCTTTTTTTCCTTGCTTGGTTCATGATCAACCGATAGCTGTTTGGCTACACCCTTCTTGCATATAACAGCCCGAGAATCTCCCACATTCGCAACTACGAGCTTCTGACCGTTGATCAGTATTGCCGTTACTGCAGTTGATCCTCCTATTCCCAGTGAAAATGAGTTCGCCAAAATATCAACATCAGTCGTGTGATAGGCTCTCCTCATTGCACTTTTTGTATCGTTCCAAAAGTCATGCTGCTTGCGACAAGAGAAGAGAGATTGATACATGAAAAGGTCGTATAAATAAAAAATAATAGTAATAAATAAGCAAGGTGATTACCAGAACAAAAGGAAGTGAGAAAAATAGAAATAGAAAAAGAAAAAGAAGAAACTACAAGAAATATCAAGAAAGTGGCTGCATGCCCGAGGGTGCAAGGGTTCGTGGAGTTGAGGCAAAAACAAAGCTAGAGAACATTAGGAAACATTAAATAAACATGAGTGTGCACACACGATGCATATGCTATGAAAAACTCAGGAAACCAAATTTTAATTGTTCACAATCAAAAGCCTAAACAGTTTATAGGGGGTTAAGAATTAAAAACTACAATAGTTAATAAAAATTGAAGCATTTAAGAAAAGTTGAGAAATCAACAACTGAAGCAGTTTCTTATGACAATTTTGGAATGAGAAAAAATGCGACACTTCACTTTTTGGTTTACACCAAATAAGTGTTCTGCCTTTATATATTAGCACAGATATAGGGCATTTCCAAGGAAATACGCAGTACCTCTTTTAAAATATTTTCAAATAGGTGCAATTGCAAGTAATTTGCAACATCATGGCCCATATGGCCATCAAAAATTGCAAATAAACCCAACTCATTGTTCTCTATTTTCTTGAATTCAGAAACTAAATAATCTTCCATGGCATGATTTGATTTTCCTTTCACAAGATGAAAGCCATGAGTAATATGCTTTGACATTCTACTTTTGCTCTTCCCTGCATCTGGTGTGACTGGTGTGGTTATAGCACAGCATGTCTTTTCCTGTACAGAATATTGAACCAAAAAATAAGAATTCAGTGATTTATCCAAATAAGTTCAGGAAACTAGAGAATTAAAACACCACATTGCAACTCCATCCACAGTGAGGTACTATTGCTTCAACTCCACATTTAGTTCTGTTTTTCCTTAGTCAATAATCCTTATTTTAGTTAAAGGAACAAAAAAAATACACGGGAATTTTTATTTCGAACACAACAATTAAAGCAAATTACCTTACCAAGAAAGTAGCCTCATTAATAGATCAATAAAATATCACATCTAACCACCCAAAATTAAGGGGATGAAGGACAGACACCTCTCCAAAGGTCACGTGATAGTGTCTAACACGTGTCGAACACGAACACCTGCCAAACACGCTCCAGACAAGCGTCGGACACACTGGGGACACATTGGATGCATTGGGAACACAACAATTAAAGCAAATTACCTTACCAATAAAGTAACCTTACCTCATTAATAGATCAACAAAACATCACATAACCACCCAATATTAAGGGGATGAAGCATGAACACCTCTCTGAAGGTCACGTACCAGTGACCGACAAATGTTGTACACGAACACATGCCAAACACGCTCCAAACACATGTCGTACAAATTAGGGACACGTTAAGTTTATGTTGGGAACATGCTGGGGACACAATGTCCCAATTTTTTTATTTATTTTACCGAAATAGCATACTCAAGGTTGATGAATTTGACAAGAATAAACATTTGACATATAATAAATATACCAAACCAAACTAAGGCTTGTATCCTAATCAAGTAGGATCAGTTACGTGAATCTTTTTTTGCCATTTAGGTCTATCAAAGGCCATATGTTGAGTTAAATTAAATAAATGCATATCTTTTTCACTACCACATCCCATGTCATCTTAGGTATTTTTCCTTCCCCTAGCATCTCCATTTATGGTGACCATATCAGTTTTCCTTCCATTGCATCTATATGTTTCCATTGTACATAAACGTATATAACCAAAGCATCTTAACATACTCTCTCTCATCTTCAATAGGCTGCTACACTTACCATTTCACCAATATATTCATTTTTAATTCTATCTTTTCTAGTCTTACCACACATCCATCTAAGCATTTTCATCTTAGCTACACTTATTTTATACACATGTTGTTTCTTAGTTACCCAGCAATGTGTCCCATAAAGCATCATTAGCCTTATAGTTGTTCTATAAAAAACTTCTTTCAATTTTATTGGTATTCGCCGATCACATAATATGGCAGATACACTCCTCCACTTAAACTAACCTACTTTGATTCTATAAATCACATCATCTCCAACCTTACAATCCTTGTTAATAAGCGAACCTGAGTAATGAAAATGATTATTCGTTGTTATCTTTTAGTTTTTAATCTTCACTTCTCCATTATTTTCACTTCTATTGTTGCTAAAGTTACACTCCATATATTTAATTTTATTTTTACTAATTTTAAACCCTTTTGACCTGAGTGTTCCTATCTATATTAGTAAGTGTTTATTCCTTCCTTAATTTCATCTACTAGAATGATATCATCAGTGAACAACATACACTATCGGATGTCATCCTGAATGTGTTTAATTTATTCATCTATGACTAAGGCAAATAGATAAGGACTTAAAGCTAACTCTTGATGAAATCCTATAGTGATTGGGAATTCATTAGTTTCTCCTGCAATTGATCTAATTGTATTCACAACTACATTATACATGTCTTTTATCATATCAATATACCTTTTGATTACATCTTTTTTCTCCAACACCCACTGTATTATATCATTAGGTATCCTATCATAAGTAGTTTTTTTTTTTTTTTTTCTAAATCTATAAAAACCATAGGTAGATCCCTCCTTTTCTCTTCGTAATTTTCTATTAAACTTCTTAGTAAATAAATTGTTTCCATAATTGATCAACTGGGCATAAATCCAAACTGATTCTTTGACATGGTTATTGTTATCTTTAAGTGATATTCAATCTCTCTCCGACAATTTCATTAACTCAATGCCTCTATAGTTGTTACAATTTAGATATCTCCTTTATACACACACACACACACACACATACACATATTTCTTTTACTTCAGAATCCCAAACAATTCAATTAGGATTAGAACATAAAGATTTAAGGTCATTTCTTCAAATTGCTTTGCATTTCTAAGTTCATAGCCTTCGCAGTAGTTTCGTCGATGTTACCAACCAAATAAAAGGCTTGTTCAGGAAGACCATCTGATTCTCTGGAAAAGATCAATTGAAACCCTCTAATTGTTGTTGCTAAATTTGAAGCTTGAGTAACCAGCTTAGGGTATGATATAAAATCATCCCTTATTTATAGATGAAATTAGGGTTTACAAGAGAGACAAGATAGGCCCCTGAGGCCATAGAAAAATACAACCCCTAGTCTAATCTTAGTTGCACGAAGCGGGAGCGGGGGCGGGAGCGGGGGAACGTGACCACTTAGAGGAGTCGTAAATTAGGAGCGTTTATATATTATTTTTATTAATTATATTTTATTTATTATAATAAATAATGAATAATAAATTATGTTCAAATAAATAATAAATAAAAATTAGATCTTTTATTTTATAAATTTTTAACTTTTTTTTATTATATATGATTTAAATAGATTTTTTTTAAATAATTAGATGATTTATTTTATTTATTATATGTTAAAAAGTTAGGAATAATAAATTTTAATAAATAATTTTTTATTTTAGATAGAAGAATTATATTATCTATGACAAATTATATTATATATGATAAATATTATATATATTAAATATAATAAATTATATTATATTAAATATATTAAATATAATAAATTATATTATATTATATATATAAATATTATATATAATTATATTATATTATATATATTAAATATAATATATTATATTATATATGATAAATTATATTTATATTATATAACATAAAACGAGAGGGAGAAGGAGAACAGATATCGTCGATCGGGAGAACAGAGACGAGAGAGGGAGACGAAGAGAGAGACGAAGCAACAGAGACGCGACGCGAGAGGGAGACGGAGGGAGACGAAGAGAGACGAAGCAAACAGAGGCGAAGAGAGACGAAGAGGAGATCGAGACAGAGAAGAGAGAGAGACAAGACAGTCGAGATCGACCGTGAGAGAAGGTCTCAGCCCTAATCGCGATTCTTTCGCAGTAAAAGCGCGATTCTCTCGGATTAGAAGCGCGATTCTTGTGCGATTCTTCCTTGGAAGCGCAAAATCGCGCTTCTTCCTCAGAAGCGTGAGTCCCTTCGACGATTCCTGCTACTAAGAGTCTAATGCAACTTTCGGTGAATAAAAAATGCAACAGTTTCGGCTAATATATTATATGCTAACACTTCCCCTCAAGCTGGTGCGAAGATATATCTCATGCCCAGCTTGCCTAATATGTCATGAAATGGTTTATTCCCAACCCCCTTGGTGAGAATGTCAGCAAGTTGTTCACCAGACTAGACAAAAGGAGTACAAATGGTACCACTAGTGAGTTTCTCCTTAATGAAGTGGCGATCAATCTCAACATGTTTTGTCCTGTCATGTTGAACTAGATTGTGAGCGATGTTGATGGCGGCCTTATTATCACAGTATAACCGCATGGAGTCCTTCTGATCAATACCTAGATCACTCAACAATAACTTGATCCATAAAAGTTCACACACACCTTGTGCCATAGCTCTAAACTCAGCTTCTGCGCTTGACCTGGTAACCACATTCTGTTTCTTACTCCTCCAAGTAACTAGGTTACCTCCAACAAATGTGCAATACCCTGAAGTTGATCTCCTATCAGTTACTGATCCAGCCCAGTCAGCATCTGTATAGGCTTCCACACGAAGATGATCATACTTTGAAAAATAAAGACCTTTACCAAGGGCAGACTTCAAGTACCTCAAGATTCTCATGACAGCCTCAAGGTGAATCTGATGAGGAGCATGCATAAATTGACTAACCACACTGACAGCAACAGCAATATCAGGACGGGATTGAGATAGGTAAATGAGTTTACCCACTAATCGCTGATAGCTCCCCCTATCAACAACTTCTCCTCCTTCATCATCCCCCAATTTCTGATTAGGTTCCAGTGGAGTGGCACATGCCTTGCAGCCAAGCATCCCAGTTTCCTTCAACAGGTCAAGCACATATTTTCTCTGTGAGATAAATATCCCATCCTTAGAGCGAGCAACTTCAATTCCCAGAAAATACTTCAAGCTTCCCAAGTCTTTGATTTCAAACTCATTCGCTAAATATTTCTTCAACAGAGGTATTTCCTCACTATCATTGCCTGTAAGAACTATGTCATTTACATAAACAATAAGTGCTGTAGTCTTACCATGTGAGGAATGTTTCACAAACAATGTGTGATCGGCCTGACTTTGTTTGAAGCCATATTTAAACATAGCCTGAGTGAATCTCTCAAACCAAGCCCTTGGAGACTGTTTGAGACCATATAATAACTTCCGAAGCTTGCATACTTTGCCTTCTGTCTGATGATCCTCAAAACCAGGAGGAATGCCCATATATACCTCTTCTTCAAGGTCACCATGGAGAAAGGCATTCTTGACATCAAACTGATAAAGCGGCCAATCAAGATTAGCTGCTAGGGAGAGAAGTACTCTGACTGAATTCATCTTAGCCACGGGTGCGAAGGTCTCCTGATAATCAATGCCATATGTCTGAGTAAACCCTTTTGCCACAAGTCTTGCCTTGTAACGCTCAATAGACCCATCTGCTTTGTGTTTCACAGTATATACCCATTTACATCCCACAGGTCGTTTGCCCGTAGGTAACTCAGTCAATTCCCAAGTGCCATTCTTCCGAAGTGCTTTCATTTCCTCAATCATGGCTAGTTTCCACTCAGAGGTAGCAAGAGCATCCTGAAAATGGTTAGGAATGCTAACAGAGGAAATATTGGACACAAACGCTCTATATGAGGATGACAAATGAGAATATGACACAAACTGTGAGATAGGATGTTGAGCACAAGATCTTACACCCTTCCTCTTGGCAATAGGAACATCAAGATCAATGGATTCAAGAGTTTCAAAGTTACCTAGACGCTCATCAGAAGCAGGAGATGGTAGTGGAGTAGCAGAAGTGGTCCCTTGTATCCAGTGTTGTCTGTCTATGTCCCGGACATAAACATGCCCGACCTTATCCTTGGTGACAGTGGGTTCTATAGTCTCAGTAGAAGAGGGTGGTGCAAGAACAACTGGTTCCACCATAGGGAGCACAGTAGAAGAGGGTGGTGCAAGAGCAATTGGGCCTACCATAGGAAGCACAGGACTCACTTCACACCAAGGCTCCCCCGAAAATGAGGACGGTGACACCGGAGAGGACAAGAAATAGGACTGGGACTCAAAGAAAGTAACATCCATGGATACAAACCACTTACGAGAAGAAGGGTGGTAACATTTATACCCCTTTTGAGTAGGAGAGTAACCAAGGAAAACACACTTGAGAGAGCGAGGGTCCAACTTACCACGAGAGGGAGAGTGATTATGAACAAAACAGACACAACCAAAAATTTTGGGGGGAATAGAAAACAAGGACTGAGAACCTAGGAGGACGTAAAGAGGAGCCTGGTTTTGCAAGACCTGGGTAGGGAGACGATTAATAAGATGGGCAGCAGTGAGAACAGCGTCGCCCCAATAGGGCCGAGGCACATTCATAGAAAAACACATGCACCGAGCCATGTCAAGAAGATGCCGATTCTTGCGTTCCGCCACCCCATTTTGTTGAGGGGTATTGGTGCAAGAGGTCTGATGGATAATGCCACAAGTAGAGAAATATTGTCCTAACCCAGAATCTATGTATTCCCCGCCATTATCAGAACGAAAGAGTTTGACAGTGGCCCCAAATTGAGTACAAACCATCTTATGAAAAGTGCGAAACACAGAGAAAACCTCACTCTTATCTTTCATCAGATACACCCAAGTAGTACGAGAAAAATCATCAATAAATGTAACAAACCATCGATGACCTTTCACTGACATGACACGAGAGGGACCCCAAACATCAGAATGTATTAAGGAAAAAGGAACTAAACTTTTATTCAAACTGGGAGCAAAAGAAGCTCTGTGCTGTTTTCCGAGTTAACAAGACTCACAAAGAAAGTCAGACACATGATGATTGGCGAAACCAGAAGGAAATAAATGCTTAAGTAAATGAAATGAAGGATGCCCAAGACGCCGATGCCACAGCCATAAATCAGCGGGGGTAGTAGAAGATGTGGTGGAAGAATAAGCAAGTTTGCCCGGTTGATCTAGGAAGTAGAGACCATTTTCTGCACTACCACTGCCAATCGTCCTCCTCGTGACAAGGTCCTGAAAAAGACAATGATCAGGAAAAAACGTCACACTACAATTCAAATCCTGGGTGAGACGACTCAAGGATAACAGATTAACAGAAAAATTGGGAACATGGAGAACAGAAGACAGATGTATGGTAGGAGTGACGTGGACTAAACCTTTTCCAGAAATAGAAGAAACAGTACCATCGGCAATCCTAACTTTGTCCTGACCTGAAGAGGACTTATAGACAGAGAAAAGATCAGAAGAGCCAGACATATGATCTGAGGCACCAGAATCAATGATCCAAGGCAAAGACTTATGACATAGGAAAGCACAAGGAGAAGAGGCTAAGTTACCTGAGCGGGCAAAGGACAAGGAAGCTGTACTGAGAGCAGGAGAAGACCGGCGGTCCAACAATTGGCGCAAAGCATCCTCCAGCTCAGTATCAGAAGTTTGGCCAATAGAAGCAGAATTAGAATCAAGTGGATCAACGACACTAGTCTGATGAGCCCGGGAATAGGAACCACGTCCTCTAAATTGGCCTGACCGCCCGCCCGCCCCGAGAACCAGACCGATCACCTCGACCCCCGGATGGAGTCCCATGAAGCTTCCAACATGTCTCACGAGTATGCCGCGGCTTCTTGCAATAATCACAGAATACAGACTCCTTAGCAGCAGACGGAGGAATGGGAGTCAGGCTGAGGCCATCTCGAGGAGTAGACAGTAATGCTGAACGGTCAGTAGAGACAGGGGACATCATAGCAGACCGGCGACTCTCCTCATTCTGTACATAGGCAAATGCCTCCTGAAGTGAAGGAAGAGTGTCCATACCCAGAACTCGACCCCTAACGGGATCATACTCCACATTTAGGCCGGCCAGAAATTTGAAGACCCGTTCCCGTGCAATGAACTTCTTGTACCCAACAGAATCAGCAGGACAAACGAGCTTATAGTCTTCCAGGTGGTCAAGGCGTTTCCAGCCGTTGGTGAGGAAAGTGAAGTACTGAAGAACAGTCTGCTCCCCCTGAAGTGAGCTCTCAATAGAGCGGCGCAACTCAAAGGCCTGTGAGAAATTCCCTTTGCGGGAATAGGTGACGGTCACAGCATCCCAAACATCCTGGGCAGTCTCCATAGATAAGTAGCCCTCACCAATTTCAGGAACCATCGAATGAATAAGCCAACCCATAATCAAAGAGTTGGTAATCTCCCATTGGTCATAACCTGAGTCAGTGATACTAGGTGCCTGTATCCTGCCATCAACATACCCCATCTTCCCTCTGCTCTTCAAAAACATAGTCAAACTTTGAGACCATGTTAGGTAGTTCTGACCATTAAATAGAGAGGTGGTGATTTTCATACTAGGGTTGGGGTTCTCAGTCATGGTAGTAGGTATAATGGGACTCTCACTCTTTGGTGTTTGAGAAGAAGGGGACACACTGGAGGAATCTGTCATGGATACAATACTACCAAACCCGCAACAAAACTAGTGGCAATCACAAACCCGGAAGGTGGTAGTGAAAGAACAGGCACAATGACCACTTATAAGAGCATAACAAATTTAAGAAATCATTTTTTTTTTATATATATATTTACTGATTGATTTATATATATATAGAAATGTTTACTGATTTACATATATATATATAGTTATACATGTATTAGGACGGTGGTATACAAAACAGAGGGTATATCATACATACACAGAGACGAGCGACTGATGAAGACGACTAAGACGAAGCCGACGGCGACTGATGAAGACGAAGGCTGAGGAAGACGGCGAGCGACGACTGCTGGAGCGACGATCGGAGGAGCTGAGGAAGACGGCAAGTGACGACTGCTGGAGCAACGACGACTGATGAAGACGAGCGACTGAGGAGATCGATGGCGACTGATGAACTGAGGGACTGAGGAATTGAGGAACTGAGCGACGACTGCTTACGAACTGGAGAACGACCCAGCAGAGGACCAACCTAGGTAAGATCGAACCCTAGAGCTGAAGCTCTGATACCATGAAGCTTGAGTAACCAGCTTAGGGTATGATATAAAATCATCCCTTATTTATAGATGAAATTAGGGTTTACAAAAGAGACAAGATAGGCCCCTGAGGGCATAGAATAATACAACCCCTAGTCTAATGCAACTTTCGGTGAATAAAAAATGCAATACTTTCGGCTAATATATTATATGCTAACAAAATTAACATATTTCCTTGGAGAACCAATTACTAGAATACTTTATTTTCCACTCGTCAAATATTTTTCTAGTCATTAGAATTTTGTTAGCCAAGACACCCTTTATACCTAAGCATTTCCAAGTCTCAATAGGGATACAATTTGCTACTAATGCCTTACCCGATTTATCATCTTCAGTGCAACTTCAACTTCAACTTCAAATTCCCTTAATCAATGATTGAAGGAGCAAGGTTGACCGAGCTAGGCTAGGCTCAGAAAGGATGGTCGTCGAGGCCTAAGAGCCTGAGTGCATTAGATCAGGCTGGGCTAGGCCTAGAGTACACTATCTCTCCTGCATTTGGGCCTAGCTATAGAGCCCACATATGTCCCTAGAGCGTGGCTTTTACAGATAGGTCACTACACTTGACCGAGCAAGAAGATGGCTTGCGGTGTAAACAATTAGTCCAATTTGGCATGGATGGAAGTGCCGAGTGGTGGACCAATCAGTCGGGATATATGCTAGCTTGGATGGAGTCATTATGCCCCGTTTGTAGGTGAGCCTAGTAGTTAGCTTAGTTGAGCACTTATTCTACCACGCGGGTGATGGATACATGCACGATTCTATAGGGACTCGATAAGCATTATTTGCTTGGTGAAGAGCCCTAGATAAACATTGTTTTAGGTGGTGTCAATCCACATGAGAGAAAGCTATTAACGGAAGTTGAAGTCAATGTTAAGAGCATTTGATCCATCTTACACGTACATAACCCTAGATTCCTTTTTCCTTTCCTTTCTCTATTGATCTAAAGTTTTGAATTAGGCATCATAGGGCTTTTCTGGCAGCACGCTTGCCGGATTAGTTTATCGTCTTTGTCTTGCAAGTGCTACTTTACTCACCGGAGGCTTGGAGAGAGAGTTATAGTTGTATGTTTATCAAATGCAGAAAATTGCATCCGTACCAATGATATAACTTATATTCTCTATACCTTCCCTTACTTATAGAAAGGGGTGGGGCTGAGATAACAATAGGTGATGAAGGTTTAGGAATAGTGATGGTGGCCTGTGTGTGGTTCTGGGCGTTCTGTGGAGGCGCAGTAATGGGAATAGGTGTTGGGGTAGGTTGAACAGAAGCATGGATGGAATTGGTGTTGGCCTAGTTAGGGAGGGCAACCTTCGTCTATATGTTGCTCATGAGCCTCCAAGTACCAGTCTTGCAATAGTATTGGCGCAACGAAAAAGGATCAGTCCTTCACTTGCTGATCGTTCGGGAGTCGAACTCGCTCTCTTGCCACGTCTTTCACTCACTCACTTGAGTCAATACGGTAAAATCCAAAAAAAAAGTACAATATGGGTACAACTTAGTACGTTTGTAAAAAATTATTTATTTTTAATTTGGAGTAATGCAAAAATTGATTAAATGGTTTACTTTGTTAAGATCCAACCTACAGTTAACATTTAATGCCAAAAGTAAAATTATAAATTACAATTAAATGTGATTACATTAAATAACTTAATTTTAAAATCATACTAAACATAAAACTAAAAATAAAAAGCAAGTATAGTGAAAAGAATTTTATCTCTATAGTAAAAAAAAATTTTGTTTCGACTAAAATACGGTACGGCTTGGGTATATACTAGTTACGTTTGGATACACCAAAAATTAAGAAGAAAAAATTTGAATGTGTGTTTCATGTACTCGGTACGTATGCAGAAGTACTATACAAAGTACCATATGCAATAAGTACCCAATACGGGTACAACATGTTTGTTGAAATACCCATTCTTCATAGCGTATTAATCTCCTAAATTTTCTAGATGTTTTCATTTAACAATTTCTCACAATAACTTTTCCACATTACCCTAATCTCCTAATCTTTCAATTTTTACATTCTCCCTTTTTATTAAGTTCTCACCATTTCCCTAGGCATCACAAGTTGAAACATAGAAACAGTCTTCCACATGAAGGGGTAAGGCTACATACATCTAAACCTACCCAACAGTGACAGGAGTATTATGCATTGGGCTGGACTTTTACATAGCTTTATACAAACTTAATAGAACTCTTTGTCCTAACAGAATTTTGACTTTCTATCTATGTGAACATATGTCTATGGCCTAGTGGCCTAGTGGATTGGAGGCAGCACATAGGTGCTTGCAAAGGAGAGGTTGGGGGTTCAACCTAGAGTTAATCTAACAACTAACAACTAACTTTTGCCAATAAAAATTAAATAAATCTATGTTAACATATTGAATTTATTAAGAGAAGGAAAAAGAAATTACTTGTACTTTTGTTATTTTTTTATGGATAACCAACCAAGAAATGAAGTTTTAGGGTAATGTGTACTCATTTTCTTAAACCAACAAACAAAAGTAAAGAATTTAGCCTCTCCCCTTCATTTTCATTTTCCCTTTTCCTTTCCCCTTTCTTTTCATTTTCCTTTTCCTTTCCCCTTTCTTTTCATTTTCCTTTTCCTTTTCCTTGACAAATCCTAGAACCAAATAAAGTGTAAGGGTTCATTTGGCTTGGCTTCCTTCTATATGAAGTCCTTCCAGGCAATGTTATTAAAACCGCACTGGACCAACTGGTTCATCTGGTTGACCCATCGATCAGTGTAGCTTCTAGTCTTGATACACCCTGGAACTCGTTCTACATTACAAATCACCTTATTTTCATCAAAACAGTGAAAACCACAGTTAAACTAGTAACCTGTTTGACCCAGACCCTCAGGTGCGACCTATGAACTACCATTCCTTGCAAAAGATTACTTGCAAAGCCTCGAAAACTAGAACCAACCTTGAAAGGTGGAGACTATAACCATCAGGCTATCGCACCCTTCTATTTCTATACGGTAAACATTAATATTTATTACATTAAGGGAATTTTGTCTCCAATATAAATTTAATTAATTCTCCTACAAACAATATATAATTATATAAACTTATATAATTGGTTAATATATTTATTTAAATATATATGCATTTTAAAATATAAAAATAATTAAAAACGTTTTTCAATACATATTTTTATTTGAGGATAATTTTTCATATAAGTTGACCCGGTGGTTGAACGAGAGACTCTTGATCCGGTCCTTTTTCTGATTTGATCAATGGTATAGATTTCAAAACATTGCTTCCAGCGAAAAGACTTTAGAGGAATTCCTTTGGAAAAATGCATTTTGAAAATAAATATTGCTTGAATTATCAAAACAATAAATAAATGTTGCTTTGTTAGTAAATCTCTAAATGATTTTTTCCTCTCTCACCTCTCTCCTTTTTTTTCAATAATATTGTTAAATAGTTAATTTATACATCATCAATTTGTAAGTCATGGGCATACCATTAGGCCCCACTTTATTCTATCTCAATCTAGTGAACCAATGGGCAGTTCAACCTAATTATATGATTCGATATTTTTCCTTATTTGTGAGTATTTTTATTTTAAGTAATACTAAATACTAGGCCGTTCCATAATTTAATCCCAAAACCTCTCTATCTTTTTCATTAAAAAATTAAAATTCACGTTAAAAAGAAAAATATGACAATTTTTTATTAGGAAGTTGATCATTTAAACATCAAACATCAATGCTTCAAGATAATTTTATAAATGGGAAATTTAATTAATAAAAAAAAGGAGAAGCAGCAATAAACCCAATGATGGGGATCAAGGAAAAGGAGGTCTGAAGACCCATTGTAGGCGTAAGAGAAGTCTATAGGAAGTCAAATACTAATTTAGGTAGATAATAATTTTATTCATTTTCTACATTATTTATATCTTTCTCTTTTTGTATTTCGTTATAGGCTAATGGAACATATATATATATATATGGATGGTGTAAGAAAGATTTTCACTTTTTTGAATGAACTAATATTGATTGAGAATGTTTTCAGAAAGCCTGGTTATGGTTCTAATGTCATTTCATCTTCTGATTCTACACCACCCAATCATAGATAGATTTGAACTAGAAAATCAAAGAACTTGAAGATGTGAAAACACAAATCAAGAAGAAAAATAACAAGAAAATAGTAGATAAAATCATAGGAAGAAGAGAAAGATAAGAAAATGTTGAAAACAAAAGGAGCATGTTGCTTGTAATGAAAACATGAAATGACGAGATCACACCACAAAAAAAAAAAAAAAAAACGAAGAAGAAAAAGATTCCCAAAAGTGATTGGCCTTTTACCAATGATGCAACACTAATTTGAGAATAGAAAGATTTTTAAGATGATCCATACAATTAAAAACATGGCACAAATTTCTTGTAGGACAAGATCTTTAAGTAAAAGAAAGTACGTGAATAAAATGATAATAATATGTTATTTCATAGGGACAAAATAGGGGATTCAAATCCATTAACGAGACATTTCTACTTAACGAGAAGTTGATCGAGAAACCACTCCCACCTACATAACACTTGGGGTTCCAATTCCACCAAATGGACATTGGAATGAACCCACTAAGCAATCAAAAGTTATGTGAAATGACTTATAGAGCCCAAAAACACAAAATGGGCTGCTGAAAAGCCCCCAAAATGTATACCAAAACTTTTGACTTCTAAAAATCTCCAAATCCAAATAAAAACATATAGAAAGGACCAATAACATAACTTTATCCGTATTACAACCCATTGTCTATCCCTACAGCCCATGTCCATAAAGTTTTAAAAGTACCAAAATACCCCCAATGTAGACTATGACATACTACAAATGTATAGGAACCCATAAAATAAGACTTGAAATAAGAGTAAAAACTTGATTTCAAGACCCATTATGCAACAAAATATCCATTGAAATGACATTTTGTTCAAATATGATCTCATCTAGCAAAAGTATACAATTGATAAAGCAATTATTTCCTTATCATATATGTAGTCTTATTACGCATGTATCATGGAACACGCAAAACATTTGGGGAGCTTCTATTTCCGCACACTATTCTCCCTCAATTCACACACTTGGTCAATTTTTTTATAACAATTTTGTCTTAAGATAAAACTACCAAAATGTCTTATCTTCCTCGACCAAAACCCTAATCCCGACCCTTCCCCAAGCGGTGCTGGCCTCTACTACCCCTTCTTCGGCATCATCAATCCTTCCTAACCGCTTCTCTGACATTGCAGACCCCTTCTTCAATGCCACACCATCACCCCAACCTCAGTAGAGAGCGCACACCATCACACCCAAACCATAACCCCTCTCTCTCTCTCTCTCTCTCTCTCTGTGTTCGGAATACCAGCATCAAACGAATCACCTCCCTTCAAATATGAATCACTAAACCAATAGTTTTGTTTAGATAGAAACCATCAAACCAATAATGTTTTCTTGAATACCAACCATCAAATTTGGTGTTCTCGTAGCAGGAGCTGCGACAAGGTTCACAAAGGTGGAGTTTGTGACAGTAGAGGATCACCTAGGTGGGGGTTTGTGGTGGAGGGGCATCATAAAGGAGGTGGGGGGGGGGGGGGGGGGGGGGAGGAGGGGGGTTCACAGCGGAGGGAATTTGTGGCAAAGGGAGGTTTGTAATGGTGTGGGTTTGCAAAGGTGGAGGGGATTGCAGATGTTAGGGGGTGGAGGAAGGATTGCAATAGTGGATTTGAGGCGGCAACATTGGCCGGATTTACTGAGATGGTGGTGATGGGTGGTGGCTAGGGTTAGGGTTTAAAGGTTGAAGAAGGTGGGGGCATTTTTGTTATGACAGGTTGTGTACTGAGCAAAACATTAAGTTTGAAATCAAGTGTGAATATTGAAAGAAGATGTGCACAAAAAGTCTTTAGTGTATGGAAATAGAAGCTCCCAAACATTTGTAGTGTTAAGAGAAACTTCCTGCATTCTAAGTTATAAAATCTTATGAATATGATATTTTCTTCACCACTATTCTTCCCTAGATAATGATTATCCTAAGAAAGTAACTTTTTCAATAAAACCTTAGTTTGATTCAAGTAGCAGCCAAGTTTTGACCTCTTACAGACACTGACAACTTTGCAGCATATTTCTTACAAGGAGCTTACTAATAGTTTACCTTTCAGTCCATTCTGTGGCATAAGGACATATTTAGCCTTTAAGCATCACTAATGATATATGTTATGTTGTGTTTTATTTTTTGGACAGTAAATTACTAAGTGGTGGTCCCCTCAAAGCCAGTCTCCTAACTTGTGTTTCTTCTCATTACCTATAAAAGACACAGCCCCAAAAAGCCATATTATATACCATTGAAATTTTTAATATAGTTATGACAATTACATTTGTGTATCAAAAATTATTTATTGTCTTAGACCATCTCCAACGGTGTATCAGAATTGATATCAAATTTAAATTTTGATGAAAAAGACACTGTTCATTGCTCCAACGGTTCATCAGAACTGATATCAAATCGACAATTCATCAAACAATTCATCAAATCGACGACAGAATACTGAATTCACCAAAACACTGTTACGGACCGTTAGAGGGGAGTACCCGGTCGACCAACCGGTTGCCCGGTCGGTCGACCAACCGGTTGTCCCGGAAAAGGTTCAGACATTTCAGAAAAAGGTTCAAACAATTTGAAAAAAAAAAAAAAAAAAAAAAAAAAAAAAAAATCGTAACCGGTTGACCGGCCGGTCGACCACCCGGTTGTCCCGCAAAAGGTTCAGACAGTTCAACAAAAGGTGCAAACAATTTGAAAAAAAAAAAAAAAAAAAAAATTTCCTCATAACCGGTCAACCGGCCGGTCGACCACCCGGTTGTCCCAAAGCACATTTCATGAATTTGGTGCACGGTTGGAGTGAGTAGTATCAAATTTGGTGAAATTGGTCTTTTTTGACTCAGATTTGGTGAAAAATCTGAGTCACCGTTGGAGATGCTCTTATGTGTAACATATATGAGTGGTAGGGCTGTTAGGGCTTTTAAATTAATACAATGGTGATAGATGAGATGATAAACAACTTTTAGTTAGGGATGGCAATGGGGGTTAATGGAATGGATATTAATTCCCCATCCCCATTCCCCTATAATAAATTTTCCCCATTCCCCATTCCCCATGGATACCACCCTCCCCATATCCTAATGGGTTTGGATTTTCCCCAACCCACATTAATCCCCATTTTTATTTTATTTTTATTTTTTATATATAATGTTAACAATCACTTTTTTTTTTTTTTTTTTAAGGTTCACAACAAAAACTAAATATACTTTCAATCTTTTTTCTTTCTTTTTTAATATATTTAATGTTAACAATTTTTTTTTTTTTTTTTTTTTTTTTAAGGTTCACAACAAAAGCTAATATACCTTCAATCTTTTTTCTTTCTTTTTTAATATATTTAATGTTAACAACTTTTTTTTTTTTTTTTTTTTTTTTTAAGGTTCACAACAAAAGCTAAATATACCTTCAATCTTTTTTCTTTCTTTTTTAATAGCCCCTGTTTGGTGCAGCTTAAAAGCTGCTTATTGCAGCTTTCAGCTTAATTTAAGCTATTTTGATATGTTTGGTTTAGCTTATAGCTTATAGCTTATAGCTTATAACTTTTTGGAAATCAGAAATCAGCTTATTCTTTGAGTGGGGCAGGAGATGCTTAATTTGTAAGTTAGAAATTAGCTTATGTTCATAGTTATAAGTTATAAGCCGTTTAGGCATAAGCTATAAGCACTTTCCCACAGCTCTACCAAACAGGGCCAATATATTTAATGTTAACAATTTTTTTTTTTTTTTTTTTTTTTTTAAAGGTTCACAACAAAAGCTAAATATACCTTCAATCTTTTTTCTTTCTTTTTTAATATATTTAATGTTAACAACTTTTTTTCTTCTTTTTTTTTTTTTTTTTTTTTTTTTAAGGTTCAGAATTTTATGCATATCTAGAATTTTTTTTTAGGTATTTAGAATTTTAACTTTTTTCTTCGAACAGTTTCGAATTAAATCTTCAGCTCAGAGTTTGAAGCTTTGTTTATTTCTATTTAATTTTATTTATATATAATGATTGATTGTTATTTGATTATTGATTTACTGAAACCAAATACCATACTGTTCTTCTAATCCTTTATGGTGAATCAATTAGTTGTTGAAAGATCAGGATTTACAGCCTTGGTGTTAGGTTTACTAGGGTATGCCCCTGGACTAGTTGAATTCATAAGAGTAAATTACCCCCAAAAAAAAAAAAATTCATGATTAGAGTCTTGGAAGTGAAACAATAAGTTCAAAAAAGATTTACTGAAGTCATGGACTCTCATATATGTTTATCTCCATATCATTACATGAGGGTATGTTCAGGTTTCAGGGTACTACTTAAGCAAGGTTTTTTTTAACTTCAGAATTTTGCACATTGGGAAGTGACCCAAATCATTTATCTAATATATTCACTTTTTTTTTTGAAAATGTTATTTTTAAAATTTTGAATTTTGCAAACTCCATCAAATTTTGAATTTTGCCACTGGAATTCCTTTTTTCCTGAACTTTTGCTAAAATACCTAAAAAATTCTAGATATGCATAAAATTTGACAAGAATAATGTGACAATGTTAATTAATGTGTATTTGATTTTATTGTTGAGCCAAATAAAATAAAATAAGATTGAATGTATATTTAGCTTTGGTTGTGAATCTTAAAAAAAAAAAAAAAAAAAAATGGTTGTGAACTGTAAAAAATAAAAAAAATAAAACAAAAAAAAAAGATTGAATGTATATTTAGCTTTGGTTGTGAATCTTAAAAATTAAAAAAAAAAATGGTTGTGAACCTTAAAAATAAAAATAATAATAAAAAAAAGATTGGAGGTATATTTAGCTTTGGTTGTGGATCTTAAAAAAAAAAAAAAAGAAGTATTTTGTGAACCTGAAAAAAATAAATAAATAAATAAATAAAAGAAAAAAGATTGAATGTATATTTAGTTTTGGTTGTGATTCTTAAAAAAAAAAAAAAGAGTTTTTTGTGAACCTGAAAAAATAAATAAATAAATAAAAGAAAAAAGATTGAATGTATATTTTGTTTTGGTTGTGAATCTTAAAAAAAATTTAAAAAAAAAAAAAAAAAAGTTTTTTGTGAACCTGAAAAAATAAATAAATAAAAAAAAGAAAAAAGATTGAATGTATATTTAGTTTTAGTTTAAAAAAAAAAATTTTCTTGTGAACCTGAAAAAATAAATAAATAAATAAAAGAAAAAAAAAATTGAATGTATATTTAGTTTTGATTGTGAATCTTAAAAAAAAAAAAAAAAAAAAAAAAAACATATGGGGAAATTAGTGGGTATCCATCCCCAGTGGATATTTAAAGAATATCACCTACCCTACCCAATGGATAAGAAAAAAGGGGAAAACCCATGTATTTGGGTTGGGTCTCCATGGATACTCACAGGATAGGTTATCCATTGCCATCCCTACTTTTAGTTAATCATCATAGTATTATTGCTGAGATTTATACTTCCAAACATAAAAATCCTTTTGAGACATGAGGAGAAAATAACGAGGAGCTCACTGATTCAAACATAACAAATTGGGTCAGTCTACAAATTGGCCAGATTAGAACGTCAATGATTTAAGTCTTGTTATAGGCAAGACTCCCTCTTTTATGCTATAAGTCTTCGATGTATTAGAAAATTCCTCCACCTCCTCCAGGCTATGGTCTGCTCTTTTATTGATTTTAGATTGACCGAGAGAATTTTATTTACAAATTTAATGATATTTAATAATTTTTACAGTTGTAAAAATGTATCTTTGAGTTATGTATGATGTTTTGGTATAAATGAAATAATTAGAACTTTGTTGTAAAATTTTAACACATAGTTTGGCCCCCTCTAGTTGTAATATCTGTGTCCGCCACTAGCTACAACACTAAATCAAATTTCATTCTTAATTTTTTGACATCAATTTCATATAGTTGAACACCAACTTGATACTAGTTTTTTGGCAAAATGAAATAAAATAATGAAAGAGTATATACCATACCTAGGCAAAATCAACTTAAACCCAAGATTTTCACAAAATTTTGAATTATGTGAATAAGGGAAAACTAATAACAGAATCAACATGATCCAACTTCCAAAATCAATAATTCAAATTGAGAACTACTTTCAAAATTCTAGAATTAATCATCTTTTACTAAGCCTATTGATGTGGACTCCAATTTCCATCACTCTCTATCTCTAGAGGAAAAAAAAAAAAAAACACAGAAAATCGTTCGTCTTAATAATAGCAAGGGCAAACTAGTAGAACTCAAACATAACTTCACAATATGATGATTATTAGAAAACAAAACAAGAACAAGCGTTCGATTTATGTAATAGAAAAAGCAATCAGGAACTTGCGCACTGACCTTCATTTTGTGAAGAAGTTCTCTTCCGTTCATGATTGTCCGCTAATCAGAGAGAGAGAGAGAAAAAGAGAGAGAGAGAGAGAGTACGTTTGGGAGAGGAGGGAGGGCACAAAATATGAAATGAAATGGGGTTTTGCTTTTCCGATGGATATGTAGCGTCTATTATCTAATATATATATGGAAAATATTTGAGGATCATAATTTTTATAGTTATAATGGTTTAAAATTGTCAAAATGATGTCATTTTGGGTGTAAAATATGTCAAAACGCTATCGTTTTGATAGTTTTGAGCCATTGTGATCATAAAAATTGTGACCCTCTAACATTGTTGTATATATATATATCAGTGGTCCGCAATTATTATATTGTAAGAATATTTATTATTCTTTATTATTAAACTCGCAGTTTGACGCTTGTCCGGTTCTTTTTATAATTTTTATAATAATTTTAAATATAAGGCTATTTTCAAAAACAAAAATTAAATATGATAATATGACCGACTACCTTCCTTTATATATTAAAATGACTTATTTTGAAATGTAAATTAAAAGTTAATTTTAAATTTTTTTAAAAAACAGTACAAAAAATAATAGAGTAGTGTGTTTGGTTTGAATTTTTTAGATTAAATTTTTTAAAAATTGAGTTTTTTTTATTTTCATATTTTTTTATTTTTAGTGAATATTTTTAAAATTTTAAATATTTTTTTTATTTTTTTAGATTCACTTTACTTAGATGTATCTAAAAAGTAAAAAATTTGTGAAAAATATTTTAAAAAATTAATAAATACATGAAAATATAAAAAAAATGTATTGAATTCTTATATTTTTTTTATATTTTTGGTATTTAGTGAATTTTTAAAATATTTTTTTCACAAATTTTTTACTTTTTAAATATATTTATGTTAGGTATGTCTAAAAAGTAAAAAAATTTGTTTAAAATATTAAAAAAATTCAGTAAAAACAAAAAAAAAATACAAAAAATAAAAAAGTAGAATTTTCTGAAAAATATTTTTGGAAAAATGAAACCAAGCAAAGGATTTAAAAAAGTCAAAAAAAATTAATAAGTTAACTTTTAATTTAATTGTGAAAAAAAGAGGTCAACTGATTAGATACGTCTTTTCTGTGTATACCTACATAGACTGTATAGATATTGTTTGTGACTTGAATTTTTAATCCCGCGTTTTGCTTTTACTTTTTTTGTTTTTTTAAAGTTGTCCAGACCAGACAACGCGTTTTTGCCGACGACAATTCCATGATCTATTATTTGTTGGTATATTTGTTTATTAATTCAGGTATTTATGAAGAGATTATTTAGTGATTTCAAGTAGTGTTTGATAAAAATAAAAATTGAAAATTAAATATTAAAAATTGAATGTCAAATTTTTTTAAGTTAATAAGATGTTTGATAAAAATTTGGGGTACTTACCAATTAGTCCTATTCACTAGACTTATTTACTTACAGGTCCTAACTAATAAATTTAACACTATAAAAATAAGAGAGTGATAAATTTATCACTAAAAATTTATTCATAAAAACAAAGAGATTGATAAATTTATCACTATAAATTTTTTCATAAAAAAAAAAGACTGATAAATTTATCTTTATCACTTAATAAATTTATCAAATAGGACTTAATGGGTATTAAGTCTCCAAAGTAGGACCTATTGGGTAATAAGTCTCCAAAATAGGACCTATTGGTAATTTACCCTAAAAATTTGTCTTGTTTGAAATAATCTACAAAAGTCAAAAAAATTATTTAAAAAGTCAAAAAGTTTATATTATTTGGAGAAAACTTATGGGGAAGTCTAAAGGGTAAAATTATTATTTTGTCCTTTGAATTCAACTACTCAAAAGCCAAAAAGTCAATAAGAATAGAACGGTCTTTTGATTTTACTATAATATTTTATTACACATCTTTTCATAAAAAAATTAAAAAATTATCCTAAACATACATCTTTTTTTCTCTACTTTTTTAACCAAAAAGTGAAAAAATGTACTTATATAACACATCTCAAACAATCCTCTAAGAATTTATTATTGTTAAATTAGATATTTCAGTTTTTATATTGTGTTGGTGAGTTGGTGGTGGTGTAAGAAGCGGCAGCATTAGATATGGAGCCGATGGCAATGGTGGTGGAGATAATGGGATAGTGGTTATGGTAGCGGTGTCGGTGGTGGTGGCATGATGGTGGTGATGGTGGTGGTGGCGGTTATAATACTGAGTTTATAATAGTGTGTATCAACACTTATATTTAGTATTTATAAAATCAATTGGAATTAAGTAAATTTCATATTACTAAAAAAATGTTAATTTTTAGCATACATTTTAAGAGGTATTCAAATTTTTAAATAATATCAATTGTACTTATTATACAGACTTAATTTATTATCACTTAATACATTCAATTTTAAATACAGAATTAGATTATTAAACACCATCTCTAAAAAATTATAGTTGTTTTCCGTCTCTTTCTCGGCTCTTTAAGGGGAAGAAAGTGGTGCTTAACCTTTATCTCCCCTTCATTTCTTCTATAAGTTTCTCCTTTTTTTTTTAAATTTATTTTCGTGTTCATCACCATATTAGCCACCATCACTTCTTTCGCATCCATCATCAACTTGTCATTGAGGAAGTATTTACATCTAGACTCAAATATCATTTATGATAAAGATCTAATGATGCTAAATTAATGCACTTTACGCAACCACCTCAAGTTTAGAATATTTTATTTTGCAACGTAAAGATAGAGATTAAGGTAACACAATTTCGGTTGTGACGATGAACAGATTATGAAGGTGATTAATAATATTTGTTTGGTGGTGATGGTTTTGAATTTTTGATTTAATTGATTTATTTGTGTAGAGATTTTCTTCTTTTATGGAGGTTTTCTCCTCCTTGCATAGAGTTTTTTTTTTTTTTTTTTTTTTATGTGAAAACTCGTACTCTTCCTACGTGAAATTCTCTTTATCTATTTTGAGATCTATTTTATACTCTGATATACCTTATTGAATGACTTATTATTGGATGTGTAATGCATTAAGGTGTTGTTTGATAAAACTAAAAAATAAAATAAATATTGAAAACTGAATGCTAAATTTTTTAAGTTAAAAAACTATCTGATGAAAATTTAAGTGCTAAATTAAAAATAAGTTATTTGATTTGTATAAAATCATTTTTGAAATTTATTATTTTTGAATTATATATTTTAATTTTTATATTGTGATGGTAGTGGTGACAGTGGCATAGTGTAGTGGTGGTGGTAGTGGCATGGTGGTGGTGGTGGTGGTAGCGGCGGTGGCGTGATAGTGGTGGTAGTAGCAGTGGTGGCATGATGGTGGTGGTGGTGGTTGTAGTAATGATGGTAGTGGTGGTGGTGGTGGTAGTAATAGTGACAGTGGTGTGATGGTGGTGGTAGTTGTAGTAATGGTGGTAGCGGTGGCGGTGACATGATGGTGGTGGTTGTGACTTTATAATAATATTTATTAATATTATGTTCGGTATTTATAAATTCAGTCAGAATTAAGTAAGTTTTATATGACTTAAAATTCTCTTAAATTTTAGTGTACATTTTAAGAGACACTTAAATATTTAAATGATATCAATTATGGTTCTCAAACGGATTTATTTGATTATCACTTAATCAATTCAATTTTAAGAGCTAAATTATTTTATCAAACACCCCCTAAATCTCGTACTTTTTCATAAAATAAAATTAGTGGTTGTTATAATTAAATTATACTAGTAATAGTTTTGTATAAAAAAATATTTTCTAACTACCTTTCAAAAAATAATGAAATAGTCATGATATTGTGTTTGAAATGTTTGTTTTGGGTCAACTCAATTTAGTTAAGAAAAAAAAAATTGATTTAATAGTCAAGTCAATCTAAAAACCAAATAATAATCTCAATCTTCCAAAATGATGTCAAAATTTAACATTTATACTATTATATTGGCATGTGAATTTTTTTATTAAGAAAAAATATAATGTCCAAGACTCAAAATTCAAAGTTAAGGTGCAGGAAAGAAAATTCTTACTACTTAAGTAGTACCTATATTATAATATTAATTTTATTTATCATTTGTTTTTATTTTTATTTATTTAAATTGCACACGTTTTATATGTGCTAATTCCTTAAAATTGCTCATATTTATATAGTCTTAAATAATTTTTAAATGAGGGTTTATTACACAACTTGCAGGTCGAGTGACAAATGAAAAATTAGAAGTTAGCTTCTGATTTCTTATTTGATTTTTAGATCATGTTGATGACAACTCTTATGACAATAAGAAACAAATAATGATAAAATATTTATAATTTTAATATATTTTTTATATACTTTTACATATTTTATTATATTTTTATATAAATTTATATATTTTTTACACACATATCAAGGTTAGTGACAACTTTTAATATTGTCTTTAACATTTTCTTTTTGAAAGTGTTTGGCATATCATATATATTTGTCTAAATTCTCATAAATAGCCCTATGGGTCAGTTTGGGAAGATGGTTATAATCAATTTTTTGGTAAAAAACTGCTTATAAGCAGTTTATAAGCAGTTTTTTTGTGAGAGATGAAGTGAGTTATAATATGATAAATGGATTATAACTCACTTCCCAAAATAAACCATAATTTACCTCACAAAATCGCGTAAATTGTAATTTATTAAATTTTTATGAGTTAATTTAAGTATATTTGTAAAAAATTAATTTTTTAAGGTAACTTATATATATTTGTAAAAACTTATTCAAATACATATGATTTTGCGCAATTAAAAATTGCCCATTCTGTTTCATTTTTTATACAACATTTTGATAAACACCGAGCTTATGCTTCTTTATCCCAAAAAATAGATGAGATGGTTAGAATTCAAACACCTCAAAATCATATCTTTCTCCCGAATAATAATAACAATAATAAATAATCATCCTTTTCTCTTTGAGTGCATATTTCATGGACTTGTATCTTATGATTTGAATATTCCATCCGAGAAATTTTATAATACATATTCATCACATGTTTAGTTATGACTTTTATAATTGATAGTTATGAATTATTATAAGAAGTCTCTAATTATATGTCAAGTGGTATTATTAGTCCTATTTTATAACTATGACTTTTATGATTGATAGTTATTGAATATTCTATCCATCGCCACTATCACTACCACCACTATCACTACCGTTATCAATAAATCCCATTTTGAGGAATGGTAAACCATTTAGACTTAAGGATTTTCTTATAGACTAATTAGTCCTATTGATTTTGGAAAGATAGATTTAATATATTATTTAAAAATTAAATTTATTGTTATACTCTTATTTTTATTATGTTCCTTCTCTTTTTTTCTTTTGTGCTAGAAAGGTAAGGTACACAATATATGGAAATTAAATTTGAGATGAATTTTTATATAAAAATCTTTTTTATTTGGAAAACATTTCAAAAGGAATATAAATGACTTTTTTTTTTATCAGCAAAGAAATAACTTTATTGATGTAAAAGAAAAATTACAACAATAGAAGAAGAAAAAAAGGATGAGTGCAAAAAGCATCAAAACGAACCAAATCAATCCCAACTAGGTTGACACCAATAAGATCACCAAATCATATGCTAGCACACCATCAGAAGTTGGTGAGACACCAACCACAAACACCCAAAAAAACAACAACACCCAAGTAGAGCAACCCAAAACTAAAACAACCCAACCCATCCAACCTACCAAACATGAAAACAAAATATAACACCACAAAGAAATGACAACGGCCAAATTGAAGACTTCACCACCACAGAGAAAAACAACAGCCAGTAGCATTGTTCACCCTCAAGCCAAACTGATTTGAAATAGTCATCATAGAAAAATTAGCAACATTGATCACCCACAGACCCAAGCATCAATCCCTACCACAAAGCAAATATCCTGATCTCCTAATCAACACCCAAGTCAGTATACATTCAATAGCACAGATATCATCAATCGGAGAGAAGTTACTGCCCTCACAGTTTAGTCACAAACTATAAGCTTCACCCAAGAACCAACATAGATCAACACACCAGACCAAGACCACACACCAGGGCAGGAGAATCATGTACAACCCAAGCAAGATATTCACAACCTGGAATTAACAGAGCCTAACAAGTTAAAGACTGACATCTAATCTGCTGAATATTAGTAACAATTTCATGCACAGAGTATAAACACCCTGAAAAATGAGCTTTTACCCAAACAACAATTCTGAACTTAATCAAGTCACAGACTTCCTCCAGATGCACTTGCTTGCCATTGAACACCACCTTGTTCCTAAGTTTCCATAATGACCACATAACAGCCAGTGGAATAGTCTGCCAAATCGAATTTGCGAACTTACCCCACTTGAAGCCACCCCACCACCCAAGAAGATCCTCCACATTCCGAGGCATAGCCCAACGCAACCCCCACCAATCTATCACACAAGACCATACTCTCCAAGCAAAAGGGCACCATAACAATAAATGAGACGCTACCTCATCCTCCAATTGACAAAACTGACACAATACAGAAGCACCAGGTCCCAGCACCCTTATTCTTCGCAGAAAACAAGAAGTCTTAAGACGCCCCTTCCATGCCAACCAACCAAAAAACTGAACCTTTGGAGGAGATAAATTATTCCAGCTTATCTTAGCGACTGAACAGGATTCTGAGGTCTCCAACATAGAATACAGGGAGGAAACACTAAATTGACCAGATGAACTTGCCACCTACTGTAACCTATCAACACTTTCTGACAGACTATACCCAGTAGTATTAAAAAAATCACCCAACCTGATCAACTCATCAGATTCCCAGCCTAGCAATGCTCTTCTAAACCTGAATATAAATGACTTAAAATATGAGATTCTTCAAACATTCCAAAAAAAAGTAGGATTTTTCAAACATTTCGAAAGGAGTACAAAAACTACTTGGTGAGTTTCGGCCAAATGTATAATTTCAAACTGTAATACTCCAATGTAACACTCAAACGTAACACTCAAATATATCACTTTAAAAATTAAAAAAAAATTCTTAGTGTAATACCTTAATGCAACAAAAAAAAACTGCTTAATGTAATTTTCTCAAACATAATACTCCAAAAAAACTTTTTAATATAACACTCTAATGTAACACACAAAAAAATTCTTTATTATAACACTCTAATGTAACACACAAAAATTCCTTAGCGTATTTTTTCCAAACGTAACACTCTAATATAAGTTATAGTACTCCAAAAAAACTCCTTAGTGTAACACTCTAATCTAACACACAAAAAAATTTCTTAATATACTTTTCCCAAATGTAATACTTTAATATAATACTCTAAAAAAACTCCTTAGTGTAATACTCTAATGTAACACACAAAAACTCCTAAATATAACATTCTAGTGTAACACACAAAAAAAAAACTCTTTAGTATACTTTTTTCAAACTTAACATTTCAATATAATACTTCAAAAAAATGGTTTAGTGTAACACTTTAATATAACACATAAAAAAACTCGGTAGCGTAAATTTTCCAAACGTAACACTCTAATGTAATACAACAAAAAAAAACTTATTAGTGTACCTTTCTTAAACGTAATACTCCAATGTAATACTCAAAAAAAAAAAAAAAAAGAATATGAGATTCTTCAAACCATTTCAAAAGGAGTACAAATATTCCTTAGTAAGTTGTTAGCAAATATATAATTTCAAACTGTGAGTATTACGTTTGAAAAAAGTACACTAAGGAGTTTTTTTAGTGTTTTTGTGTTACATTGGAATATGTTATATTGCAGTGTTACGTTTGGGATTACATTGATTAGAATGTTACATTTGAAAAAAATACACTAAGGATTTTATTTATTTTTGGTTACATTAGAGCATTACATTTGGGAAAAATATACCAAAGAGTTTTTTTTTTTACGTTGTTACGTCTAGGAAAAGTATATCAAGAAGTTTTTTAATGTGTTATATTAAAGTGTTACGTTATTGAAGTGTTACATTAGAGTATTAGGTTTTTGTTCATAATGTGGGATTTGTTTTAGAATGAGGGAAAATTCCAAAATTCTATAGTGCAAATTGTTTAGATGTGTAATTTTACATTTTGAGAAACTCATTTTTATTCATAAAAAATTAAATTCAAACATGTAAGTGATTACCTTTTTATGTAATTTTCACTTTAATGAGACATTTCGATTCATAATAATAAAAAAAAAGAATTAAACAGTTCACAAAATTATATTTTTAAATTTATTAGTACTTTACCTTTGATTATAACTTAATTATGACTTGTTTTGATTACGATATTAAAAAAAAAAAAAAAAACTTTAATTTTACTCCAAGTGATATTTAACTTTGACTAATTGTAGTCCTTTAGTTATGCCTTATGAATGAGCAAGGATTCTCTTCTTATATTTTCTACTTAACTCCCTCCTTGCAACGGTTAAGATTCATCTAAAGATTATCTAACAGCTCAAATCACTTTATTAAAAAAAATAAAAAATTAAAGGTAATTTTTTTGGAATGATCTGAACCATTGAATTTTCTTAAGATGAGTCTTGACCATTGCAAGAAGGGAGTGAAGTAGAGAAAGAAAGGAGAGGAGTATTAGAACTTTCATATGCTATACCTTTTATGAGAGTGTATAGTAGAAAGACAATTGTATCCTTATTTTTTAATGTAATTTTTTCTTAAAAAACGAGAGTATGCTTTCAAAAATAATTTTAAAAAATTATAACTTTTTTTAATATTTATTTATCTTCGTTGTAAATTCTTGTCTTGTCCTTTTTTTTTTTTTTTTACCAAACATAGCATAAAAGAACTTTTAATTATTCAAGGCTAATTGTTAGTTTTTAATTAACTTATGGGAATAGTTGAACACCCCAACCTCTCTCTTAATTTTTAATTAGAAATTGTTAATTTTTAATTAGGGTAATTAGTTCATAATTCAATTTTGAATTTCATTTGTTTAAAGATCCACAGTCTAAAATATTTAGTCTATAAAAATAAGTTTTTGCAATGACCAAACTACCTGTATATATATATTACTAGTGGGTGGCACATAGAATGCATGTGCAATTTAGATAAGTAAACATAAAAACAAATAATAAAGAAATTAATATGATAATATGTACGTTGTTTAAATGGTAAAAGTAATTTCAATGAAACTCAAGGTCTTAGATTCAAATTTTACTCACGCCTTTAAATAATATTTTTTTATTTTAAGATAAGAAAATTTACCACGTGATAGAAGGAAAAAACCACACTATTAGATTTCTCAAACTTAAACCTAATCAAACCGTGTTTCTCTCTCTGTCTTCATCTTCACTGCCCACACCACACTACACCACACAACCGCCTTCGTTCCTCCTCTTATGACCTTAATCTCGCTGCCACTGCTCCGGTACCGGTGCTCCTTCGGCATTCTCCTCCTCCCTCCTCCATTGTCGTCCTGATCGCGCGGTGATTCAATCTCCTCTTTTTCCCTAAGATTTGACTGAATCAGATCTCTTTCTTGCTTCGCTGGCTGTGTCGTCGTTGCCATCACCAAGCTTTACACTGCTGCCGTCTTGGTTCATTTTTCTCTTCCGTCGGCACTACCTCTAGATCGGTGGTTCCAATGGCAATTCAGGCCTATTGCCGATAATGAGTTAAGAACTGAGTGGTAATGCCTCTAATGCATCCAGATCGGTGGTTCTGCGTCGTTGCCATCACTGCCACCCTCTTCCTCTCTCTTTCTGCCAATTGCACTTGCATGATGATTATGACCGAATTATCTTATTTTACCTTTTGTAAAAATTTAATATAATCATCATGAACACAATACTTATAGACCTTGTTTGGTTTGTTTTTCAGAAAAATTTTTGAAAAAAATTCTCTACAAACAAATTTTCAAGAATAATCAAACCAAATAAATTTTTTCAAAAAAAATCTCAAAATTTTGTTTGGTTACCTACTTTCCAAAATCACTCTCTCTCTCATACACATCAAATCAATCACTTTTTTTAAAACTCTCTTCCCAAAACAATTTTCTAAAACTATTTCTGAAAAAAGGTAAACCAAACAAGTTTTCGTACTTTTTATCTAAAAAACTACTCTACAAACACAAACCAAACACACCCATAATTTTTCATTCAAATATTTAACAGATAACTAACAGAAGGATTTAATGTTCAAATTCAAATAGTTTAAAAGGATAATTGTTGGGTTTAAAGTATTAGGGATAAAATATAAATGATCAATAATTTGAAGAGGTTAAATATAATTTTCCCTTTTCTCTTTTAATTACCCTGTGCTACCTCGTTACATCAAAATTGATAGCGCACTTAGCCTACAAAGCTATAGTCATCAAAATAATATACCCGTTTGCAAGCAAAAGCCCATGAATTATATTTTCCAGATGAAAAAAAAAATAATCAAATGATTTTGGTGGCAAAGTAATCCTATTTCTAAATTATGATTTTATAGAAAGTTATAAAAAATCTTCTTTAGAACTCGTTAAGTATTTCATTTTTACAAAAAATTAAGTTGATCAGATATCAATAACTACTTGATTAGATCGAATTTGTGTCAACGGTAACTATGATTTTAAAAATAAATTATTAACACAAATACAATATAATCAAGTGACTATTAATATTTGATTAATGTAATTTTTTTACAAAAATAAAATATTCGACAAGTCTTATACATTGAATTGTTTGGATCATCAATGTGAGCTTCATTAGGAGGCCACTGAGGCCCAACATGAAGCTCTAGTTGGATTTCCCAACTACAGACAAGTTGAATCCTTGTAAATAAGTTTTGCTAACAAGGATGTATCATCTTAACCAATTTCATTATCAGAGAAAAAAAAAAGTAAATATTATATTATTAGAGACTAAACTACCATTTTCTTTAATTGCCTATATTTTTATATTCTTTTTACAATGAAATTTTTTAAACATTTTCTTAATTATAAAAGTGGATGTCTTTTATTTTTGAAAATGACATTTCGTGACATTTTTGGTATTTTTAAATTTCAATCATAATTAAATTCTATGGTGTAAGAACAATGAATCTAAAAATTACAACAATTATAAACAAATAAAAAAAACCATAATATTAATAAACAAAAGAATTTTATTTTTAAATGACATTTTGTGAATTTTTTAATTTTTAAATGCAATTTATTTTCATTTATAATTAAAGTGTAAGGAAAATGAATCCAAAATACAACCAATATAAAAATAAAAAAAAGCGCATTTAATTTATTTTTTTTAAAAAAATTCATGAAATGTCATTTAAAAATAAAGGGTATTCAATTTTATAATAAAAAAATGTTTAAATTTTTTTTAATTATGAAAAGTATATAAAAATATTAAAATAGAGGAAATTAAAGAAGGGACTTTTGTGTATTTGGTTATTACCTATTGTATTGTTGTTAGTCCCAAGGTTATTCGAATTTAAATTTTTATTGATTTTGATTATCGACAAATATTTTAAACTCATTTTATTTAAAATTTTAAAAAATAATATTATTCAATTACACTTCAATGTTTCTAAAATATATATGCTTCTATAGTGTTGGTTTCTAATGATTTTTAGCCCCTCAAAATATGAAATTAGCATATGTATGCAAAACACTATTTATGCTTAAAATAGGTCCAAGGCTCGACACCAATATAGGTAGGTTCGACACCAGAATGAAGTTCACAATGCCTAAGTGTTCTAGCTACAAGGGTCGATACCAAGACAGCAAGGGTTGACACCAGAATGAAGTGCACAATGCCTAAGTATTGCAGCAGCAAGGGTCGACACCAAGAATGACAAGGATGAACACTAAATTTTAAAACACAATCCAGTAGCAAGGGTCGATACTAAGAATGACAAGGGTCGACAATAAATTTCAGAATACAATCCAGCAACAAGAGTCGACACCAAGAATGACAAGGGTTGACATTAAATATCAGGAAACAAAGTTCAGACTTCTAGCAAACAAAATGGTCGACACCCAGTTACGTAAGAGTCGACACCAGGAACACTTGGAAATCAACTCCGAGAATAAAACAGAGCAAAGGGTCGACACCTAATCTATAGGGGTCGACATCCTTAAATCCGGGTTTCAAAAGACCTAGTCGCCCATTCAGATCTAGTCTGGCACAGCTCATTTCTTAGCCGTTTTTTTCTGATCTATGTACAGAATAAGTCATCATTTCTGATCTTTGAGCAGACCTTTCTGACATAATATCTTCTACCAAGAGTTAGCTTATGAGCTTGAGCATTTAATGAAAGCTTGTGCATTTAATGAATCTCCTTTTCCAAAGACTTGTTGACAGCTTGTACACACCCATGCTCTAATCCATACAGCTAGAAGATATCATCCATGATTTGCTCCAACGACTAGAAAATTCACCCATGCTTCTCTTTAACAGTTAGAAGCCATGAATGCTATAAAGAAAGAAGCTCTCTACATCTGAAACATACAACTCTCCAACACAAGAACACCAAAGAAATTCAAGAGCTTTTATTATACTTTATTGTACTTCTACTTTCATATCTGAGTGAGTCCTAAATCCCCTCTGTGCTTACATTTTCATATCTATCTTTTGAGAGACAAAATTTGTAAAAGATGACAGTTGTACCTCTTGTTCTTATTCCTTATTTTCTGAGGGAAACACTTGTAAAGTGAGGCATTTAGTTGAGAGGTCCTCAATAGATAAGAGCAAGTCCTTTGTAAAAATCCACAAGCTAGGTGAAGCTTGGTGGTGTATTGATTCGATTCATAGTGAAGGAATTCTCAAGGAGGTACCTTGAGAAGTGGATGTATGCCAGTGAGCAGAACCACTATAAATCCTTGTGCTTGAGTTCTTCTTCCCTTCTCCTTTATTTTCTGTTTTATTGATTGCCTGTTGAAATTATTTACTTAATTATTTGCAATCAATTTTCTATCCATATTTTTTAATAACCCAATTCACCCCCCTCTTGGGTTGCCTACCTAGGTAACAGTATTGTTAGCTATAATACATTGTGATGTTAGTTATGACATTATTTTGATTATGATCTGAGAGTTTTTTAGTTCTACCTTGTAGGGGGTTTAAAATGAACAATAATAGTAGTATCACTTAGAAAGGCCATGTGAACAGTAAACAGTCTGACGGTTGGAACGGGCAATTGGATGAGAGTAAGGCTAATAGTCTAGGAAGAAAGGAATATGGCAGTGGAAATGAGCAGTACCTCCCTAAATCTCCAAAAGTTCTCTTATCAAGCCTTAGGAAATGAGTCTATTTATAGCTTTTTCTTGGTATTGAATATATCAAGTGGTTAAATAGAGTGATGACACGTGTCTCTAGGATCACATGGAATATTCCTTGCCCTAACCACAAGACCTTGGTAGACACGTGTCTTCCCCGGTAAGTGTCGTTTTTGGTATGTACCTCAGAAGGTGTCATTTTTGGTATGCACCTCGGAAGGTCCCTTGTGCGACACTTCTTTACTTAGTACAATTTCCTAACATACCTTACCTGCATTCAGTTATTCTTGTATCCACCTCAGCAACTCCCTTACTCTTAGCCACGAAACCACAAACTCTCCAATTTTTCAAGGCGTAGTCTACAACAAAACCTGAACTCAGTCGTGTTGTGCCTTATACAAAGCCTCAAGTGCTTCCTTAGTCCTGCCATTGCGACTGAGGCAGGTCCCTCGCCTGGGTAAATGGAAAGGAAATCTCTTACTTTCAAGCTTCCTTGCATCCATCTTCGTGAGAGTCATAATTTTGACTTGAAGCGATACATTGCTACCTCTAGGATCTGCTATTAGCTCAAACCAATAACCTTTGGGGAGTACCATCAACGTCAAGAAAGTAATGTTTTGGAGCTTACCATCAGCTCTAAGCATCAATCTCTATTTGTAGAGAGAAGGCCTATCTCAAAGGCTGCAATCATCTTGGGGAGTCTTGCCTCAGATAGTAGTACCTAAGGCTACAATCACCATAGATAGTCTTTCCTCAAGGGGTACGCTTCAAGTACTTGTGTCTTGGGGACTGTGCCAAAATGGTCTTCCAGTAGCGGTGGTGCCTCAGTAGGTCACCTCAGTTACTTGGCTGCAATAGATCCCATATCAAGTAATTTTCCTTGGATACTTCTACAACAGATAGTCCATTCTGGTCTAGTGGGTCGTACCCCATTCAGTTCTTCTTTGGCCTACTTTCTTTAGGGTTTTGCCCACAGTTCGTTAATCATAATTATTCCTTTAATTAAGACGACCTTTAGGGGTTAAGTCAACATTTAGGATTGTTGTCCCTCTACATATTTCATGTGATATTTAATTATAACTCATTTTTTTTTAAAGTTATAACTTTCATAATATTAAATTATGTCATTTGTGATAATTAAACTCACAAAAAATATAACTTACATATTGCACACATAGCATTGCCCATTAAAAAAAAGAGTAATTTGATCTCGAATAATATAACATTTATAATCTGTTTAAACAAGCAACTTGTAGCTACCATGTTAGCATGATCAATTTGACTGGGCATCTTGAAGTGCAAATGAATTATTGTATGCATATATTGCCATGATTCATTTAATGATGCGACCAAGTTCCATTAAAGTTTAATGAGGTGACCAGTACTCTTGTTGGCTTTTGCTAAGGATTGTCACGTTAGTTAACAATAAATGATGGTACAATCCAACTACTCACTTTATGAAAAGAAAAAAAAAAAAAAAAAAAGAAGCGAATTACACGACATACACACAAAAAAAAAAAGTTATAAAAATATATAGAATGCAAGTGGTTCTCTAATGAGATATAAGTGAGAAGCTGTGATGGTCCAAATGTGACTTGCACCCCTCTATTTTTGTGTAAACAAAAAAATCTCTATTCTACTGGAATGTAATTCCCTCTCCCCCAAAAATTGCATAACTTTTAAATGTTATATGGGTCTTGATATCACTAAGGCACAAGTAAAAGATAAAAAATTTGAAAAATATAAGACACTTTTTATTAAACTCAATATACTTTTATTGAAATCAATATATTTTTTAATAATTTTGTAAATTTTTAAGAGACTCCTTTCATGCATCCCAACATTAAACAATGCCAATGAGGTACTTGTTAGCATTTGCTATGTTGAATAAGTGCCCTCAAGGTATTATTTAACATCGTGATTGGTGCAAAATTTATTTTGAAAATAGATAAAAATAGTTAAACAAGTTATGAAATTAATAAAAAGTGTTTTGAAACAAGTGAAAATGTCTTGTGTTATTTTTTTAAGACAATTATCAAAAAAAAAAGAAAAAAAAAAAAACCCAAAAGTTTGATCCTTGTAACCAAATAAATCTTAAATTTTAAATTTTGTCAATTTAAACTCTAATATTTTGATTTGTTTACAATCTAAACCATTTGTCTATTTTTGTTAACTAAAACTGACCAAAAAAATAATATTTTAATCATTAAACTCAATGTAAGTTTACATAAAATGTCTAAAATATTCATTTCCATTGAGTTTAATGACTAAAATATCCATTTTTCCGTTAGTTTTATTTAATGAAAATAGACAAATGGTTTAAATTAAAAATAAATCAAAAGTTTAAGGTTTAAATTGATAAAATTAAAAATTTAAGATTTATATTGTTATAAGGGTCAAACCTTGGGGTTTTTTTTCCCCCGTAATTTCCTGATGGGTTGTTTTCACACCAAAAAATAAAAGAAGAAAAAGAGACTATACTATATATAATTTCCGTAGAATAATTGCAAGTCTAGGTATCGATCTACATGGACTAATGTGAAATTAAACTATTTTAATTGTAAAATTATTAAATTAATTAGATGGAAATTGTTGTTGAGAATTAAACGATAATTAAAATGAACATACGAGATTAAATTAGTAATAAATATTAGGGTTGGTGAATGTAACACTTGTGTTCTTTAAAACTATTGGAAAGTACATTTGATTCCATTTCTTTTGTTATTGAGATCTTTTGGGAGGTGTATTGTTGTTTTGGTTGGGTAGAAATTTGATCTAGACTTTGATAGAATTGTTCCTTTGTGCTTGGTTATGTCAAAGAATGCTTTAGAACCTTAAAATTCTTCCATCTTGTTTATGCTTTTTGGGGTCAACACCATCTTTTCCTGGTGTTGACATTGCTGGACCTGTGCACTAGAATTTTGGAACTGCTTTCTAGTGTTGACACTAGGGCTTGGTGGTGTCGACACCCAGCCTGCTTTAAACATAATTGAAACCCCACTGCTTTTCGGTGTTGACACCCCTTCTCTTGGTGTTGATACTTGACAGAAATTTTTAGATTCTTTGACAATGGGTCGGTCCTACTTTTTGGGGGTTTTGACTTATTCTTTTGGTTGACTTTAGGGCTAATATTCTATTATTGCCCTAGCACTATAAATAAGTCCTCAAACACTCTCTTTCTTCATTTTTTCTTGCTCTCTCTCTCTCTCTCTCTCTCTCTCTTCCTCCTCCTCCTATGTCGTGATCTGTCCTCTCTCTAAACTCAAACTTTTTCACTTAGATCTCTAGATCTACTCACTTCGGGCCCTCTCCTCACCTTGGTCCTTTGAGATGGATTGAAGATCTCGTCAAGGGCCTTCTTTTGATCCAAGAAGATCATAATTTCATTGTCGATGAGTTTTTCGAGTTCTCCCATTCTCTTCAAGAGTTAGGGATTTATTTGCTTCTTTTCAATACCTTGCTATAGATAGACTTGTAGTATTTTTCCTATTGCCCAAAATCATGATTTTGAGAATGGATTTTCAAAATCCAAAGAGCAAATCTTACTTTTAATGTTGATTTTGAGAACTTAAAGTTAATGGAACATGATTTTAATGGTTTGAAAAAATAGCCCTAAGTGTTGGTTAATTTAATAATTTTGGAAGAATAAGCTTGGGGTTGATTCATGATTTATTGAACTAATTTAATTAATGTAAATGGAAAATACATCTAAGAAGGTTTTTATGAAATGGGTTTGTGCTATTACGGTTAGGGAATTAAATTAGTAAATAAACAAATGACATGTTCAAGGAGTTTAAATCAAAAGTTTGAATTTTAATTATTTAATAATGTTGAACAATGAGACCTTGATGTTTCTTTGAGTTATACGGATTCTTTTGTAAGTTAAGAATATGACTTAGAAGAGATGGAAACTCGGGTTTTGTTGAGAGTTGGAGATCTATGAAAATTAGTTATAGGAATTATGTATTGTTTTGATTGTTGATGTATAATCAAGATTGTGTTAATGATATTGGAAGTGTGGAATGTTATGAGGATCATATTGTTTTATTCAGGAACTATATGTTGTTGATTGTTAATGAATAGACCATGTGTATTATTTGTGAAGTTTGAATGTTATGGGAATAATTGAGAGATGTGAAAGGTTCGTTTCCTTCCGGCTTGTGACCAGTGAAGCGTGGCGCATTGACAGAGGTTCCGCTCCCTTCCAATTTGTACTCAGTAAAGCGTGGTTGGAGGTTCCATTCCCTTTCGGATAATGACTGGTAAAGCATAGCGCATTGACACAGATTTCACTCCCTTTCAGTTTGTGCTGGGTAAAGTTGTTGTGGATTTGGTGACTCATTGTAGTCGATTTTAATGAAATTGATTGATAGGTGCCTGATGGAAATATAGTACTATATACACAATGGAAAATAATATGGATTCAAACAAACCTTGTTGGTAAACCAATTGCACAATGAATCCAGCTTAGAAGGTGAATCACGTACTCTTGAATAATCTCCACAGCAATGGAGTAAAAACTACTAGAGTTTTACCCACACCAATCACAGTACAAAGGCAGAATAGTTTATGGGAAGAGAGAACGTATGTTTCTTTTTTTGTTGTTGTATCAAATACAAAACCCAAGATCTGTTTATATAGGAGAGTTAGGAGACTCATAAGATAGATATATTATCCCAGATAATATCTATCACATATCTATAACATCTGATCAATAATTATCATATATTATATTGACAATTATCCCATATCAAGATTATCCCATATCTTGATATATATATAATCTATTACTGATATTTGGATCTCTCCTAATTGGGTCATGCTACCATGGGCGACCCAATTGAGTCTGGGTTCTAAACCCGACCTAATTTCCAACATCTCCCACTTGAACATGCGATGGCATGACACCACGCCTTTTATATCTCAATCTACCCAATAAACGCAATCATACTTAGCCAATGGACCGTGCGACCGCTGAGGATACCTGCATGTGGGAGCTTTAGACTAGAAACTTGTCACGAGCCAGTATAGAGGCATCAACCCAAAGATAGTATCTCATATGCCCTAGATCCATCTAGTTACACCGAGTCGAGCATCTCTGATCCCTCAATGAGCAAGCTTTACTCCTCCAATCATGCTACATATTCATACCCAATCCGCGTCCCATATAGATCAATGTGAGTTGTCAACAGTGAATATAGAGCCGAGGTGTAATTCTAGACAATCTTCCTTTCACCCTCATGTCACTTAGTTCAAAGTCAATTGCTTTCCTGGACATGTTCCTCAAAGTCGAATCATACATGACCATGGGCAACATACCAAAGTAGCTAACATTGACTTCTTACTTTATGACCTAGTCTGAAAGTTGCTAAGGGTATAGTATAAATGTAAAAATTTAAAGCATATTTTTAACGTAATTAGACTCACACGATGAGGAAAAATTGAGATCCTTTCTCTCATCTCACTACTTGGTCGCCAAGCACATGTAGTATGAATACATGCTATGGCGGAGTTATTCTTCTAGGAAAATCTCCTCTTCTAGGAAAATCTCCTTCTAGGAAATCCACATCACGTGACTCAATTTCAATCGCACTCCCGTCCGGCTGCTCTCCAATGAACACATAGCCCTTAGAATGCTCACAATAGTGAATAAAGATACACTTCTTTCCTCTAGGGCCTAACTTCCCATACTTATGAGAAGTGTTGTGTATGAAAGCTATTGAACCCTATGGCCGCAATTTGTCCAAATTTGGCTTTTCGCCGGTCCATAATTCATAAGGGGTGGAAGGTACTAATTTAGAAGGCACACAATTAAGGATGTAGGCCGCAGTTAGCAAAGCATCTCCCCAATAGGAAATGGGAAGATTGGCTTGCGCCATCATTGACCTAACCATATCCAGCAGTGTTCAATTCCTTCTCTCTGCTACACCATTTTGTTGCGGAGTGCCAGGAATTGTCAACTGTCTAATTATTCATTTCTCTTCACAAAGCTTTTTGAATAGCTCAGATAGATATTCACGGCCTCGGTCTTTCCTTAAAGCCTTAATGTTTTTGTTTAATTGATTCTCGACTTCTAAAACATAACATCGAAAGCAATCCAATGCTTCTGACTTATGAGAGATCAAATAGACATAACCAAAACACGTACAGTCATCTATAAATGTGATAGAGTAAGGAGCTCTATTTCTTGCCTTAACATTCATTGGTCCGCATATGTCAGAGTGAATTAGTTGTAATGAAAAAGATGCCCTTTTGGCTTTTCCAAATGGTTTTCTGGTTGCCTTGCCAACATGACAATGCTCACAAGTGGGTAGATTGACCCTAGCGAGTGGGCCTAAAAGGCCTTCTCTAGCTAACCTAATCATTCTGTATTTCCTAGTGTGGCCTAATCTAGCATGCCATTTAGTAGAATCATTATCAACATCACGATTAGACGTAATATATGAAATAAAGTCATTGACATTATTCAAACTAGAATTATTAACATCCAGAACTAAAAAACCATCTAAAATAAAACCAATACCATAATAAATTGTACCCAAAAAAATGCTGACTTGTCCACTCTCAAACTAAAAATTAAAACCAAGACTCATCATTCTAACTGATAATTAGTTTCATCGAATCTCTGGAGCAGAGAGTATGTCATGAAGATATAGAGTGCGCCCACGTCGCATTTCTAGCTTGTAAGTGCCAATCCCAAGCACCTCCACGCTAGATTCATTCCCCATGTATACTTGTTTGCTACCAGCTAGAACTCGACCATACTCAACAAACCCAACTCTGTCCCTCGCTATGTGGCAGGTTGCTCCTGAGTCTATAACCTACAAATAAGGAGAGTGAGCAACTAAAACTTGACTAGAAACATAACAGTCAAAGTGAGAAATAAGTTAAGGAGTACCTTCTTCGGCTCAGGGCAATCCCGAGCTAAGTGTCCTTCCTTCTTGCAGTTAAAGCACGCCATGTTAGCCTTAGCTTTCTTGCCAGCCCTCTTACCTCTTTTGCACTTAAAAGTGCTAGAGCGCTTTGGCCCAAGGTCAACCGCATCTTTCTTTTTGGGAGCCCCCTTAGCTCCTCCGCGCCTAGGGCCAAATGCCCAGCGCGAGTTAGACTCAGCAACAAGAGCAGTGCCATTAGGTTTAACTGCCTCTAAGCACTCAGCTTCAAGCTCCAAATGACGTGATATGTTCTCAAATGTTTTAACATTATCATTGTGCATCATATGACGCTTCATTTCCTCCCAAGAATAAGGAAGTGAGCGAATCACTACTTGAACTTGTTGCTCTTGTGTCAGATTATGACCTACTGTCGCTAACTCACGTATCATAGTTGACATCACCCTCAGATGCTGCTTCATTGAATGATGCCATTTTCTGATAGGAATCAAATTTCATGGTCAACCTGCGCAACTTAGCCAAAGAGGTGATGCCGAATTTATGTTTGAGAGCCTTCTACATTTCAAAAGCAGTCAAAGAACCTTCAAACTCTGCTATCAAGTCGTTATGCATGCTGCTTAACATCGTAAAGCGTGCACATCAATCTTTGTTGTGCCATTTTTGATAGGCCTCAAGATCACGACGATGTTGAGCTGTAGTGCCTTGCTCAGGCTCAGTCATCACTTGCTCAAGAGTCTCTAAGACCTCTTGCTCATTCAGGAGATACTGGATCTTACGGCGCCAAATATCATAGTTATTGCCATCCAGCTTTTCTCCCTTAGTCAATCAGCTACAATGCCTTTTGTTGCCATAGTTAACTATATCCAGAGAAAAAAAATGCGCAATGGATAAAATTTTAGCACGATACAGAATAATTTTGCTGCATAAATTCAAATTAAATTTTAATAAAAAAAACACATGTCGCAAGATTGAAAATTCGCTAAGCTTATAATCATCTCTTGCGCCTCTAGTGATTCTTATCAAACATTCAATTTAATTTAATGCGCAAAAACAAATGAACAGATTTTTTTAAAGAATAATCCTCCAGTTCATATGACATGTAATAAGCATGATTTGGAAAAATTCACATATGAGCATCTCAATATGATAATACAATCGAAAAATGATAAACATTATTTTATCATAAAATTTGAATTAATATTAATCATGCTTTGGGGATAACAACATGAGTTCTAACATAAAAAAAAATTAAGCATGATGTTCCTAATATTCAGAATATTCTTAAACAGCATAAAATAATTTTCAGAATTTTTCTGGAATTTTCTGGAATTTTCCGTGTTTTCTTTAATAAAATAATACACAGAAAATATAAATAAATATTTTAGAAACTGAAACAGTATAAATCTTATACCAGTAAATAGCATATGATTTCAGTATATTTCTGTAAAATATTCAAGTACAGAAAATTAATTATGCATGCACAGAAGCATTTTAAAGTAAAAAATATTGAATTAATAACTCAGAAAAATATTTTTTTCGTTTCAAAAAATCTGAAATTTAAACAGATTGTAGGCAAAGTAATTATAAGGCTAACCATACAAGTCATGCTGAAAACAAAATTATAGCGAATATTTTATGAGCAATTAATATAGTTTTTTTTTTTTAAAGTAAAACAACCAAACAGTGTAACAACCCAGATTTTTAATTATTCTGTAGAATTTATACTAATATTATTTAATCTCAGTTAAAAAAATATATAATTTATTTTATATTATTATGCGTAATTTTATAAAATCATATAATTATTAAAAGTTTAGGAGTCAAAATATAAATAATAATAATATAGATAATAATAACAACAATAATAATGGATGTGGTAATGAAATAAATAAATAATTTTCTGTTAGTATAAGATAAAATATAATTTAATTAAGAATTAATTTATTTATATAATTATATTAAAATATTAGGTCAAAGAGTAATTATCTTAAATATCTATTAAAGATAAGAACGAATCTATATAATTATTAATCGAATCTGACACGAGCCACGTCTGCTCTCTCGCGCTATTAGAGAGGAATAGTTTAACTTGGGAAAGAAAGAAGAAAAGAAAGGAAAGAAAAGAAAGAAGAAAGAAAAGAAAAGAAAAAGAAAAGAAAGAAAAGAGAAGAAAAATGAAAGAAAGGTGGAAGCTAAAAAGGTCATTGATAGTAAAAAGAAAGGGTAAGGTATTAAAGTTAAGGTGAGTTATATTATACCTTGAGTCACCAAAATGTATTTTATATATGTTTTGACTTACTAAAATCTATTTTATACAAGTATATTTTATTAGTATATTAATAAAAGTTATGTTTTATAAACATTTCAGTTACGTGGTTTTATTTCTGAATCCTATTTATTTAAAAGGAAACCCATAGATATGTTTGTTTATATTTTAAAAAATATTTGACTATAACCTTATAAGTAATTATGTTTTGTAAGTACCACCACGGGAGTCCTACGCCTTGGGGAACTTAAATAACCATTGGCTTCTGTTTGACCACTTTGTGGTACTCTGTTTGTTATGGATCCATTGACCTCTGTTTTGTGCGGAACAAAGTGCTGTGCGGAGCTAAGTGCTACACTATTGTGGGAGCCACCTGTCACGACCCAAACTCGCCCCTATGGGTTTAGCACCGTAACCGGCCAGTAATCCTAGATTACCGAAGGCCTGCTTAACAGTAATACAGTAATACAGAGTACAGGGGCTTGGCGGAAGCCAATACAGTAAATAAATAATGTCCAATGAGCTGTGACAGTCTGTATGCCAAAAAGATTTTTCATACATTTACACAGAACAGTACGAAACAGTATGCATATAATATACAACCAGTCAGAACAGGGACTTAATCCCTGATAAACAGTACAGTGCAAAACGTTCAGTCTATGCAGTAAACAAAACAATACAGAAGGGGGAAAACTAAAACACCCCTAAGCCTTAGCTTGGCAGGCTCGGAACCTCGCAGTGAGGCACAGTGGTTGGCTTGACAAAAAGGGAAGTCTACCCCGACGCTCCTAGCTGCGGTCTGGTGCCTATACACCTATATATATGAGCAGTGAGCTAAAACCCAGTGAATAACATAATGCGTAAAGAGGTTTAGAATGAATGTCCTTACAGTAATGAAAACAGTTCATTAAATCAGTATCTCAGTCTTTCAGTCAATCAATCATATGTGGTACATCTATTAGCATAACAGTACAGTAAGCAGTAGGTCTTAAAGACCGAACAGTAATGATGGCCATCAGTCAGTAAACAGTAGTGGTTCCACGAGGGAACCGACAGAGATCTCTGTAACAGTAACAATAAACAGTAGGTGCTAAGGATGCTACAGTACGGTTCAGAATATAGGACATACATTCATTTAGTAAACAATATCAGTTCAGTAAACAGTTCAGTTCAGTATTCAGAAGATAATCATTTCAAAATATCTTTACACAATTGTTACTCACAGAGTTCTGGGCTACAGTAAGCTAGAGCGTCTCCTCGGAATGCCAACCCTAAATAGTTAACAGATTGAACACACACTAAGTTTCACAGTTGGGAAAGATAAAAACTTAATCCCTAAATTTGCCTTGGTGTGTTCTACATCCATATCCTCTTTAAGATGCCTTACACTAGGCCTAAGAATGCCTAGGATGGGATGAGGATGCAAGGATGCACTTAGAAAATATTTTTAGAAATTTTCAGAAAACAGGGGTCTCGCTCGAGCGTGGCTTTCTCCGCTCGAGCGAGCTTGTCAAAACAGCGAGGTCGCTCGAGCGTGGACTTCCCCGCTCGAGCGGTCTGCAAAAATGCAAAAAGTGCTGGATGTTGGAAATCTCCGCTCGATGCTCGCTTGACGCCCGCTCGAGCGTAAGACACAGTCCTCGCTCGAGCGTAGGTTTTCTCGCTCGAGCGTGCGTCTGCGTGCACCAAGATTCTGAGAGCTTGCAATTTACGCTCGAGCCACCATTCCTTCGCTCGAGCGGAGCTCAGAATAAACGATGGTCGCTCGAGCGTGGAATCCTTCGCTCAAGCGAAGGAGCCAAATCTGGAATTTCCAGATTTGCCTCTCAAGCTCAAACCAAGCATTCTACAGCTCTAAACTCGATCTTTTGGGCCCAAATTCTGGAAAACACAACTAAACTCAATATACAACAAGTTTCAAAGCTCAATTTGAGAAATCAAAGCCCAATGGTGAGCTAATTAAATCCAATTTCAAACCCATTTTCATGAACATGAAGAACATGCAAACATGCATGAATTCAAATCATTTCAAAGCTTCAATTTGATGCTCTAGTGAGCCAATTGTTCCAAAAACAAGTTGAAAACATGGACCATTGCAAAATTATGAACATGCATGTACCATTTCATGAAGGACAACTTCAAAACTTCAAATTAAAGGCATGCATGCATGAGCTAGGCTCCAATTTGACATATATGGACCAATTCAAGGCTCAAATCACTAAGGATACAAGAACTAGGCATGAACAAGCTTAAACACAACAATGAGAGGTTAAATTCCTTACCTAGAACTTCAATTACAAGGTGAGGAAGCTTAATTTGCAACCTATGTTCCAATTCCTTCAATTACCAAGCAATTTACAAGCAAAATTGAGATAAAATCCACTCCTTTAGTTTCTCTCTCTCTATGGTCGGCAATCACAAGGAGGAAGGCTGATGAATTGTGTGCTTAAGTGTATCATAAGGCTCAAATATGTTATATTGAGTGGGCCACTAAGGGTTAGTTTGGTAATTAAGTCCAAAACTTGTGTTTTGCCACTATTGATCTAATTTAATCCAGTTTAATCATACCCAACCAATTTCCAATCAAATGTACCATAAAATCATATAAAATCTAAGGATCACAGAGCACTAATCAATTTCTGGTTCGGCCGCCGATAAGGCCTTCAATTAGCAATTTAAACACAGAACATGAACAGATAACTAAACAGGAAACAGATAGAAATGCAATTCGAACAGATACAGTCAATCAATCAGTTCCAGATTTCAGTCAGTCAGTTCAGTATTTCAGTTGATTCATTACTTATCATAATCAGTCTCAGTTTAGCAGTATTTGGTAGTAAATCGGTATTCAGTGGTGAGGGTTATTACAGCACCTCTAGAATCCGTACGAGCCACCTCTTGAATCCGTTCCTCTGTTCTGATTGTCACTTCTGTGACCTCTATTCTGTACCGTGGCTATGGTCAATTACTTACATAATTTCTGTATTTCAGTTCTGCCACTTAAATGATTTATTTACCAAACTGAGTTATGTAAATGTTTTAGCCTAACTAACGATCCATGGTTATTTCGTGTCCCTTATACTCTTGGTATAATATTTCTCAATCTGCCTTGTGCTTATAGTTTTTTACCAATTTTCAGGAAACAACACAATTCAGAAATAGCTTTTGAAAAGTCTTAGACGTGGGGCTGCGGAATAGACACACACAGCACCTTATTGATATTTTTATATGTAAATATCGGTCTTTTTGATCAATAAATTTTGTAATAAAAATAGAAGCTCTGATGATTATTTTTGGTACCCTCATTTAAATATTTCTTCCGCTTGCGTTTATTAATTTGTTTATGAATTGGCCGGAGGTAACCTCAGTGACTGGCCATCACGATGTTTAACCCTTGGGTACAGGGAGCAGGTCGTGACAAATGGTATCAGAGCAATGGTTTTTTTTAGAATAAAAAAAAAAAATCATCATTGGAGCATAGGACACACGCACATTTAGGAAGTGGGATAGCGGGTAATTAGTACCTAAATATTATATTTTATTCATCGATTTAATTATATTATAATTTTATATGATTATATATATAATAAATTTTTTTTTTAGTATGCCTAATTTGTGAAGGATATTAGATATAATTTATATTTGTTATAGTAAAAGAAGGACAAGAACAGAAGGATGTCGGGTTCAATCACCTACCAAAATTATAATATAATTAAATATATATAATTTTCAGTTCAGTATTAAAAAAAAAAATTATTTTGATATTTTTTTTAAAAAGAAAAGTTGGTTCAAATTATAAAGATACTAATTTTGAAACTATTTCCCATCAATGAAGAGTTCATCTCAAAATTTTCAATTCTTGCATATAATTCTGTCATTGTGTTCTTATTTTATTTATTTTTATCGTAAATAAAACGAGTGAAATTTTTTTTAAGTCACCCATTATTTCTCATTTCGGCCCAAACTAATTTTTGACAACTAGACAGTAAGTTGTTTTTGTTACTTTTTTTTTTGAGGTACTATTTTCTATCAGATTAATCATCTAATATATATTTATCAGAGTGCGCAGCGGATAGCTTACACCTGTGACAAATTTCGAGGACAAAATTTTAAAAGGGGAGAAGATTGTAACAACTCAGATTTTTAATTATTCTGTAGAATTTATACTAATATTATTTAATCTCAGTTAGAAAAATATATAATTTATTATATATTATTATGCATAATTTTATAAAATAATATAATTATTAAAAGTTTAGGGATCAAAATATAAATAATAATAAATAGATAATAATAACAATAATAATAATGGATGTGGTAATTAAATAAATAATTAATTTTCTGTTAGTATAAGATAAAATATAATTTAATTAAGAATTAATTTATTTATATAATTATATTAAAATATTAGATCAAAGAGTAATTATCTTAAATATCTATTAAGGATAAGAACGAATCTATATAATTATTAATCGAATCTGACACGAGCCACGTCTGTTCTCTCGCGCTATAAATAGAGAGGAATAGTTTAACCTGGAAAAGAAAGAAGAAAAGAAAGGAAAAAAAAGAAAGAAAAGAGAAGAAAAAGGAAAGAATGGTAGAAGTTAAAAAGGTCCTTGATAGTAAAAAAAAAGGATAAGGTATTAAAGTTAAGGTGAGTTATATTATACATTAAGTCACCAAAATGTATTTTACATATGTTTTGACTTACCAAAATCTATTTTATACAAGTATGTTTTATTAGTATATTAATAAAAGTTATGTTTTATAAACATTTCAGTTACGTGGGTTTATTTTTGAACCCTATTTATTTAAAAGGAAACCCATGGATATGTTTGTTTATATTTTAAAGAATATTTGACTATAACCTTATAAGTAATTATGTTTTGTAAGTACCACCACGGGAGTCCCACGCCTTGAGGGACTTAAATAACCATTGGCCTCTGTTTGACCACTTTGTGATCCTCTGTTTGTCATGGATCCATTGACCTCTGTTTTGTGCGGAACAAAGTGCTGTGCGGAGCTAAGTGCTACACTATTGTGGGAGCCACCTCTAGAATCCGTACGAGCCACCTCTTGAATCCGTACCTCTGTTCTGATTGGCACTTCTGTGACCTCTGTTCTGTACCGTGGCTATGGTCATTTACTTACATAATTTCTGTATTTCAGTTATGCCACTTAAATGATTTATTTACCAAACTGAGTTATGTAAATGTTTTGGCCTAACTAACGATCCATGGTTATTTCGTGTCCCTTATACTCTTGGTATAATATTTCCCACTCTGCCTTGTACTTATAGTTTTTTACCAATTTTCAGGAAACAACACAATTCAGAAATAGCTTTTGGAAAGTCTTAGACGCGGGGCTGCGGAATAGACACACACAGCACCTTATTGATATTTTTATATGTAAATATCGGCCTTTTTGGTCAATAAATTTTGTAATAAAAATAGAAGCTCCGATGATTATTTTTGGTACCCTCATTTAAATATTTCTTCCGCTTGCGTTTATTAATTTGTTTATGAATTGGTCGGAGGTAACCTCAGTTACTGGCCATCACAATGCTTAACCCTTGGGTACGGGGAGCGGGTCGTGACAAACAGAGCCTTATCAATACTAATCCCACACCTGGCTCAGGCGTGTGTATCATTATCGCATGTGCTGGTGCTCGTGTCAGCGCTGATGTCAGCATACGCAGTGCAACAGCAGTCTCGTGCTATGCCATTATCAGTTTTCCTCTTCTTTTTTTTTAAGTACCGATTTCACATGCCTTACTTTCATTAATATCTGATAATTTGAAATATAAAATTACCAATAATGATTTATCATCTATTAATGTAATTTTACAGATATTATATACATGTGAATGTTCAAAAAAATTATAAACAGAATAAAAAAAAAAAAAACTGATGAAAACATTTTGACCAAACATCAGTATTTTATGCAAACAAAAATAATATATATACATATATTAGTATAAAATACTAATTTCATGGATATTCAATAGCACGAAAACACCTTAATAAAGGCTCTGATACCAATGATGGAAATATAATACTATATACAGTGCGAAAAATAATATGGATTCAAACAGACCTTGCTGGTAAACTGATTGCATAATGAATCCAACTTAGAAGGTGAATCATGTACTCTTGAATAATCTCCACAGTAATGAAGTAAAAACTACTAGAGTTTTACCCACACCAATCACAGTACAAAGGCAGAATAGTTTATAGGAAGAGAGAACATATGTTTCTTTTTTTGTTGTTGTATCAAATACAGAACCCAAGGTCTGTTTATATAGAAGAGTTAGGAGACCCATAAGATAGATATATTATCCCAGATAATATCTATCCCATATCTATAATATCTAATCAATAATTATCATATATTATATTGATAATTATCTCGTATCTTGATATATATATAATCTATTACTGATATTTGGATCTCTCCTAATTGGGTCATGCCACCATGGGCGACCCAATTGAGTCTGGGTTTTAAACCCAACCCAATTTTCAACAGTGCCCAATTGCACTTTCATGCTAAAGCCGATAAATGTGAGAATATATGAGGATGTTGTGGACGCCGTGCCTTTTTGGGTATAAGGCGCGTTTCCACCCTATGTTGTACTAACTTACATTTGAGAGTCACCACTTAATTTTTAAGGGAAATCAAGAAATTTTTAACGATGAAAGCTAAACAAATGATTGGTCCGTCACAACCAAATAATCAAGGTTTGGAAACTAAAGTACAAAAAGGAAGGTCATTACATGATGCACCCATTTTTGCCCAATCACATGAATGGCCTCTACTAATCTTTTATTTTATAAGATTAAATAATTAGTTATCTCACAAACTTCATTGTTAACCCTGATTCCTTTACTAAACCTGAAACCAAGTAATTTGAATAAATTAAATACCACTTAATTTAGATTTAATGAATAAAGCCATATTTCCACAAAAATAATTATTTTTCAACAAAAAGAGATTTTTCAAAACATATGGCCATAAACATGAACATGCACTTTTACACAATATTTATGAAAACATTCAAAATATCCAATGTTACACCAAAATCACATAAACTTGCATTATTTAAAGAACAACACAAAACTCACAAGCAACATGCTATGAAAGAAAGAAGACTTACTCGGATTCCACCGCAAAGCGTCCAACGTGCAAGATATGAATTAAATATGATACAATGATCCTAAACATGCTACTAAACACACATAATGCAAACATAAGCCCGGTTTAAGACTACTAATCATGATCTTATGCAAACAAAGCAACTAACACATAAAAATAAATATGCAGAATATTATATGATGATTAAACCGGACTATATGTGTGAAAACCCGCATTTAATTAATCAAAATAATAATAATAATAATAATAATAATTTTGTAGGTGTTCAATATTTGTTGTTTATAAATTGTTTTAATAAGGATTCAACATAATAATTATCTTTGATAAATATCTTAGTTAAAAACCTTAATTTTAAGAAACCCATACAAATACACACACACACACAAAGAAGAAATTTTCGTGGCTATGCCACCTGCTTGTTTGCATGGTGGTATAGGAACCATAACCCATCATCCTTCTTAGAATTTAGGGAAAGCCTTTCTTCTTAGAACTTGGAGAAAGTGAATAAGATATAATAATGGAAAGAATGTGAGAGAGAGAGAGAGAGCCTTAGAGAAGTGGCTCTATATATTCATACCACACACAGTGTTTATACACACTGTGTTCGTGCTTTCAAAGGCTAAAAATAAAAAAAAAATAAAAAAATAGAGGGAATTCTTGTGGAAGAAGAGGAGGAGGTTGAGGTTGCATATTTTCCTACCATTTCATTATTCCATTTCAATCCTACAACTAAGTAAAAAAACCCTCTCAACCCTCTCATTTTTTTTTTATGTGAAATTTTCAGATTATATACATATGATAAAATGTCTAACTAAACATGTAGGTAGAATTTTATTTATAATGGTATGAAAATTCATGATGGTATATCAGTTATTGGTAGTCTGAAAATCATGACAATGTTATGGAATTTGGACTTGCAGTTTATGCCATTAAAAAGATTATTGAAGATGTTATTTGGCCCTTTAAATCTGCCAGAAAGTTTCATGAATTTTTAGACAATTTTATACTCAAAATTTGAAGATGATTTCTTCTACAAAGTTGTTGATAATGATGTCTAGTTCGTCCACAAAATTTTCAACAATTATTGAGTTTTTTAAGAATTTATACAAATTTTTAACTAAATCTAGAGCTATAGGCAGATTTTACTATGTGTTTGAAAAATCATTAAAAATTTTATATTAAACCAAATCTGGTAATTTCTAAACAAAAAATGAAATTTGAGAAGTCTAGTTTCATAATAAATTTTTAGATCATGGAATCGATTTATAAATTTAAGTATGGAGTTAATTTAAGAAAATGTGATAAATTTGTGTCATAAATTTTCTTGGAATTTTTCAAACTTATTTATAATTTATTTTTGGAAAATGATTTCTGAAAAATGACCATAACATGTTTATTGAGTATTTTGTAGATTTATATGAATTTTAGAGTTGTATAAGTAATTTATTTATAATTTTAATTACAAGTTATGCATTCTGAAAATTCTGGCAGATTAAGGCGGAATAAAAATTATCTATTCAATTGTTTATTTGGACAAAAATTTAATATTGTGCTAATCTAATCTTGTAGATAAAAAATCCATGCATGGGTGTGATTATGATTTATTTCTTTTTTGGGTATCTACATTATTATTCCATACCATGGTTTAAATAAATTGTTTATTTAAATTTTGTACAATTGTTTATTATTATGTGACATGTGTAATATTTTATGTTCGGATTTTAATGAGTTGGTATAACATTATTGGTAATTAAATTTTGAATTATTGTGAATATCTCAACGAGTAAAGAGACACGAAATTTAATCAATGATACATTAAAATGTAAAAGTGATGGGGTGAGCCCGGTCTAGAATCTTGCGCAAGTGAGTTGCGAACCCTAACATGGCACGGGAAGGTATTTCGGCTCTTATCGGTGTAGGCGATATAAGGTTGGTGGTGCAGGCGTCACAACATAGACCGTTCTCTTGGGGCAGACCATGATGTCATGACTCGGGTATGTAACCCTGGTGCGTGGGCATCATTGGTAGTTACTGTAAGTAACATTTGAATATTTGACCAAGGAGGAGTCAGAATTGCCCGTGACCATTGTTTAGCGGTTGAATGGAAATAGTGCTCCGCGGGGAGTTACTTAAATCTATTTGATAAACTAGATCTATGAAAATTTTAAAAAAATAAAAAATAAATAAATAAATAAAATAAAATAAAGAAAGGTGGGCATATTCCTCATGATGAAATATTGCTTCCGTTTGTCATAGTTTTATTTTTATTTTTTTTATCTATTGTTATTATTTCAACTGATAACATTCCTTTATGCTTACTAAATGTTACTTGTTATTTTGTTACTACACATTATTCATAATTTGTGAGTATTATTATCGGGGTGGGTATTTTCAGGTGGTAGTATCTTATTGAGCTCGTCGCTCACTGGCATTCCCGTTGCCCTGGCGTTTTATGCCAGGTACCGAAGAAACCGAAGGAAACACCGAGGCCTTGCAAGGCGACACTCAGCCTTGATTAGCTTGAAGAGTGCCCAAGTTCCATGAACCATTTCCTAAAAATTCTAGTTTTTTTCTCTAGTTTTCTTTTTATATTTGTGTCATTTCGGTTATGTACTAAGACTAAATTGTGATGTAAGACCTTTAAATTCTGGGTTGTTAATTAATGGATGTTAGTAATATTGGTGGCAATATTGATTTTAAGTTTCTAAATCTTATTATGATGTCCTTAAATTTGGGGCGTCACAATATGCATGTTTACATGATGATTAAACTACTCTAACATGCTCCTAATATACATTCAATTAAAACATGCAAAAGAAACAAAAAGAAAACATGCAAAACAACTATCCTGTATGATGATTATGATGAATCAATACCCTAACCATAATCTAATAATGAAAACATGAATTAAAGGTACTGAAATTAAAGAGGAACATAAACTTACTTGTTGGTTTGAAACAAATCGAAGAACACAACAGAAAAGCAAGCAAAACATGCTTGAATGCTTCCCTCAAGCTTTGGCAAGGCTATGGATGCTTTTCTTCAAGCCTTAGATCTCTTTTAGTTGCTAAAATTGTTGTAGGATTTGTTATTTTCGAAGTTTAGGGTTTGGGTGGAAGGGATGTGGCTATTCTCTCTAAAAACTCACTCAAAGTTGGCTAAAACTTCGACCTCTCCAAAGAAGGGGGGTAGAGAGGTATATGGAGGTTGAAGGAGAAGGTTTTGGAATGCCTTAGATCACCATAGAGTTGCCCATCACTTTCTCCTTGCGTCTCTTGATCAAATCAGAGCCAAAACCACTTAGCACCGCTGATAGTACGTATGGTCGCACGGCTTGTTTGCACAACCTACTCGCATAGGATGTGCGACCGTGCGACCCTTATGCGGGCAATCATACGACCTGACATCCAAATGTGGGCGCATGTGTCCTCTATGCATGTTAGCTATGCATGCATGTACAAGTACATGGTTTTAGGCTTTCTGGACCTTCATTTCTCCTAAGTAAGTCTGTTTGACTTTCAATTGACATTTTTGTATGAAATAAGTAAATGTTCTGAAAATATCTATCAATTCAGACTCAACCCGACCTTTCCCTTTAAGCGGGACCAAAAAATTGGGTTTTGGTTAAAAACGGGTTCAGGGATAAAATAGTATTTTTACAAAAAATATGATTTTTGGCTAAAACGGGGTTATACAGTAACTCGTAACAACTTCAAATATTTTCGGGGATGAAGTAATTACCGTTTCATCATTGGGAAGCTTTCAAGCGCCTAAGTCTTACGGTCGGTCAAAATGAGGTGTCTACATATGTTTCATTATTAAATAACGTGTGGGATGTTAGTGGTTATGTGGTGAGTAATTAATGATGTGATTAGTACGTTTATATAATATTGTGAAATGATTTTAATGGTGATAATGGAAGGTGTGTTACTAATGACTTAATGTTTAAAGCTAGACTGTAATCGCTTACATGTGAAAACATTTTGTGCAACCAAATAGAGTTAAGGAAATTATTTTAGAAATATGAACAATGATTACCAACTCTAAGAAAGAAATGAGTTTTTCTTGGAATGTTAAAAAGGGTTTCTCTTTGAAAAATCTATGTATGTATGTGTATTTTGAATATAAAAAGAAACGTATTCTATTTATGTATAATATAGAGCATCATGATCATTTTTATATATAAAGTGTTATTGTTTAGAATCATTGTAGATCCCTACTGCACCTTTTGTGTTCATCCCAATGGTGGAAAAATTTTCAAGTGTAGAGTTGGATGCGTCATCCAAGAACCAAGGAGTTATTTTGTTGTCTTTTAGATATGGAGTAATGGTTAGATAAATGTTTATGTACTGTAAAAGAATATATTGCTATTCATGGTAGTCAATTTAGTCTGCAACTTTTTATGTAAGCCTAAGGGCATGTATTGTGATATTATGTATTTGAATATTTCATCATTTGTAATATATGAGATAGAACATTACTATTTATTCATTTGCAATCTACTTTCACATTTATGTTATGTAATTGGAATTTAATAAGGAATTGGGTAATGAAATTGAGTAATAAAATTCAGAGTGTTACAATGAAATTGATTTGGAAAAAATCTTAAGGCAAACAATCCATCACTAGTCGCATAAATAGGGCTTAACATCGGCAAATAATTGCAATCCAGTTTGAACTACCCAATGTTTCACAACTACAAGTTTGAAACATTGATCAAAAGGATTGTTGTGTTCAACGTATAGGCACGACTCATCTCAAGTAGTATGAGTCGTTCATTCTAAACTAAGGTAGCAACACGACTCGTCTTTCATAGTATGATTCATCTCATACTTTGAATACAATGCAAAAAAAACCATTGTATGAAAAACATTATTCAATCACAGGAAAATAATACTAAAAGAGATAGGAAAACATGATATTATAACTTCTAAAACATTCATACAACTCCCTCAAACCGTTCAAACAATCAAAGCCTAGTTAAAACTCTATTTACATGGCTAGGGTTTCATCAAAATCTGAAAAAAAGTAGAACTAGCCACCCATGGAGGAGTGGGAAGAGGTAGAAGATGAAGCCACCATGGAAGAGGACCTTGAAGTTCTAAGCTTTCTATCTCAAAACCCTAGCCTCCCTCTTTTTTCAGAAAATATTCGAACCCTTCTCCAGCTTTCTTTTCTTTCTTTTATACTTTGGTAGCACCAAAAATATGTTCAAAGAGTCGTGCACACAAAACAAGGCAAGCCATACTTGCGGGAAATGTTGGCCGCACGTGTGGGAATGTTTACTGTGCTTAAAACTTCGCTTTTTGGTTTGTTTTGCAATTTTGGAGCGTCCAATCTGATTTAGAACAAATATTTGTAAATGATATCAAGTTATATTAAGAAATAAGTTAAGCCTTTATTTGGGATGTGGGTTGACTTTTTGGCTTTTTTAGCCTGGGGCTAAAAAATCTCATTTGGGATAGATTTTTTGGCTTTTTTGATTTTTGTGAAAGAAAAAATGAAATGATTATAGTTTGGATTTTTTGATTTTTGATTTTTTGATTTATCAAGTAATTTTCCTTGGATACTTCTACAGCAGATAGTCCATTCTGGTCTAGTGGGTCGTACCCCATTCAGTTCTACTTTGGCCTACTTTCTTTGGGGTTTTGCCCACAGTTCTTTAATCATAATTTTTCCTTTAATTAAGATGACCTTAGGGGTTAAATCAACATTTAGGATTGTTGTCCCTCTACATATTTCATGTGATATTTAGTTATAACTCATTTTTTTTAAAGTTATAACTTTCATAGCATTAAATTATGTCATTTGTGATAATGAAACACACAACTAATATAACTTGCATATTGTACACATAACATTGCCCATTAAAAAAAAGAGTAATTTGATCTCCAATAATATAACATTTATGTTAGCATGATCAATTTGTAGCTGCCAAGTTAGCATGATCAATTTGACTGGGTATCTTGAAGTGCAAATGCATTATTGTATGCATATACTGCCATGATCCATTTAATGATGCGACCAAGTTCCATTAAAGTTTAATGAGGTGACCAGTACTCTTGTTGACTTTTGTTAAGGTTTGTCACGTTAGTTAACAATAAATGATTGTACAATCCAACTACTCACTTTATGAAAAAAAGAAAAAAAGAAAAAAAAGCGAATTACACTACATAGACAAAAAAAAAAAAAAAAAAAAAAAAAAAAAAAAAAAAGAAGTTATAAAAATATATAAAATGCAAGTGATTCTGTAATGAGATGTAAGTGAGAATTTGTGAGGGTGCAAATGTAACTTGCACCCCCTCTATTTTTGTGTAAAAAAAAAAAATCTCTATTCTGCTGGAATGTAATTCCCTCTCCCCCAAAAATTGCATAACTTTTAAATGTTATATGGGTCTTGATATCGCTAAGGCACAAGTAAAAGATAAAAAAATTAAAAAATATAAGACACTTTTTATTAAACTCAATATGCTTTTATTAAAATCAATATAGTTTTTAATAATTTTGTAAATTTTTAAGAGATTCGTTTCATACATCCCAACATTAAACAATGCCAATGAGGTACTTGTTAGCATTTGCTATGTTGAATAAGTGCCCTCAAGGTATTATTTAACATCGTGATTGGTGCAAAATTTATTTTGAAAATAGATAAAAATAGTTAAACAAGTTATGAAATTAATAAAAGGTGTTTTGAAACAAGTGAAAATGTCTTGTGTTATTTTTTTAGGGCAATTACAAAAAAAAAAAAAAAAAAAAAAAAAAAAAAAAAAAAAAAACCCAAAAGTTTGACCCTTGTAACCAAATAAATCTTGAATTTTTAATTTTGTCAATTTAAACTCTAATATTTTGATTTGTTTACCATCTAGACCATTTGCCTATTTTTGTTAACTAAAACTGATAGAAAAAAAATATTTTAATTATTAAACTCAATGTAAGTATACATAAAATGTCTAAAATACTTATTTTTATTGAGTTTAATGACTAAAATATCCGTTTTTCCGTTAGTTTTATTTAATGAAAATAGACAAATGGTTTAAATTAAAAATAAATCAAAAATTTAAGGTTTAAATTGATAAAATTAAAAATTCAAGATTTATATTGTTATAAGGGTCAAACCTTGGGGGGTTTTTTTTTGGTTTTTTTTGTTTTTTGTTTTTATTTTTTATTTTTTTTCTGTAATTTCCTGATGGGTCGTTTTCACACCAAAAAATAAAAGAAAAAAAAGAGACTAAATTATATCTAATTTCCATAGAATAATTGCAAGTCTAGGTATCAATCTACATGGACTAATGTGAAATTAAACTATTTTAATTGTAAAATTATTAAATTAATTAGATGGAAATTGTTGTTGAGAATTAAACGACAATTAAAATGAACATAGGAAATTAAATTAGTAATAAATATTAGGGTTGGTGAATGTAACACTTGTGTTCTTTAAAACTATTGACAAATACATTTGATTCCATTTCTTTTGTTATTGAGATCTTTTGGGAGATGTATTGTTGTTTTGGTTGGGTAGAAATTTGATCTAGACTTTGATAGAATTATTCCTGTGCGCTTGGTTATGTCAAAGAATTCTTTAGAACCTTAAAATTCTTCCATCTTGTTTATGCTTTCTAGGGTCGACACCATCTTTTCCTAGTGTTGACATTGCTGGACCTGTGCACTAGAATTTTGGAACTGCTTTCTGGTGTTGACACTAGGGCTTGGTGGTGTCGACACCCAGCCTGTTTTAAACATAATTGAAACCCCACTGCTTTTCGGTGTTGACACCCCTTCTCTTGGTGTCGATACTTGATAGAAATTTTCAGATTCTTTCACAGTGGGTAAGCCTACTTTTTTGGAGTTTTGACTTATTCTTTTGGTTGACTTTGGGGCTAATATTCTATTATTGCCCTAGCACTATAAATAAGTCCTCAAACACTCTCTTTCTTTATTTTTCTTTTATTTCTCTCTCTCTCTCCCCCCTCTCTCTCTCTCTCTCCCTCCCCCTTATTTTCCTCATCCTTCTATGTCGTGATCTCTTCTCTCTCTAAACTCAAACTTTTTCACTTAGATCTCTAGATCTAGTCACTTCGGGCCCTCTCCTCACCTTGGTCCTTTGAGATGGATTGAAGATCTCGTCAAGGACCTTCTTTTGATCCAAGAAGATCATAATTTCATTGTTGTTGAGTTTTCCAAGTTCTCCCCTTCTCTTCAAGAGATAGGGATTTATTTACTTCTCTTCAATACCTTGCTATAGATAGACTTGTAGTATTTTTCCTATTGCCTAAAATCATGATTTTGAGAATGGATTTTCAAAATCCAAAGAGCAAATCTTACTTTTAATGTTGATTTTAAGAACTTAAAGTTAATGGAACATGATTTTAATGGTTTGAAAAAATCGCCCCAATTGTTGGTTAATTTAAGGGTGAATTATACCAACAGTCCCTATAGTTTGGGGTTTGTGTCACTTTGGTCCCTGACTTTTCAATTGTGACACATTTGACCCTGAATTTTGAATCTTGTTCCAAATAAGGACAATTAAAGATACTATTAGATTTTTCAAGGACAAATTCGTCAATTTGATAAAATATAAATTAATTTGACAAAAATAAATGTCAAAAAATTATTTTTGAATTCTCTAAAATTATTTCTACTTACTAAAGATAAAATTATATAAAACTGATAAATTTTTTAGACATTTTTTTTTTTACCAAATTAATTTTTATTATGTATTTGGATGATGATCGTGCAAAATTAATTTTTAAAAATTAATCATATAATTTTTATTATTTTTTTTATCAATTTTACATAATTTTATCTTTGGTGGGTAGAAATAATTTTTAAAAATTTTAAAATATTTTTTTGACATTTATTTTTGTCAAATTAGTTTATATTTTATCAAATTGACGATTTTGCCCTTGAAATTAAGTAATGGTATGTTCAATTGTCCTTATTTGAAACAAGATTCAAAATTCAAGATCAAATGTGTCACAATTGAAAAGTCAGAGACTAAAGTGACACGAGTCCCAACCTATAGGGACTATTAGTGTAATTTGCCCTTAATTTAATAATTTTGGAAGAATAAGCTTGGGGTTGATTCATCATTTATTGAACTTATTTACTTAATGTAAATGGAAAATACATCTAAGAAGATTTTTATGAAATGGGTTTGTGCTATAACGGTTAGGGAATTAAATTAGTAAATAAACAAATGACATGTTCAAGGAGTTTAAATCAAAACTTCTAATTTTAATTATTTAATAATGTTGAACAATGAGACCTTGATGTTTCTTTGAGTTATACGGATTCTTTTGTAAGTTAAGAATGTGACTTAGAAGAGATGGAAACTCGGGTTTTGTTAAGAGTTGGAGATCCATGAAAATTAGTTATAGGAATTATGTATTGTTTTGATTGTTGTTGTATAATCAAGATTGTGTTAATGATATTGGAAGTGTGGAACGTTATGAGGATCATATTGTTTTATTCGGGAGCTATATGTTGTTGATTGTTAATGAATAGGCCATGTGTATGATTATTTGTGAAGTTTGATTGTTGTGGGAATAATTGAGAGATGCGAAAGGTCCGTTTCCTTCCGGCTTTGTGACCAGTGAAGCGTGGTGCATTGACAAAGGTTCCGCTCCCTTCCAGTTTGTACTCAGTAAAGCGTAGTTGGTGGTTCCGTTCCCTTTTGGATAATGACTGGTAAAGCATGGCGCATTGACACAGATTTCGCTCCCTTTCAGTTTGTGTTGGGTAAAGCATGTTATGGATTTGGTGACTCATTGTAGTCGATTTTAATGAAATGGATTGATAGATGCCCAATTGCACTTCCGTGCTGAAGTTGGTAAATGTGGGAATATATGAGGATGTTGTGGAAGCCGTGCCTTTTTAGGTATAAGGCGCATTTCCACCCCATGTTGTACTAACTTGCATTCGAGAGTCACCACTTAATTTTTAAGGGAAATCAAGAAATTTTTAACGATGAAAACTAAACAAATGATTGGTACGTCACAACCAAATAATCAAGGTTCGGAAATTAAAGTACGAGAAGGGAAGGTCATTACATGATGCACCCATTTTCGCCTAATCACATGAATGGCCTCTACTCATCTTTTATTTTATAAGATTAAATAATTAGTTATCTCACAAACTTCATCATTAACCCTGATTCCTTTACTAAACCTAAAACCAAGTAATTTGAATAAATTAAATACCACTTAATTTAGATTTAATGAATAAAGCCATATTGCTACAAAAATAATTATTTTTCAACAAAAAGAGATTTTTCAAAACATATGGCCATAAACATGAATGTGCACTTTTACACAATATTTATGAAAACATTCAAAATATCCAATGTTACACCAAAATCAAATAAACTTGCATTATTTAAAGAACAACACAAAGCTCACAAGCAACATGCTATGAAAGAAAGAAGACTTACCCGGATTCCATCGCAAAGTGTCCAATGTGCAAGATATGAATTAAATATGATACAATGATCCTAAACATGCTACTAAACACACATAATGCAAACATAAGCCCGGTTTAAGACTACTAATCATGATCTTATGCAAACAAAGCAACTAACACATAAAAATAAATATGCAGAATATTATATGATGATTATACCGGACTATATGCATGTTTACATGATGATTAAACTACTCTAACATGCTCCTAATATACATTCAATTAAAACATACAAAAGAAACAAAAAGAAAACATGCAAAACAACTATCCTGTATGATGATTATGATGAATCAATACCCTAACCATGATCTAATAATGAAAACATGAATTAAAGGTACTAAAATTAAAGAGGAAAAGAAACTTACTTGTTGGTTTGAAACAAATCGAAGAACACAACAGAAAAGCAAGCAAAACGTGCTTGAATGCTTCCCTCAAGCTTTGGCAAGGCTATGGATGCTTTTCTTCAAGCCTTAGATCTCTTTTAGTTGCTAAAACTGTTGTAGGGTTTGTTATTTTCGGAGTTTAGGGTTTGGGTCGAAGGGATGTGGCTATTCTCTCTCAAAACTCACTCAAAGTTGGCTAAAACTTTGACCTCTCCAAAGAAGGGGGGCAGAGAGGTATATAGAGGTTGAAGGAGAAGCTTTTGGAATGCCTTAGATCACCGTAGAGTTTCCCATCACTTTCTCCTTGCGTCTTTCGATCAAATCGGAGCTAAAACCACTCAGCACCACTGATAGTACGTATGGCCGCACGGCTTGTTTGCACAGCCTACTCGCATAAGATGTGCGACCATGCGACCCTTATACGGGCAATCATACGACCTGACCTCCAAATGTGGGCGCATGTGTCCTCTATGCATGTTAGCTATGCATGCATGCACAAGTACATGGTTTTGGGCTTTCTGGACCTTCATTTCTCCTAAGTAAGTCCGTTTGACTTCCAATTGACATTTTTGTATGAAATAAGTAAATGTTCTAAAAATATCTATCAATTTAGACTCAACCAGACTTTTCCCTCTAAGCGGGACCAACAAATTGGGTTTTGGTTAAAAACAGGTTCAGGGATAAAATGGTATTTTTACAAAAAAAAAATATGGTTTTTGGCTAAAGCGGGGTTATACAGCAGCTTGTAACAACTTCAAATATTTTCGGGGATGAAGTAATTACCGTTTCATCATTGGGAAGCTTTCAAGTGCCTAAGTCTTATGGTCGGTCAAAATGAGATGTCTACATATGTTTCATTATTAAATAACGTGTGGGATGTTAGTGGTTATGTGGTGAGTAATTAATGATGTGATTAGTACGTTTTGGAATTATTATTGAAATTATGATCGTTTATATAATATTGTGAAATGATTTCAATGGTGATAATGGAAGGTATGTTACTAATGACTTAATGTTTAAAGTTAGACTGTAATCGATTACATGTGAAAACATTTTGGGCAACCAAATAGAGTTAAGGAAATTATTTTAGAAATACGGACAATGATTACCAACTCTAAGAAAGAAATGAGTTTTTCTTGGAATGTTAAAAAGGGTTTCCCTTTGAAAAATCTATGTATGTATGTATGTGTATTTTGAATATAAAAAGAAACATATTCTATTTATGTATAATATAGAGCATCATGGTCATTTTTATATATAAAGTGTTATTGTTTAGAATCATTGTAGATCCCTACTAGACCTTTTGTGTTCATCCTAATTGTGGAAAAAATTTCAAGTGTAAAGTTGGATGCCTCATCCAAGAACCAAGGAGTTATTTTGTTGTCTTTTAGATATGGAGTAATGGTTAGATAAATGTTTATGTACTGTAAAAGAATATATTGCTATTCATGGTAGTCAATTTAGTCTGTAACTTTTTATGTAAGCCTAAGGGGATGTATTGTGATATTATGTATTTGAATATTTCATCATTTGTAATATATGAGATAGAACATTACTATTTATTCATTTGTAATCTACTTTCACATTTATGTTATGTAATTGGAATTTAATAAGGAATTGGGTAATGAAATCGAGTAATAAAATTTAGAGTGTTGTAGTAAAATTGATTTGGAAAAAATCTTAGGGCAAACAATCCATCACTAGTCACATAAATAGGGCTTAACATCAGCAAATAATTGCAATCCAGTTTGAACTACCCAATGTTTCACAACTACAAGTTTGAAATATTGATCAAAAGGATTGTTGTGTTCAACGTATAGGCACGACTTATCTCAAGTAGTACGAGTCGTTCATTCTAAACTAAGGTAGCAACGCGACTCGTCTTTCATAGTATGATTTGTCTCATACTTTGAATACAATGCAAAGAAAACCATTGTATGAAAAACATTATTCAATCACAGGAAAATAATACTAAAAGAGATAGGAAGACATGATATTAAAACTTCTAAAACATTCATACAACTCACTCAAACCGTTCAAACAATCAAAGCCTGTTAAAACTCTATTTACATGGGTAGGGTTTCATCAAAACCCGAAAAAAAAGTAGAACTAGTCACCCATGGAGGAGTGTGAAGAGGTAGAAGATGAAGCCACCATGGAAGAGCACCTTGAAGTTCTAAGTTTTCTATCTCAAAACCCTAGCCTCCCTCTTTCTTCAGAAAATATTCGAACCCTTCTCTAGCTTTCTTATTCTTTCTTTTATACTTTGGCAGCACCAAAAATAGGTTCAAAGAGTCGCACACACAAAACAAGGCAAGCCGTACTTGCGGGAATGTTGGCCGCATGTGTGGGAATGTTTAATGTGCTTAAAACTTCACTTTTTGGCTCGTTTTGCAATTTTGGAGTGTCCAATCTGATTTAGAACAAATATTTGTAAAGTATATCATGTTATATTAAGAAATAAGTTAAGCCTTCATTTGGGATGTGGGTTGATTTTTTGTCTTTTTTAACATGGGGCTAAAAAACCTCGTTTGGGATAGGCTTTGTGGCTTTTTTGACTCTTGTGAGAGAAACAATGAAATGATTATAATTTGGATGTGATATTTTGTCCTATTGGCTTTTTAACCTATGTTGTCATTTTGTGACTAAAGGCATCTCAATTAGCGGCCTCAATGGTGTAAATTTCAACTTCAATCATTTTTTCTATTTTTTTTATTCGTATCCCAAGACACTTGTTGGTAAGACTCTTAATTATGTTGATGTGAATCCCAAGGGTTTGGCCTGGTGGATAAGACTTTAGAATTTTTTTTACAGTCTCAAGTTTGACTTCTCTTGTCAGCAAAAACTCTTGAAGCCATGGAATGCAATGCATAAACCTTGTTTTGGAAGGCTTGTTTAGACTATAGGAACTTAGTCTAGTGCGTATAACCTGGCCTAGAATACCTTACCTATCGATTGAGAGTGAGAGAGAGAGAGAGAAGAAAGTATGCTAATGTGTCTTGAGAATGCTTGTTAACACGATCCTTTTTTATTAAGTTTGGTGAGTTCATTTTGTGGTCGACCTTGGTGATCCGAACTATTTATTTTTTTGGATTCGTTTGGATTCTCTCAAGTTGGAGAGCATTTGAATTTAGTGAGCTCATTTTGGGGCCGACCTTGGTGATTCGAACCATTCATTTTTAGGATTCATTGAATAGAACATTATGTAAAAAATTAAGATGATCGGATATCGGTAACTATATATTTGAATCACATTTGTTTTTAAAAAAAATAGAAGATAATTATAATTTCAAGAACAACCATCCATTTTCTACAATATAAATGTGATTTAAACATATAATTACCAATGTTCGATCCTCTTAATTTTTTATATAAATATTCTACTCAATGAGTTCTAAAAAGTGAACGGTTTGAATTACTAAGGTCGGCCCCAAAATGGGTCATTCCCCTATTTTTGTTAAGTAAAATTGTTAGAAAAAGTGTATTTTAGTCATTAAACTCAATAAAACAGATATTTTATATATTTTCTATATACCTACATTAATTTTAATGACTAAAACGGAAGATTTGGCCAAAGCCCCTTCATAATAAAACTTTATTACATTAAGGACAAGCGCAAAAAGTTTCCTTTGAAAAGTTCAACACATGCCACTATTATCAAAATATTAAACTTTAAAATAATATAACTTTTGATTTAGAAATCAATTTTTAATAAAATTAGTATTTTTAGAATACTCTCATCAAGATCTATCAAATAAGATCCATATTGATTATAAAATTCTTTAAAAAAAAAAATTGTTACTATTGAAATTGATGTAAAAGTAACATGTTACCCTGTCTTACATGTTACTCTGACAATATTGTTCAAGAAAAAAAAATGATATTTTACTTTGTTTTTACTTAATTATGTGCCTCATCCTTATAGGGTTTATGAAGCAAAATAAATTGAGTTATCTTTTTCACCAAACAAATGTCAAATTGAGGAGTTTTGACTAAATTTTCTACTAAAGTACAATTTTTCAGATAGTTTTGTGTAATGAAAATAAGTAAATGGCTTAGATTGAAAATAAATCAAAAGATTGAGATTTAGGCCAAGTTTGGCATATTGCAAAAAAGTCAAAAAGTTACTCAAAAAGTTAAAAAGTTAATATTATTCACCAAAAGTCAACAATTACGGCTGCACAACTCCCAATCCTAATTTTTCCCAACAAATCAATTTTTACAATTTTTTATTACATATTTTTCCATAAAAAGTCAAAAAATTAATCCAAACATCCATATTTTCTTCTTCAATTTTTTAGTCCAAAAAGATAAAAAGTGCACTTATTTAGAACACCCCTAAATTGATAAAATTAAAAACTCAAAATTTATTTTGTTGTAAGACTCAATTCTTAAGAGTATTTTTTTATTATTACTTAATTTCCCTAATATTTTGTGTATGAATGGCAAAATTGGTAAGTAAAATGATAGAAAAGACATCATTAAAATTTGATTTCCAAGTCAAACCGCAGTTCTAATAATCCTGTTGTAGTGTAGCCCAATAGTAAATTCATAGCATGTCCTCATTGAACTTTGAAAAGTACAGTACTGATCTTTTACCTTACTGGAAATGTTATATGGTGTCGAACTTTTTAGGGGTGAATACCATTCATATTTTATTATAAAATGTATAATTTTGTTATAAATTGACATAAAAAAAAAATATCGTAATTAAATTACAAATTTTTATAACATCAATAATAAAATTTTGAACTTCTTGTTACGTCAATTTGTGATAATATTACCTAATTTTTAGTTAATATTACAAAATTTTATAATAAAATTATACATTTTTATAGTAGGGGCATATAATTTCTCTCTCTCTCTCTCCTTTAAATTGATTGATTGATTGTTGTTGTCAAATTAGAAATGAGTTGTTGCTGACTAATTCCATTCTGGCTCCTTTGATTGTAACAACTCACAAATAACACCAATTCAATTAAGAAACAATCTCCTAAACCTAGGTTAGATATGTAGTTTAGGTATGATTTTTACTTTGCTATTAACATCATTCAACCTTGTCATGTATATATATACTCATTATTTTTACATCAAAAAATATAGCAAACAAATCAATTGTGTTGCTTAGTTAGTCAAGACATATGAGTTCCATATAAGAAGTTATAGATTGGAAGTTAGATTAATGGTTAAAAATTTCATTATTTACTCTCAAGACTTAGGGCCATAATTATATGGTATGTATGGGATAAGCTCCCAAAACCTTTGTAATTAAAAATAAATTAAAAAATAGCTGAACAATTTTAGTGATTTGAACATGTGTGTTCAAAATTATAAATTATAATTTTACACCTACCACAAGTTCTGGCCACTCTCCCTAGCCCCTTTCTACCACCCATGTCCTTTCTAACCCCTCTTTGTGACCCCTAACCTCTTCTCTTACTCTCTTTCTCTTACTCTCTTTCTCTATCTCTTTACGTGTCGACGAGTTGCAAAGGACATGATGAGCATTGGGGAAAAAAGAAGAGGGGCTAGAGAGAGGTTATAAACACCTCATTTTGACCAACTATAATACTTAGTCTCAGAATTGAGCTGTTATCCTACGACAGTGATATTGAAGTGACTATGAAAAACTCCATATACTAAGCTGTTGAGAATCATTTTGGATCATCAATTTGCCTTAACCTGAACCTTTTGTTCATTTTTCAATTTTCAAAATAACTATTGTCCTTCTGTATTCCCACTTACCAAAACACTTTTGAACTCAAATTTGTGTTCCTAAATGTCTTTTGAACATTTTCCTAGTTTCAAGCCCTAAAAATGTTCCAAAATCAACCCGGGCAAAAATCTAAGGCCACATGGCTGGCCTGCCATTTGTCCTCAAGGAGTTTGAAATTTGCTCAATTTCATGCTTAAGGTGTTGTTAACTTGTTTAGCACAACATTAGGTTGGTTTGACATCATCAACAATTATGCATCTATTTTGTCCATAAATTACAGCTACGATATATAGAATAAATTTTTTTAAGGAAAAATTTACTTTTGTTAGTGTGGATGAATTTTTTAACAGAGTTGAGCATAATGCTAAAAAATCAAAATCAAAATCACATTCCTATTATTAAACTACGAATGAAATGCAAATAACCCAAACTATAAAAAGGGTAAAGTGGATTTGGGTGGCCAGTCTCCATTCTTCACAATTCAAAACAATTGGAGGGAAAAAGGTAGGAATAGCAATCTCCCCAATTACCATCAACTCTAAAAACAGGATATAATGGAAGGAAGAAATTGACCATGACCACGTACAGCAAAATTTACTGGAGTATAATTTCCTCTCATAAATAAATCTATGTGCATTTTTACAAAGCAAGCCTACATGTCTGACACCCGTGTTAGACACTGACACACTCTTCAAATATTGTTAAAAGAACGTCAAATTACGAAACACGAACACTTCTAATAAGGCAATGTGTCACACCGACACAACACAACACTCACTTCACATGAAATACATTATAATTTTGAATCCAATACTAAAACAAAAATAATATAAATTTATACATATTCTCCTCCTCTTGACTTTAAAAATTATTATATTTAACTTAAATATTCGTATATATGACACATAATAAATATATAAAATTATATATTTTACACGTGTCCTGTACGTTTCGTGTTCTACATATTTTAAAAAGTTAGGCGTCTATGCAATATTCGTGTCGTGTTACGTATCCGTGCTTCATAGATGTTCATTTCTTCAATGTGTCTCGTTATATGATATATAATAATTTCGTAAAAATATGAAAGTTTAACGTGTCTCAAACGTATCGTGTCATTAATTCTTTCAAAATCAATGTGCTGTCATGTTCGTTTCGTATTTGCTTGTCAATAATCATGTGATTATCCAACCTAACAATCCCAAAGAAGATAAATGAGCTTTTAAAGTAACTGATTTGTGATAAGAGATCAAAACCAGACTACTGTTTAAGGTATCCGATAAAAGCCAAGCGTTCTTCCATGGCTTTATTTCTGTATTGACTGTGAGCAAGTCTCAATCTCCTCTTTGGTCCATGACCAATTACTCTAAATATCAGAAACCACTAAGAAAACCATCAACAGGGGCTACTAAAAACGACTTTACATTTCAACCATCCGCAAGCATTTTTAGTTAAAAAATAAGCATCACCTATTTTTCAGAGAAACTAAAAAGATCTATCCTAGAAGTCCAATTACAAACATAACAGCCAGGGGGGTTTTTTTTTTTTTAGATGTATCCTACAATTCCAATCACAAACATAAAAATCTATTTTTTTGGGGTGTCCCCTTGGTAATGTACTGCTACCCAGCATATAATTTAAAACATAGGAAACATATACTTCATCAGAGGATCAGAAAGCAACCTCAGGCATCCCTACAACAGCAGCATTTACCTGATTCAACCTTCTTTCCCAAACAGAGTGATATGGCCCATTCCTCGGCTTATGATGATGAACTTCCTAATCTCTCTTCTTCACCCTATAAGCCAGAACCTGAAACAGCACAGAAAAAAAAAAAAGTAGTTTTAATCACCAATAAATATAAAGTACGATAAAAAAATTATAGAAAATGACATTTTTAATTAATTTAATTACAATGGGAAGCTCTAGCCTAGTCAGGGTACAAGAATTTTCCAACCCCGTGCACACAGATCTTCCCACCCATCATAACTCTTTCTTGGTATCTTTAAACAAGAAGAGTTGTTACAAACCCCAATACTAAGGCCTCCAAAGATTCAACAATGTGTGCCAAAAGGTAGAGATGGACTAGGCAGGTAGGATCTGTAAGAAAGTAGCCTTTTACACAAAGTGCATGAAGTGGCTGTCCACAGATTCTCACTCTTCATTCACATTGTAATGCAATGGTAGGGTTTCCAAGAGAGGTGAATTGATGATAAACAATATGCACACAACCATATATATATACATGTGAATGTATACGTACCAAATGGTTCTTATCTTGACCACAATTGGCTCTGAGCCCCGCCAAAGTTTCTTGGCCTTCCAAATTTTGTAGTACAGCTTCGTTTTCCGTTAAGGATGAAGGGTGGAGGGTGGACTGCAGACCATTGGTACGCAGGTGCTTCTTCACTAGTAGTATTTCAATATCTTTAGCCTGTAATTGTGTCTCGCGAGAAACATACTGTGCATGACATAAGCATTACACAATGCAATAGAATGTTAGATAAGAATTACAAGTGTGGAAAAATATATTTTTTTAAAAAAAAGAGAAAAAGCTATACTAAGATTAGGGTCAAGGCTCAACCAGCTGTATGCAATTATTACTTTGCAAATGATGGCGTGTTACTATGATTGCCTTAATGCATAGTTAAAATGAGGGTGGGATGAGTGCATCAGCTAGCTTGAGAAAATCTTTGCAAAAAATAAGTAGTCTAAGAAGCACGGACATGGACACGCAAATTTTCAAAAAATACAAGACACGTGCAAAACATAATTTTATATATTTATTCCATGCTATATTTTTATATATTTTATATTTATTTTATGTCAAATATTTAATTCTATCAAATTCATCAATCTTAGTATGCTATTTTAGTTAGAAAAAATAAAATTTTAAATTTTAATTAAATTATTATTATTATTTTTTAAAATGGTCCCTAGTGTCCTAGCGTGTCTGACATGCATGTCTGGCACATGTCTGTGTCCAACATGTGTACATGATCTCCGGAGAGGTGTCCGTGCATTATAGGTGGTAAAGACAATACTCACTTCTTTGAGGCTTTCGACAGAAAAGCATGGTGGGCAACAGAGGTACAGCTCCTTCAAACTTGCCGTTCTTTCTTTGTCCAAAGAAATAAGGATGAGATGCACATCTAACTGCAACTAAGAAGAAAATTTGCAAACAGTGTAAAGCCACACAGAAATCACAAATGTGATCTATGCAAGTTAGTGAAACACAATAACTAAATGAGAATGTTGTGGCATCAAAACTGAGGTATACAAGAAAACTTTCTGGATGACATACTGTTCACTCTCAGGTAACCTCAACTCTGACTAGGCGAATTATACAGAAAACTAGCCACATACCTCATCATTGTCCTTTGTGTTTTCGAGATATTTAGTCAGCTTCATTATGCGGGTGTTCCGGACACTCTTGCTCCGAGCACCACCTCCGCCCCAAGCAAGCATTTCTGTATTCCGCACAGGGCCAGAAGAAGTACCCTTGCTTTCTTTGCTTGCTTCTAAGTCATTTTCATTGCCCCCACCATCTGAATTTGCAGCTGATGGAGAAGGCTGGAAGGACTGTGCTCCTGCCTTTCGCTTGTACCTCCTCTGCTTAATTTCTGTTGTCCGCTCATCAGTCGATGATGAATCTTTGTTCGCATCATGATTATTTTCGTCCTCGTCATCAGATCCTTCATGCTCAGTTTCCCTGGTGTTTCTTCTTCTTCTAGAATATTTGCGCGGTAATCTTGAACCTGATGCAGAATCTGTATCTTTACCCATTTTGCGCCTAGTTACCAGTGCTTCAGATTGTCGACGAAAAATCTGGGCAATTGATGCCTGAATCTGTGCAAAAATATATTGAAGAAACAAACCGGGCAAAAAAAAATGAAAATATATGGTATGCTAATGCACCCTAACCTATGAAGTACGGGTATGGATACAAGTACTGGTACGATACAGGTATGTTGATATGGTAAAATCCAAAAAAAATATGGTACAGGTACGGCTTGGTACATTTATAAAAAAATATTTATTTTTAATTTATAGTAATGCAAAAATTGATTAAATAGTTTAATTTGTTAAGATCCAACCTACAATTCATATTTAATACCAAAAGTAAAGGTATAAACCAAAATTAAATATCATTATATTAAAAAACTTACAAACTATAGTTTAATTTTAAAATCATGCTGAGCGTAAAATTAAAAATAAAGAAGTCTAGTGAAAGAAATTTTATCTCTGTAATAGAAGAAGATACTATTTTGACTGAGGTACGGTACGACTTAAGTATGTACTAGGTACATTTGGGCATGCCAAAAATAAAGAAGAAAAAAATCCGTTTTGTGCAAACGATACGTATGCAGAAGTACCATACGAAGTATGATACTCCAATAAGTACCTGTACGGGTACGGCATGTTTGTCGAAATACTCATGCTTCATAGATCCTAACCCAAGACGAGGAATTTAGACCCAAAAAAAAAAAAGTCAATTTGTTGCATAAGCCATTTACAAAAAGGGAAACTTAGCCTATTCTCTAAACATAAAACATTCATAATAGAGATGGAAAATTAGATTAAAATAAAGGATCACTGCATTTTATTTCTTTTATTTTTTTTCACAAGATTCCTTTGTATGAAATACTGGTCAAGTATATGGGTTGCAATTGCAAAATATATATATATATAGAGAGAGAGAGAGAGAATAGGGGTGGCCAGGAATGAGAAAGTTGGAAGAATACTGGGTTCGTTTGGTTTGATTTTCTGAAAAAAATTTCAGAAATTTTCTCTACAAATAAGTTTTTAAAAGTAATCAAACCAAACAAATTTTTCCAAAAAAATTTCCCAAAACTTGTAAACCAAACAAGTTTTCCAAACAAATCTCTCTCTCACACATATCAAATCAATCACTTTTTCCAAAACTCTCTCTCAAAATCATTTTCCAAAACATCTTTTGAAAAAAATCAAACCAAACATGTTTTCGTACTTTTTATCTCTAAAACACATCTCTCAAACACAAACCAAACATACCCACTAATTTCTTTATATCCCAGATGTGATGGACAAACTTTCAGATGCACTAGAGGGGGGCAGGAGGTTGTTAATTCCATTTCACTCTATGACCAGATGGCCCTTGAGGCCTAGGACAATGTAACCATTAATTTAAATCAAGCTCACAATTCAAGCATGATGTTGATGCCTGAAAAAAAAATTGCCTACTAAGTTCCACAAGCTAGGATGGCCTCTCCACCAAGACAATTAATTAGGCAGCCAAGCTGATTAGAGAAAAATTCAAGCAGTGGCAATTTACATGGAGTCTATGAAACACAGGTACTCCAAAAATATTGTCGTACGAATGCCGAGTACTACACACATACCCAGTACGCAAAATACTTTGGGTACAGGATGGGTACAGGACATGTACATCCCGTATAGCTTGGGTACTTTGGTACATAAATTTTTATTTTTTTCTAAATACTAGAATAATTATGTTGTACCTATTTTTTTAAACATTAAAAATATAAGGTATTTTTACAAATATCAAAAATATAAATTAAAAAAAAAAAGCTAAGAATTCTTTTATGACCATTACAGAAACGCATTAATATTTTTTACATTTGATTTTTTTTTAAGTATTATGCGTCAATACTAGTATAAATTATAAAAATATAATATTTATAGAAGTACCAGACTATATCCGTACCCTACTTTTTTTTTTGGTTTTGCCATATCTGCGTACCCATAACATACTTGCACCTGCATTCGTACCCACACCTATGCTTCCTAGCATGGTGTGCTGTGGACACAGCACCTCTTTTACAGCACTAGTTGCCTTTAGAGTGCCAAAATGGAATTTTACGCATGAAGTTAGCAGCTCATATGTCTTTGATGATAGTCTCAAAAATTTTTGTCATCTGAAATTTGGATAGACAAACAAGGTCAAAGATGGTTGATGTATGGAACCAGACATTCAAACCCATCATGATGGTTACAACATCTATGATAAGGAATCATCACAAGTTTAAGTGACTGCTGCTCAGTACTAATGAGTGCAAAAGGCAAGCAAGCATGGCAGATGCACATTTATCAACATAAAGCAATTATCCTCACATCTTACCTGCTTATTGCGAGTCTTTTCCTCTTCATGAAAAGCCAGTTCCTGAAACCAGATATTCAGAAAACAACTGAGCAACTCTCATTACACAATATGTATGTGAATAGCAAAGTACCCAGGCCACATCATGAATATACTTTTACCTCCTCTTCATATTTCTCAATATCATCATATAAAATTTCAATCAGGGCATCAAATCGAGGATCATCTCTCAAAGAACGTCGACTGGCACAATGTGTGCGGCAAGCAGGACACTCATTGTTCCTGTCACAAAAGGTCAATTATCAACCTAAGAGATGAAATCTAATTGTCGTAGGATTTAAATTAACTATAAGCCAAGAGGTCCAATTGTGCCCTGAATCAAATGGTGATTAAAGAAGCACGGACGCAGGCACGTGACAAAACACAGACACCAACACAGGAATTTTCAAAAAATGTAAGACACGACCCGTGGGAGACACATGCAAAGGACATCATTTTATATATTTATTATAAGCATATATACAAATAAATAACTATTATATGCCAGGTATATGAATAGTTAACTCAAAGATAATAATTTTTATTTTTAAACTCTAAAGAAGGAGAACGGGTATAAATTTACGTTGTTTTGTTTTATCACTGGATTCCAAGTTATTTTATTCAAACTTGTAATGCACGTTACCTTTAAGACGTGTCTATGCTTCTTAGATGATGATAATATTGGAATAGTTTTGTTACATACCCCATACGCATCGACTTGTCGATGCACTCCCTGCAAAAGCGGTGCAAACATTCCATCACAGTTCTTGTTTTCTTAATGATCCCTGCAAAAGGAAATAGCAAAGTTACTTTTGTCTAGTTTATATGTATCTTGGATGTTGAGGAAAAACAAAGGCACATAAGCCACTGATAAGGAAGTGAACTGCCAGAGTTCCAGTTTCCTTAAATTGACTCCACAAGAAATGCGCCAACTAGAGAAATACAATATAGAATGAACAAAAAAATAAGCAGTAGAATCTCTGACCTCCTCACAAAAGAATAAAAATATTTGAAACCTAAGGACAGACGTTCATTATGCCATGGGAAAGGAAAGACATAAGTTTAGGAACACATGAATCTTCTTCACATTTCAAGAGGGGAATGAAAGGATGAAGAAGCTTTCATGAGTTAACAGATGTCTGCATGCAAATTTGTCATGTCCTAATCCAGTTTTCATCTTATTTTGATAATTTACTGCACCCCCATGCTTGTAATACATGTCTATGTGTTATATCCATGCAACACAGATTCACACTCTTGTTGGCTGCTTTTGTGCAACCACAAGGTTAAAAGTAGCTTTTGTTTTCTCACTCATAATTAGCCACAGGCATACACAAATATTCACCTCTACCACTGAAATTCATTATATTCTTGAGATCCCCCAAGAAGAAGCCAGACTGCTTTATTTGTCTACATTATATGTCAGTATATACTTATAAAGAAGACAAGTCAGATTATGATTTCATATTCTGATGAGAATAAAGAGCAATATGTGGAATTTAAAGATATATTATAACAAAAATTAACAGCATAAACATAAGAAGTCACAACATTTAACTTGCTGTTACTTAAGGGCGCAACAATGTGCGACGGTCCCCTAGGGACTAGGCATGAGGTGCAGCCTTCATCGGAGCAAGACTCATGTATAGATATTGCATACATTTTTTTTATTTTTTATTTTTTATAATAGTATGAAAATTTGTTGTATAAAATCTACTATGTACTAATCAATGACAGGTATTTTTACATGAGATTATTACCACCCAGTACATTACATTGTGCTTAATATCACGGATCACATCAATAATTTCAAATGAAACAGATACAAAGCAAACAATTAAACAATTAAAAACAGTTGGACAATTATACAATCAAGCAATTAATTTACTATTGTTAGCAATTAATTTTAACAAATCAACTCATCTCATTCAACAATAAAAGGGGTCATATAAATGAAAATTGGAGAAACAAATTGCAAATCAATTGAGTGCAAGTGAGGTTATATAATTTTTCCCAACAATAAACACTTGTGCTGCAAGTCAGGTTATATGATTTTTCCCAACAATAAACACTTGTGCTGCAAATTGTTGTTGAACCATTGTCACTGTTTATAAGAAAAAATGTAAAAAAAAAAAATGGTAAGCCATATAGAAAAGCCTTGTAATATATCTTCAATTTGTTGACTAGGGTAGAGGATCTTTATTTAATTGTTATTTATTATTTTATTTATGTTAAGTTTTTTTTTTATAAAACAGATAAAATCTACCAACACATAAAAGAGGGCTACATTAGATTTCAAATCATATCTTCAACAAACCAAGCACATTTCAAAGAGATGCACCTCTCTGCAACTTTCACCTTGATGTGTCATGCAAGCCTCAACTGCGCTGCATGAAGTCGCTTTGTGATGTAATAGAATAAATATCTGAAGTGTATGATTAGGTGGCATATTAGTTGTAATCTATAAATAGGTGATGTAATACCCCATTGTACTTGGTTTTTTTATTAAAGAATATACATTGTAATTGCAGTAGAGCTTGGTTTCTCTCTCTAGCCCTTAGGGTTTTTACCCTTAATTGGGGCATTTGTCTTCTCTCTCTCTCTCTCAATTTGATCCTCGAGTTGCATTTGTTTTGCATTATTTGGTATCAAAGCTTCAGGATTCTTACCAGCTCTGTCTTGCTTTCTTCAACAACACCACCTCGATTCAAACCTTAGCATCTTCAATTCAGCCTTTGATGCAACTCTGGACTTTGCAATCGCAGCATTGCGATTACGACTTTGGGACATCAAACATGATCTCTACTTCATGACTCGACCTTGTGAGATGATCAAGCCCTAATTGATTCGATTTGCGATCTGTGTGTGCTGCGATCTCGACTTCAAACTTCAATTTGCAATCGCTTCGTTTCAAAGTTCAATTTTCGCAAATATCAACTTGTTTCACGATTTGATTTGAATTCAAAGCCCCAGATCCGAACTCGAATCTGAAGTCCTAGTCAAGAACTGACTTCGATCCGAAGTCCTAGCCAAGATTTGACTTCGATCTAATTTTGTGCTCGCAACTCAATTCCAACTTGGATAGTGCTGTGAATCTAGTTCTTCGATTTGGTCACAATCGAGATTCAACTCTCACAACTTGGATTGCGAATGGAGTTCAACTTCGAAGCTTGGATTGCAGTTCAATTTCGTCACTTAGATCGTGAGTCTGGATTCGACTTCTGACAGATTTTTTGGATTTGGTTTGATTTTGGAAGGATTCAATTCTAGTCTCTGACTTGAGAACACTTTGACTTGCGAGTCCCAGTTCTGCTTGAGTTCTGGTTTGATAGTTTGAATCTGGTTCAATTTTTGTTGCTGCTGTGACTGAATTGAAATTCTGGATCAAATTATTCATTGTGTCCACTTTTCAAGATGCTGGATATCCTATGTGATGGTTTATGCTGCGAATTTGGTAAAGAAACTGAGATGAATTTCTCAATTGGAAGGAGCAATGATGCTAATCCAAATCAAACTCATAATCACAGAGATGATTTGAAATAAATGAGTAAATCAATTGTTGCATTGCAAGCCGACATTGATATTTTTCGTAGCTTCAAAGAATTTGTTTGAAGCTTTATCGTTGGGACTCCTTTCATGCCTCTTTCGGAAGCTGTTTTGAGTTGAGTAGGTTGCTTCTTGTGTGCTCAGTTCATATTTGTGTCCAGAGGAAGGAAGGAAAGAAGGTGTGCAATGCCGAATTCTAGCTTGTGATCAGTTTCTCTCAAGTCGTTCTTGTCTAGTGGTTGCATAGTTGATCCTGTCAATTTGTCTCATCCTTCAGCCTTGTTTGTTTTGGAAGATATCATTTGCCGACCTAGTGGTCTCATTCCGATACGAAGATTACTCATTTACACCAGTCTGCAGGTCAGAGGCGAAGAGGCTTGGGGAAATGGGATTTTGTCCAAGTGGCAGCAAGGGGGGTTATGGACATGATGACGATTGTTAGTTTGCATCTATGGTTGCTTAACCAAGAAAGCGGGTCAAGGTATTTGGATAAAGATGCGTTGTGAGGAAACATGTTTGTGTTGGGCAAGGAAACACAGCACCTGTTCCTCACCTACTGCTACAGGGTGGTGTTCTTGAGTTCATTTAGTGGTTGCTTAAACTTGAGGACAAGTTTCTTCAAAAGGAAGAGTATGATGTAGTAGAATAAATACCTAAGTGCATGATTAGGTGGCCTATTAGTTGTAGTCTATAAATAGGTGATGTAATGCCCGATTGTACTTAGTTTTAGATTAAAGAATATACATTGTAATTGGAGTAAAGCTTGGTTTCTCTCTCTAGCCATGGGGGTTTTACCCCTAATTGGGGCATCTGTCTTCTCTCTCTCAATTTGATCCTTGATTTGCATTTGGATTGCATTTACTTTGCCTCGAGGGTGTTGAGGCACCTTAAGTTCACTTCGTATGTTTAAACACGCTTGTGATAACAATAGTCTAACTTATACAATTTTATCAAGAAAACCTTGATTAAATATTTGTTTAAGTACAACATCTAAGTTTCAAAGAAAAACAACAATCAAGTATCATCATATAACAAGTATTTGATACCATGAACTTTATCCATTGGAATATGTTAGTTACATGGTTAACTACTTTATTATTCATTTTCCCTTTTCTTTCAACTCTATGCTATGCTAATGTGCCTTGGATGATCCACATCTCAGGTCAGGCACTGATAAACATATTGAACTATCTATGTGGCTAAGAGCCCTTAGCCCTGGCACAACAACACAATTATCAAGGGCATGCTCTACCACTGAGCTAACAACCCGTCATGCAAGCCTCCCACTGGGGCCCCGCAATGCCAAAAGCGAGAGAAACCCCATCCCTCTCTTTTCTTTTTTCACCCCCATAAAGTGTATAACCTAAGTAGCATAGACACGGATACGACATAGACACGCTAATATGTCGATTTTAAAAAAACACGACATGCTTGGGACACATTAAAATTTTTATTTTTACAAATTTATTATATGTCATATATATATATATTAACAAGTTATTAAAAGATAATGAAAAATATGTAACATAACACTAATAATATTAAAAAGGCTATATAATTCATAGCTTAAACATCAAGATATCATTCATGTAACAATTACATTTTAAAGAGTGCAAAACAATCATAGATACGCATGATGTATTCATTTTATAAACGTTTTACAACATATTTAGGGCTCGTTTGAGAACAGACTATTTGAGTAACTTTTTGACTTTTAGACTAAAATATGAACTAAAAAAAACTAGCTTGTTTGGGATGAACTTTTGACTTTTATGAAAAAAATGTGAAAATAAATAATATAAAAATGGGTAAATTGACAACCCTTGTCATAACCCATGACAGTGTGATGGCACGGCACTATGCAGACTGACAGCCATCATGTCATGTTTTGTAACTTGTGTTCAATACTAATTTTTCTTTTTTCTTTTTTTCTTTTTCTTTTTTTTTTTTTGAAAATTGACTTTGATTTGAAAATTTCTAAAAACATGTTTGGTTATAAATTTTTTCAAAAAAATTTTAAAATTACTTCTCTCTCTATTCTACATTAATCAATCACTTTTTTTCTCTCATCTCCCTTTCTCAATCATTTTTTCTCTCATACACATCTACTCAAGTATAACAAAATATCAATCATCCCAAACTTCCAAACTTCAAAACTATTTTCAAAATATACAACCCAATAAATCAATAAAATTTCTAAACTCTCTCCCTAAAATTTTTTTAAAAAAAATTTGTCTCAAAACACAAACCAAATACACCCAAGACTCCCAATAAATTTTTTCCACACAATCACAGTGAACAATTTTTTATGGTTGCCTAGTACACAAAAATGTGTGAAATGAAAAATCAATTTTCAATTATGGCTGCCTAGTACACTAGCTACTGTGCATAGGTTTGTAGGCTACTGTGCATAGGTTTGTAGGATAAAAATTATAGATTTTTTGATTTTTTTAGTGACTTTTTAGCTTTTAGACTAAAAGAACCACTTTCCAAACGAGGTCTTAAAGTGCAAAAGTTATGTTTTAAAGAATGCAAGACATTGTTATTATGAAGGAATTCATCACATGGGACGTGTTCAGAGGGTTCATGAAACGTCGCCTAAGTGTACATTAAGTGTTAGTAAAGCGCCTAATATTATGAATTTGATTTTTCAATTAAGACAAGTTGAAGAAGTCAATGTTTTAAAAACTGGAATGGTGAGTGAACCGGAAAAGGGATTAGGTAGACGGGTCGCCGGTTCAAACGTCGGGTCAAATCGGAATCGAACTGTGACATCATAATTATTTTATAAATACATTAAAAATAAGACTTAATAATAATATATAATTAAGTTACATTTATTTAAATTTTAATATACATATATATAATTACATAAATATATTAACCAAATTTAAACAAAAGCTAAAGTTAGCATAGTGGTTATATTGTCATACCACTCTCAATGTAGTTATATTTTAAGATCAAATATATATGTTTATACATATACTTTTTATGTATTGTTAGTAAAAATATTAGTTATGCTAGTGTTTGAGAGTAAATAGATTCAAACAATAAATAATATACATGTACTATATAATTAACTAGGAGAGCCGTGGCCAAGTGGAAACAATGTGGCTCTTACAAGCAAGAGGTCCTACGTTCGACTCCAAGGAGACAAGTCTTTTTCCACGCCTGCACCAGGCTTGTATGAGCATGCAATGGTCTGGCCGGTTTGCATCAACCTGCACTGGGTCATGCGGTTAGAAGGTTCAATCGTGGGTTTATCCGGTTTAACTAAAAAGGCCCGATTTTCGAGGTAAAACGGTTTTGAGGATGTATTCGGACTGGACCTTGGACTGATCAACGGGTCAACCGATTGAATTGGCCAGTCCGATCTGATTTTTAAAACATTGGAAGAAGTGCCGAGCACACTTTTAGAGTATTCGAATATTGATGGGTGTTGGACACAACACACTTCCTACTCAAAAGTGTATGTGCTTCTTAGTGTATAACTTAACAAACCATATTTATAGAGCCACAATTTATACATTACAATGTGCAAAAGCATTTTCAGTTCTCACATCCTAGCAAAAGATTCAAAGCACACAAAAAAAAACAAAAGAAATAGTGATGTTTAAATTAAGATGTAGAAAAAGATTTGCAATAATCAGAATCCTAGAAAAAGGATTGAAACAGTAGAAAAGCATAATAACAATACCTAGACATATTGGACATTGTACGTACGTACGAAGTGCTGGTAGTTTCACAAGAACCCATCTGTAAAAAGTCAAAGTTAATAAATAATACCCAATCAACAATAAAATTCACATTAGTCAACAAGAACAGTCATCATCAAGATCTTGGGAAAAAAGAGAAACAAAAAGGTGAAATGCAGTTGCTCATCTTTGTCACAGTTGCTTAATTGGACACACAAGATCTTGGAAGAAAAGAGAAAACAAGATACCGAGTTTGTAAAGGTTGGACACCACATTAATTTAGTAGTAATTTGACTATGTTTCAGATTTTTACCAAGACAATAGAGACTTAAGTCAATAATTATAGTTCTTGTTATGAAACAACCAGTTCCTCTTGTTTTATAGCCGTTGTCACCATAGAACCAAAGATAAGAGTTCTTAGCATGTACATACCTCACCAGCCACCACTGATGTCATCCAGCTTTAGAATACTACGATGATCCCACCTACAACTGATTATGTGGTGGTTTACATCACGCTAGATTTTTTATGGCTCCGGGGTACGTTGTGGCCTCTCTTAAGCCTTTCGACGCTTAGTTTCCAAAGAGAACACAAAGATTCTAAAGGATTTCATCCTTACAAAGTTTAAGCAGAATCATACAAACTTGATCTTTCCCATCATCATATTTGGGCCTGACTTTGGATTCCTTGTACAAAACCTGGGCAATGTAGGATCTTGTCGTGAAGAGATTTCAGGGGATATTGGCGAGATGCAAATGTTAATACCTCTCAGAAAGGGGTTGACACACTCTAGTTAAAGAGTACTTTACCTAGCTGGCCTACAAATTTTATGTATATGTTTGTCATTATTTCCTTTGCTGTAAAAAAGTTGGAAAGACTCGAAGGAAATTGTTGTGGGGAATAACAGAAGAATTCAATTATCATTTGGTTGAATGAGACACAGTTTGTTCGTGGAGATGGGTTGGGTGTTAGAAAGTTAAATGTTTCTAATGAAACTTAGAGAGAGAGAGAGAGAGATAGGGAGAGAGGTATCCTTGAAGTATGGTTGTGATTGGGGGAGTTTATCCTCTTTACAAGTATATATGTCTCATTGTTTAGGTCTTTTGAGGATAAGTTTATTGAACACACTAGTATGTTGGTGGGGCATCAGAAAGGCATGAGGTTCTAGTCCCATCGTGCAAGGGAGAAATTAGGATGATTCAATGTCCAATTGTTTGAACAAAAAAGTGCTCAAGTTTTATAGCTGATTATTTGAGCAATTGCTCAAGTGTCTTGGGATATTATGTTGTGAATTGTCACGAACAGAGTCAAATTTATGCCGAACAGAGTCAAATTTATGCCAAACATAATTTTCAAACCCAAATTTGCAATGCATTGAAATGTACAAAACAAAAATAATCATTATAAACAAATATTCTTATGGACTGAATAAAATGAATAGTTTTTTAAGTACATATCTACTTAGTAGTCTATCAAAGTTATAGACATTTTTATCTAGAACAAATGCAAAATAAACTATAATAATAAAGGTTGAAACAACAAAATAGAAGTCCTAATTTAAAAACATATCTCAATTTAATCAAACCCATTACTTCTCTCTCAAAAAAATAACCCATAAAAATTAAAGACCATAAATTAAAGAGGAGAAATACTTGGAATTAGTTCAAGCCATAGACTAATAATTGTGAATTGAGAAAAAAGGGGCAGCAAAATTTTGGGAAAGGATTAGGGGTGTGGAACAATTTTAGATATTTTTTGTTCCTTCATTTGTTCACGAGAGAGAGAGAGAGAGAGAGAGAGAGAGAGAGAGAGGGAGAAAAGTTTAGATGTGCTGGAATTGCTCAGAATTAGTTCAAGCCACAGAGATAATAATTGCAAATTGAGAATAAACGGGGGCAATGCAATTTTGGGAAAGGATCAGAGGCGTGGAACAATTTCAGATATTGTTTGTTCCTTCATTTGTTCATGAGAGAGAGAGAGAGAGAGAGAGAGAGAGAGCATAATTTTTTTTCCTGAGAGAGTGAGAAAAGGAGAGGGGGGTAGGAAGTTATTATATGTGTTGGATAGTGGAGAGTGAGGAAAGTTTAGCTGTGCCTGTAAGTTTCCTAGCCAGAAATGAAAACTTTTATTTACAATAAAATAAAAATAAAAAGTTTTTTCTAAAACTAAAATTACTGTATTTACACTCAAGAGCCTTAATTATTATAACAGTGCAAACCAAACTCTCTGCCAAATTATATATACATGGGTTTGCCAAAATGTGGGAGGGGTCATGGCCAACCCAGGCCAAGCAATGGCTCTATTGGGAATTGGCAAAGTTGACAAGGTTCATGGATGGGTTGTACAAGATATCTAATATTAGGGATGGGCGGGATTTGCTAAGATGGAATCTTTCTAGATCAAGTTGTTTTCAGGTCAAATCCTACTATGAGGTTGTGTTCTGGTGACACATTTCTTCGTATCCATGGAGAGCAAATGATAGGGAATTAATAATTTATCCAAAGAAGGTAAATGATAGGGAATTAATGTTCTTTCAAACAGAAAGCTGAATGTGTTGGAATAGGCATGTGTGGAATTTGTTTGACCAAATACGCAATAGGCAAGCAATAAGAGTTTACAGGTGAGCATAATGTGCATAACTGAAAATGTCCAATTAAAGGGAAAATAACAAATAGGGATTACAAACAATTTAAACAAACACGTCATCATAAATCATTTAACTCAACAAAATGTGGCCTTGTCCCAACCAATAAGGATCATCTACAAGATTCTCTCCTCTACATGAATCTTGTATCACCAAGCAGGCAAAAGGCCAAGCCCAGTGCAATATGCCAGGACCTTGTACGCATTAAATCACCAAAAAGAAACATCAAATGCACAAATCATTAGCACCGGTTTTGGTTGATTAAAGAATCCTCTCAGAAGCCTCTGTATATTAGTCAAAGATGTGACCTTCACAGGTCTTATTGCTCTTTTGTCATCAAATGGAAAGATAGCTCATTGGGATGTTTTAGTATTCTGCGGAAGATTCAAAAAGGATATCCATTCCAATTCAGCAAAAAAGTAGAATCAGCAATATTAAGTTAGTCAACAGGTGTTCTTTTCTTTTGATAAGCAATAGTTAGTCAACACAAACTCCATAAAATCCTTGTAAGAGTAAAATACAGAGGAAAAAAAAGGTATAGAAAGGAGGAGGGGGGGGAAGAGAAGAAAAACTGAGATAATCATAGTCCGGCATTTAAGTAAAGGGCAAACAAAGCAGAGAGACAAAAGGAACAACAAGAAGAACAATAGACAAGGATATATAAAAGCACGCATGTGCACACACAAGAAAGGTTTTAGCTGTTGCAATTAAGAAGATAGAACATGATGTATAGAAAGCCCAGAAATGGCATAATCCAAGTGGCATTCTTCCCATGAAGCCAATATATTGCATGGCAACGTTTCAAAAGAGTTCGTTACAACTATTTAAAACTTGTTCAAATACTACATGAAGATGGGAAATCATAAATTTACATTTAACAGAATCTTACAAAGTGGGCCCAACAATTATATTTTAAAATTAGGGGAAATTATAAATTAGTGCACATGACCAGAAATAATTACACAAACATATGGGGTTGCCCTCTTTCTGCGTTAAAAAAACACAACAAAAGTTGCACCCCAAGAAGATTCTCACCATGTAGTAAATATTTGCCCCACTTCCCGCTCAATAGTAATTTCCCCTTAAAATTACAGCCATACAAACATAGAAGAGATAACTTAAATTGAGACATGCAAGAACCTCCCATGCAGCAAATCAAGCATAATCGAAAGGGCAAAGCAAGACTAAAATCAACTTCACCCAACCAAACACTATAAACCAAAATTCATCCACATCATTAGTCAAAACTCATACAACATTCAACAGTAGTCAATTCAATTTATTGCGATAATCCATACATACACATCAGTGCTCAGAACTGATCGTAAGAAAAGCAAAATCTAGCAGTAGCAATTAAGATATCAGAGACATTGAACATATAGAAAGACAATAAAACAGATACATTCGATCTGACCACTAATCAAACAAGAAAGCAAAGCAAAAATCAAAATGAAACACATCCAAACATATATGTGTATATATATAGAGAGAGAGGGGGGGAGAGAGAGAGAGAGAGAGAGAGAGAGAGAATACTCGGATTGGTTAGCAGGGTCGTCAGACGAACGACTTCCATCAGAATCTGAGAAGTAACAATCGAAACCATAAACGATCGTCAAACAAAAACAAATTCATATATATCGAGCGTGAAGAGATAAACCATTTCCAAGTGGCCTCTTCTACTCTGTGGTGGTGCCATAATACTTTTACCAAAGGAATAACTTTACCTCTTAAAACTGGTTCCTGTGTATCTAAGATTTTTATCGGTCTTTCTTCGTACAAAGCGTTCTCATCCACCTCTAAAGTTGTCTAATCCAAAACATGGAAAGGATCGGGTTCATACTTACGTAATATGGAGACATGAAACACATTGTGCACTCTGGACAATTGCGGGGGCAATGCAAGGCGATACGCGACATCTCCTACCTGTTCTATAACATCAAAGGGGCCAATGAACCTTGGTGACAATTTACCGCATCGCCCAAATCTCATTAAGCCTTTTCTAGGGGTATCTTCAAAAATACATGATCACCCACCTCAAAAGAGAGGGGTCTTCTCCTGCAGTAAGCATAACTCTTTTGTTGACTTTGAGCAGTAATTAACCATTTCCAAATGAGAGCCATTTTCTCAGTGGTTTCATGAACTAATTTGGGTCCAAGCATAGGTGAGTCCCCCACCTCTGTCCAACACACCAGTGACCTACATGGTCGCCCATATAAGGCTTCAAAGAGAGCCATTCCAATACTAGTTTGGTAACTATTGTTGTAAGCGAATTCTACTGAAGGCAAATATTTTTCCCAAGAACCCTTAAAATCTAGCATATAAGCTCTTAACATATCTTCTAGAATTTGGATAGTGCGCTCGGACTGTCCATCTGTTTAGGGGTGGTAAGCAGTGCTAAAAGTCAATTAAGTACCCATAACTGTTTGTAGACTTTGCCATAATCGTGCGGTAAAACGACAGAGACTATGAAGTCGGACAATCTCTTTAACATAAAGTTCTGCCAAGTAATCAACTGAGTCCCCCATACTCATAGCGAGAAAACAAGCCGACTTAGTTAACCGATCCACTATTACCTAAATTGTATCATTTCCTCTTTATGTTCTAGGAAGGCCTGAAATAAAGTCCATAGTAATATGTTCCCACTTTCATTCCATTATGGGCAAGGGTTGTAATAGCCCGGCTGGCCGTTGGTGTTCCACCTTGACGTGCTGACAAGTTAGACACCTGGATACTAAGGACGTTGCATCCCGTTTCATTTTCGTACCCACTGGATGCACTGCAAGAAGGAAGTGGTGATACTCTCAAAGTACTTCTTCTCTACATGACTCTGGTACAAAAAGACGGTCTAGACACCGAACATTTGATTTGGGATCGACCCTCAAACCTATTTCTTCTTTCCCTTGTGTGATCTTCTCCTTGATTGCTTCAGTTTCCAAATCATTCTGTTATGCCTCTATAACTCAAGTAACAAGTGTTGGTTGTGCAAGGGCAGAAACAAGGTGGCGTGCCCTAAAGATTCATTAAAACGCAAATCAAATTCACCCAATTCACCCAACATTATCCATTCCTTGATTGCAAGATTGGCGATAGTACTCACTAGTTTTTTACTCAAGGCATCAGCCACTGCATTGGCCTTTCCAAGATGATAATGTAATTCGAAATCGTAATCCTCCAAAAATTTCATCCACCTCCTTTGACGCAAATTCAAATCTTTTTGGGAAAATAACTATTTAAGGCTCTTATGATCCGAGAACACCTCAAACTTCTCCCCATACAAATAATGTCTCCATAATTTTAGGGCCAAGATAACTGCAGCCAGCTCTAAATCATGTGTTGAATAATTCCTCTCATGAGTCTTTAGTTGGCGCGAACCATAAGTCACTACTTTACCCTCCTGCATCAAAACACATCCCAAACCATCTCTAGAGGCATCATAGTACATAGTGTAACCCAAACCTTTTTCTGGGATGACCAAGGCCGGTGCATTTGTTAACCTAGCCTTTAGCTCTAAGAAGGACTTCTCACATGCTTCATTCCACACAAACTTCACCTCTTTCTTCGTCAACCTAGTCAGATGAGAAGCTAACGAAGAGAAGTCTTTCACAAATCGTCTGTAGTAACCAACAAGGCCCAAGAAACTACGAATTTCAAACGCATTCCTAGGTCGTTTCCAATTTTGTACCGCTTTTATTTTTGAGGAATCTACAGCAACCCCATCCTTAGAAACAACATGACCTAAGAATTTCACCTCGAAGAGCCAGAACTCACATTTCTCATACTTAGCATATAGCTTATGCTCCATAAGTAATTGTAACACAATGCGAAGGTATAACTCATGTTCTTTCTCAGAAGGTGAATATATAAGGATATCATCCACAAAAACTATCACAAATTTATCAAGATATTCATGGAAAACCTGATTCATTAGGTCCATAAAGGTGGCAGGGGCATTGGTTAATCCGAATGGCATCACAAGGAACTTATAGTGGCCATAACGAGTATGAAAGGCCGTTTTCGGAATGTCCTCCTCTTTCACACGTCACTGATGGTAGCCTAATCATTGATTTATCATCAAAAAACACTGAGAGCCTTTGAGTTGGTCAAAAAGATCATCTATCCTAGGCAACGGGTACTTATTCTTGACTGTGACTCTATTTAGTTTATGGTAATCAATGTATAAGCGCAAGGAACCATCCTTCTTTTTCGCAAAGAAGGCCGGTGCTCCCCAGAGTGAGGTACTAGGGCGTATAAAGCCCTTGGCTAACAACTCTTGTAATTGTTCTTTCAAGACAAGCAATTTTGCTGGTGCGAATAGATAGGGTAACACGGAAATAGGTGTGGTACCCGACACTAAGTCTATGGAAAAATCGACCTCCCCCAGTAAGGTCCTCCAAAAAAACATCTACATAATTACAAACCACCCTAGGATGTACCCATCGCACTTCGTCGTTCCCATCATTCATCAAAGTTGCAATAAAGGAAATGAATTTGCTTCGACTCTGAGAGTCATATAACGGCTTTAAAAGCCTATCAGTTCTATCCCCCATAAAGTAAAAACAATCGCCCCCAGTAGTATACATAGTAATTCTTCCCTAGTAACAATCTATCACTGCATGGTAAGAGGACAACCAGTCCATGCCGAGAATGACATCAAAACTCATCATCTCAAATAACACCAAACTAAAAGGAAGTCAGCAATCCGTAACTCTTATCACACACCCACGACAGCCATGGTTCAATACTATCTTACTCTCAATCGGTGATTCTACTATAAGAGTATATTCTAATAGTTCAACTTCTAACCCCAACATGGATGCAAATGAAGATGCTATGATAGAATGAGACACTCTTGTATCTATCAACACATGAGCCCAAGTATTATATATAAGATATGTACCTCGCATCACCATAGGCCCAATTGATTGTTCAGACGCGGTGATGGTGTAAACTCTTCCTTGAGGCCTTTGTTCACTTTGCTTGCCCCTCTGATAAGTATACGGTACAGACTGTGTCGAGGTAGCTCCTTGTACAACTTGAGATGCTTGTCCAGATTGAACTGGCTGATGAGTCTGCCCCTGGCTCTGTCTGGCCTGAAACCCTGAAGCACTAGTCGTTCCGGTAAACTGGCGACAAAACTTCATCATATGACCCGACTGGCCACATTGGTAACAAATAGGTGATTGGCCCCCACCCAAGGCCAAGTCCTGAGAATGAGCAGAAGACTGTCGTTGTTGATTACCCCTCCGTGGACATGCAACAGACTTGTGTCCTCATTCACCACACCGATAGCAAGTGATCCCACTTTGTCCCGTACTATCTGTATTCTTTCCTATCATGGGGGTTGATGATGAAGCCGGTAATGGCGGTTGGTGAGTAGGCATAGAACTCCTCAACTTCTTGGATACCATAGAACCCCCTTGAGACTCGGTAAACCCTTGTCTCTTAAGTCGCCGCTTTTTCTCTTCACCTTCAAGTATAATCTCAACATATGCCACAGACTCTATTATAATCCCAGACCATATTTTCCATCACCTTCATCAAAATCCCCAACCTCAGTCTCTTCTCAAACTTTAAGCACCTACATTCTTCAGTAGCTACCAAGTCGGGTGCAAAACGAGATAAGCTCGTAAAAGTAGCCCCAAACTCCGCCACTATGTTATCAGATTGTTCAAGTTCCTCAAACTCTCTCCGTAAACGTTCCCTCACAGTGGGAGGGAGGTACTTCTCTTGAGAGGCATGTGTAGCACTTGCACCCTTTAAAGTTTTTGGGAAGTGTATTTGAATCTTTTATTTTATTTTGGGAATCTTTGGTGTTGTTGTATCTTGGTTTTGGAGTACAAATCAATTTAAACTTGTTGGGATTGTTCGTTCAAGCTTGTTTACGTTGAAAAGTTATTTGGGAACTTAGAAATCTTGTTCTAGGGTCGATACCAATCTTGGTGGTGTCGACACTTACCTTTTGTTGTTGGCCTCAAGCGTCGACACCGATCTAGAAAGGGTCGACCCTTTTCTATTGCTGAATTTGGAATTGGCTGCTAAAATTTAGGGTTGACACTAGGGGTTCCAAGGGTTGACCCTTGCCTACTGTACACATTAGTGTCTCAGCTTTTCTTCTTGAAGGGTCGACACCTGTCTGAAGGGTCGATCCCTGTATGTAATTTTCAGATTTTTGGGTCGGTTTAGGCCCAACTTTTTGAGCATTTTTTACTTGTTCTTTTCATTTGACTTTGGGGCTATTGTTCTATTATTACCCTGCTATAAATAGGCTCCAAACACTTATTCATTTCAATTTTCCTCCTCTTTTTTCTCTCTACATCGTGAGTTTCTCTTATCTCTCTCTAAACTCAAAATTTTTCACTTAGATCTTTAGATCTACTCACCTAGAGTAATCTTTTCACTTTGGTCCTTTGAGAAAGATTGTAAATCTCATCAAGGGCTTCGTTTTGGTCTGAATAGTTCATGGTTTTGTTGCTGGTGATTTTTGGGTTGTCTTCTCTTTTCTTCAAAAGTTAGGAGTTTCTAATTCTCCTTCAATACTCTCATTTATAAATAGATTTGTGATATTTTCTTTATATAAATACAAAATTTACATTTTTAAGCATATTATGACAAATCATGAGACTTAGGGGTTTAAGGTTTGAAGTGTTGGGTTATGATTTTGGGTTAAGAGTTTGGGTGTATAATTAATAGAAGAGTTAGAATAAAAAGTGTTTTTGGGAAAGGCTTTAATTTCTCTTAAAAACCCTAGTTTGGCTCATGAAGATGGTTGATGGTTTTGCTTAAAGTGAAAGTAGAATCATGAAATTCATATGTTAAATTGCACATCTATAAGTTTAATTGAATTTTGGAAGTGTTTGGAAATTTATGTAAAAGTTGCGATTGAACCCTTATTGTTGATCTTTTAAACTATGTTACAATATGAAACCAAACTTGGGTAAATGAATTGCTAATGGTATGGATGATATGAGATTTGTAATAAAATGATGAAGTGAATATTTAAGAATTTTATTGTGTTATGTTGAATTGCATTGAGTTATGTTAAATTATGTTGAGTTGAGTTGGATTATGTTGTGTTGTGTTGAGTTGTGTAGAGTTTGATTGAGTTGTCTTGTGTGGAGTTAAGTTGTGTTGGGTTGTGTTGTGGTTAGTACCCGCGAGGGGAGTCAAAAATGTTTTTGGGTGCCCACGTCCTGCCATATAATAGTCGGCAAATGTGGGGGTGGTTTTAAATTCAAGGTGCCCAATTACCCTATCTAGGCTTATCGCTGGACGAATATGGAAAAATATTTTTGGGTGTCCACAAAGTCCTGCCGTATTGTAGTAGGCAAAAGTGGAAAAACGGATGGTTTTGAAAATGTTTTTGGGTACCCACTCCCTGCCGTATAATAGTCGGCAAATGTGGAGATGGTTTTAAAGTTGAAAATGTTTTTGAGGATCCACGTCCTGCTGTATGATAGTCAGTAAATGTGGAAAAACATGGCTTTTGAAAAAATATGATTTTTGGGAGTTCACTTCCCGCCGTATAATAGTCGGCAAAAGGTAGAAAGTGTTATGAATTAGGTGACCGCTATCCCGCTGTATCAAGTCGGCAAAAGGTGGAAGGTGTTATGAGATGGGTGCCCACTATCCCGCCGTATCAAGTCTGCAAAAGGTGAAATGTGTTGAGAAATGTGTTGAGTTAAGGATAATATGTGTGACTTATGATGAACTTATGAAATTACAATTTGATGTGTACGTTGGTATGGAAAGGGAATGCATATAGAAATTATTTGAAAAGAATGGATAATGAAATAGTAACCAAATAAGGGATGAGTGATAATGAACTCACTGGGTTGTATGTAACTATAAGGGAAGATTATGAGTTTTGTTTGTAAATAATTGAGAAATTGAATTGAAAGGGGTTTATTAATCCTGTGTTGCGTTGAATTATAATTTGAGAGTGTAAAAGTTTATGTGATGTAGTTGTTAGACAAGTAGGAGTTGATTGTAGGAGAATTGTTTTGAATATAAAGGAGATTTGGATTTTTATGTTATGGAGTTATAGCAATAATGGATAGACAAGTGGGAATGGAGTGTATGATGATTATTTTTAGAGTATTAAGGGAACTTAAACTTTGAGGTTATGGGGTTATAATAATTGTGAATGATAAAAAGGAAAATGGAAATGAAACGAGGAATACTTTGGAATTGGGTTAATAAATTTAAAATGATATTGTTCCTTAAACATATTTGCTTTCAAAGAGGATTTTTGATTTTTTTGATGATGAGGGATAATTTTTATGATTGAAAGTTTTCTTTAAATGTTCAAATACATTTTGAGATAAAGGTACTCTACATATAATATTTTCAAATTACAAAACGTCACCTACTATATGGTATCACCCTACATGCATGATCATTTCTATCTGTGTGTTAGTTATTGTTGTAGAACTATTAGATTCCTACTGGGCAATTGTGCTCATCCCTTGTTGTTTCATTTTTTTTTTATGAAAAGAGAATTCAGATTTATTGGTTGGAGAGTTAGGTAGTTCATGTGTCTTTTATGTATAATTTCATTGTAGATGTGAAAGAAATGAATTTTGCACATTGATGTTTGTATTATTTATTTGTAGCTCCGCCGTGGAAGTTGGCATGAATAAACACCTCCCAAGTATGCTCAATTCGACTTTTGGCATATTTCCACCATTGGCCAGCATCTCCTTTCAATTGATAACTAGCAAATGCCACCCGAAGTTCACTGTCTCGAATATCCAAGATCTCAAAAGATTTAGTTATTTGCTCAAGCCATTCGTCTGCCTTTAACAGTTCAACACCCTTGAGAAACTTGGCAGGATTCGAGCGGAAAAATTCCTTTTTTAGGAACGAAACTCAAGTCTCCCCTTCAATTGTTTTAGTAGCTTGTTTGGCTCTAAGAATGTCCATTGACTACCTAAGGGCTCCAGCCATCTCCCAAGCTAGCACCCCCACAGCGTCTTAGGCCGGTGGAGCGGCCATATTATTTTGACCCACTCCTTCTTAAGGAGGGATCTCTGGTTGAACCAGAATATTCCTACCACCTCGATAAGGCCTGCCCCCTAACACGTCCCAGCATCCTATATAAGAGTAGATGTGGACAAGATTAACTCACAATCCATATACTAGCTCATCACTTTCTCCTCAAGTCTTAATATCATTCTCAACAATTAAACATGCAAACAAACAGAACACATATGGATCTTTCTCCCAGGGTATTAACTCATTTCACGACGTCCAAGGACTTCCTAATGGAAGAAGCATTGATCAAATGCCTTTCCCAAAGGACTTCAATGAATGTAGTGAAAACAAGTCATATCCTAGAGGATTGACCCCATACACACCAATTCATATAAACACATAATCAAATAAAACCATCAACTCCTCACACTAACATAACAGCCCAATGTGACAAGGTCACTCCATACGAACTCGAGGTATTCGACCTGGTTAGCTCTAATACTAATTTGTAATGCCCCGAAGAAATTAACAATACATTTCTGAATATGATATCTTTACACTCACATGATTCTAGTCAACATTACTTATCTTTCTCATTGAACCATAGAGTTTTGTTTACAAAACAATTACAAAGTACATATCCCTGTTCAGTGAGCTAAAGAAAATTAAAAAATGAATACATTACGTTGGGATTTCTAAACAAGATTATGAAACTTAAAAATAAATAGAAAAGGATTTCAAAGGTTATCATTACAATCCCAAGTCCACAAAAGATCAAAAGGTTACAAAACAAATAAGAGAAATATATTTTTCATCATTCATCTTCATAAGCGGGTTTGGGGTTCTTCATTCCCAGAAATGTTAGAAAAATATAGGAATAAGCGTTTTGCCCAGTAAAGAATAACTTTAACCGGGTATATGAACATTTGATAAAAACATGTATGAATCAATTATAAATGAATAAGATTCTTTTATATACTCCTCCCTTTATTTGTAACCACCATGTATAATCAACCACCACATTTTTCCGTTCTCACACGGATGGTATGTGGACACCTTAAACCTTTCCACTTTCGTCGTCCTCACACGAACCAACCAGTGAAAGCCTTACACATCCCCACATTTTGCCACCTTCACACAGACTGGACAGTGGGCACCTCAAACATAGCCCCACATTTTGTCGTCCTTTCACGATCGGCAAGTAGGCACCTTAACACACTCTATAACATTTAAATTTCCTCATTCCATCTCAACCATTTCAAGAATTTCCAATTTTTACACATTCAAATCCATTCAATCCAAAATCAAGAACAAACCCCTAGGGTTCACATGAGAATTTGGGGCTTCTCCTTCCATTTATTCCTTTCCCTTGATTCAAGTATATTTACACATTCTTTCATAGTTAATATCATAATCCATCATCAATTTCATGAAGCATTTCTATATGTGTATACAACCTATATATATATACATTCATCTCAACAAACCATACACCTTTAGGGATTTGGGGATACTGCTGCGCACCCGCGCAGCAGCACCTGCTGCGCGCCCAAAACGGCGCCGTTTTGGTCGCCTAGTTTATTTGAAAAATTTTGCACAATACCAACGGCACCAAGGTTTGAACCCTGGACCACGCACGCACGCGTACGCGTATGCAGCGTCCATTACCACCGTGCCACCGTGCATCCTCAATGTTATATTGGACATATATATTATTTATTATATTATTCAAATGTATATCCAACTGCAGTGTCATCAAAAAAAATAAATAAATAAATAAATTATAAATATATAAATCTAATTAGGTGAATGTCATAATCTCACTTTATTTTGTGGCTCTTAATTTCATAGTGAGAGAATAAATAATGTACTTTTAATTTATATTTTTTATGAATTGATGACGCCACTAAATTCGATATATATTTGCACTTATTCATCTAAACAAGAAGTAAAATGACTACTTCAAGAATAAACAATATAATTTATCAAATCAATAATTAAAAAATAATAATTATCAAGTTATGCCAAAAACTACAATATGTCCATCCAAAACAACACTAAAAAAAATTCCAAGGCTCAAACAAAATTCTATAAAACCCATTTGAAATATTCAAAATATGTCTCAAAAAAAAAACCATTATCTAAGAATTACGATAAAAAATAAAATAAAAATACTACATTTCAATTATGTGGGGGAGGTTGTGAATGACTACAAAATTTTAAAAAAGTTTCATTATCTAAGAATGACTCGTCCCCCATGAGATTCACCTCTCCTTGATCAAATGACATCCCCTAAAAAAATAAAAACGAATAAGTGTGAGAGAATATATTGGAATCAATTTATTTATTTTTATTAAAAACAAACTACATTACAAACTTAAATTGCATACCTGAGAAGTTTGTGGATTAACTAATATTTGTGAAGATAACGGGGTAGACTGTTGGTAACTTGATGAGCACGCAATGTTGGTATCGTCAAGCTTGAAAAGATTGTGACCATAATTCATCAATTGTGGCCAATAGGGTATCCCAACATCCTAATTCATAAAATACTGTTAGAAGTAAATATACTATTATAAGAAAATTTAAATATAAAAAATAAAATCTAACCTGTGAGCGGCATAAAGAGGAACTTTGAACAATTAACGTGTTGCTTGATTGGCCAATTTTCTAAACAAATTATAACATTTATCAATACATTGCATGAGTCTAAAAGAAAGCAAAAATTAGAATCAAATTAGGTGAACAATACCTTACTAAGGTCGGTAGGTTGTGAAATAATTTTTTTCCTCTTATTAGTCTTCTCATGCCAAGGTTTTAATCTACCCCCACCCTTCTGTCCACCTTTTTTTTTTAAGCCTTTAACTCGTGCAAAGTTAGGATTAGAAGTCATATCAATGTTGCTTCCACTACCACAATCACCCAAATCATCAAATGATACCATCATTTTATTCACTTTTGTACACAGTTCCTTAATCTCTTCATCAACCAATTGATAAGCAGGCTTATAAATAGATGCTTGAGTTGCTAGCTTTACCATCCTAGGACAAAGATCCCTGTAACGTGCTGATATCTCTAACTTGGGATCATTCTTATCCACTTCAACTTTTCCTCCTTTAATTTCACCACTCTTGGCATCTAATCTCCATCGACCTAATATGTACCTCTCAGGAATTTCCATAACATTCATTCTATCAAGTGCTTTAATTGCATGACCACATAAAATTCCAATGTTTTCAAACTTCTGACAAGTGCAACGAATTTTTTGACAATTTTTTTCTCCTCCTAACTCATTGACTTCCATATTACCCTCCACAATATACTCTCTATCATCACCATACAAGCCAATCATGTACCGAACTTCTCCTTCTAACTCATGGCATTGCTTCACTTGACAAGAAAGAGACATATCCAACTCATTATGAAATAAGTCAAAGATAGGAGGGGTGTACAAATTCGCAACTTGATTCAAAATTGGAGACCTTTTCAATTTCATTCTCGGCAATTGTTGTCTAGAATTATATATAGCTTTTACTTCTTCGTACCGCTTATCTACAACAATCCGATTGAAGTGGGTAAAAAATTGAACAATATTATGATCAGCTTGCAAATACCTCTTTAATGTTGCGTTCAGGCTTTCACTAAGTTGGGTGCTTCGCATTCCTGCAGTGAACAAGTATTTCATGTATACGTGCGCCCATTGCTCTCTTTTTTCCCAAGTCTTCTTCATCCACACATTCTCATACAAGTTGTATTTATCAATCAAAGAATCCCAAGCTTTAATTAACTCTTGTTCATCCTCGCATCCAAAAATACAAGCTTTGAAATCACTACCAAATTTTGAACCACTCTTATACAAGTACCCTAAATGCTTCAAAGCATTTTGCATTAGGTGAAAAGTGCATAATCCATGGAAAACCTTAGGCATGACTTCAGATATTGCCTTAGTAATTGCCTGATCTTGGTCTGTGAAAAAACTGGTAGGCTCTTTCCCTGACATTGCATGCAAGAAGGTTTCAAATAACCACTCAAATAAAGCTGTAGTTTCATCATATAATAATGAGGCACCAAAAATCACTGTCTTTCTAAAGTGGTTAAAGCCAGTAAATAAAGCTAGTGGCCGATACTCCTTATTTGTGCGAAATGTTGTGTCGAATGATACGGCATCACCAAAAAGTTCATAATCTGTAATCATCTCATGGTCAGCCCAAAAAATATTAGTAATCATTTCATCCACATCCAATTGAATTGCATAGTAAAAATATGGATTTTCAGCTGCTTGTTGCTGAAAATATCTTAATAAACTCCCTGCTTCTCCGTATTGCAAATTTCGTTGTCTTTTTCCACGCAAGTAGCTTTTTTGGTCTTCTCTCGTGAATCCCAAATTTTCTTTTCCCCCTGCCAAGGCACTAATGAGATCGTGTGATGCTTTAAGAGAGATACCAGTGTCATCAGCTATATCAACATTCAAAGCCTGAGCCTGACATAACTTTCTTTGAGATGGTATCAAATGTGTGCACTGAGGAAGATGCAAAGGATGGTTGTGGTTGTCATCAAACTTTTTCACTATCCACTTTGACAAGTCTCGATCCAAAGATACATACATAAATGCATTGCACTTTGTTCTTGTCTCATGTTTAGGATGATTTACAATCGTGTACCGTTTATCTTTTTCTTTTTGTCCCTCCTTACAACAAACAAACTTCCTGTTAATCATAGCACCATCTTTTCTACTTTTGCTATGGTAATCTCTTCTAATGCCAAACCCCATAATCCTTCCATATTCATTATAGAATTGATATGCGACTTCCTCTGAATGAAATTCCATGCCAAGACATGGTGTTTTATCTTTGGTCAACTCCCCCATTTCTTTGTTACAACCCTCATGTCCACTATTCTCCATTCTAACACCAACAAATCTAAAAAATTGAGAACAAATATAAAAGTATGGTAAGATTTTTTGAGATTGTCATGACATAAAATTTATATAGATGTCACTGTAAAAAAAAAAATAATAATAAAAAATAAAATATTAGGCTTTGTTTATAATTTTTTATTCTATTTATCTAATAAGATGCCAAGTTTTACCATTAAATTTTTTAGAATTATCTTCTATACTTTTGAAGTAGCATAACATATTCTCTACAACATAATGTCTTTTGATTAAAAAAAATATTTCTAACCTCAAAACAACCTAACATTTAATGGCAGATAAAAAATTGACAAAGAGCAATCACTAATTGACCAATTGAAAGAATTAAGATTCACCTTTTTTTTATTCCACAAAATTCATCATTACAACAATATGTTGTTGACAAATAAAATGATAAATAAAATACGGTATAACAATATGATAGATGTAACATTATTGTTCTTAGTTTTGAAAATATGAAATAAAAGTTAAATAATAAAAAATCTTAAATCTAGTCATTCATTAATTTTAGAATATTTTGTATTAATTTATTTATATATTTTATTGTTCACTTTATTGATGTCAAAAAAATGAATAAATAAATAAACTGTAGAGACTAAACAAAGCAACGCACAAAGGGGCAACAATAAAGGTAGACACATCTAGCATCTAGTATTAATAACAAAAGCAATAGTTCTAAAGACAAAGAAAAAAAAAAAATAACTCATAACATTTTACATGGAAAAAAAAAAAATCAACCAATCACAATCACAATATTGAAGAAAATTATATGTTTTTTGTTGAGGCCTACCAATATTCAAAGAGCAAATATGTTGTATTCGTACAAACCTGAATAGTATGGTGCAAGCGATAGAGAGTCTCCGACGAAGGTAAATAGATGGTTAGTTGATGAGAACAAACTTTTTAGGGTTTTGAGAAATTGATAGTTAAGAGTTTGTTTGAGATTATAAAAATAAATTAGAGTAAAATAAATCATAAGATCTCAAATAGTGTAGTTTTGATTTTTAAGATTTTTTTAAAAAACAAAATTCCAAAACGGAACTGGTATAAAGTTTCCAAAACGGGACTGTTGCGTACTGTATATTTGAATAATATAATAAATAATATATATGTCCAATATAATACTGAAGATGCACGGTGGCGCGGTGGTAATGGACGTTGCATACGCGTACGCGTGCGTGCGTGGTCCAGGGTTCAAACCTTGGTGCCGTTGGTATTGTGCAAAAATTTTCAAATAAACTAGGCGACCAAAACGGCGCCGTTTTGGGCGCGCAGCAGGTGCTGCTGCGCGGGTGCGCAGCAGTATCCCCAAATCCCACCTTTAGATTCATGTCTATTTAAACCAAAATATGGATATACAAAGGTAAAGATATTCCTACCTCAAGGTTGCACAAGAAAAGACGAAGGTCCACCCAATGAGCTCTTGAAATATCACAATGTAATCGGTTAAAAATGTAGCTTTTGATGAGGATAACAACTTTGATAAAGGAGCTAAGATGGATTCTTGCTCTATCTAGATGAAACCTGGAGTTTCTTAAATAGGTTTTTTGAGGGAAAAAAAAAAAAGGGAAAAATGAGAGAAAATGGATGAAAAGTGGGTCTAAAATGAGTGCAGATCATGTTTTAAAGTCTGCTATCCTGACATGACCTCTCAAGCGAGACTTCCATAGCTCGAGCGAAGTGCCAAAAACCAGAGGGACCGCTCGAGCGAACTATCCACCGCTGGAGTGACAAAAACAAAGTCTCAAAAGTTTTGCAAAGCTACAGTGAAGATACTGGGAGCCACATTTTACGCTTGAGCAACAACTCCTTCGCTCAAGCGGTCTCGCCTGTAAACCTACGAGATACTAGGAGCAACAATTCTCCGCTTGAACGACAACTCCTGCGCTCGAGCAGTCACCCAAGTCAGCTGTTACACAACATTTCCAGGTTAGGTCGTCAAATGTCCAAATTGCCCCTTGTAAACATTGAGATTCACATCAATGGATGGAACCCAAATACATTTCCCAAGTTAGAAGGCAATGCCACGTCATTCAACAAGGACATACTCTTCTTAGGGGCATTTTTGTCATTTTATTTTTTAACATCATTTCAAACACATTTCCCAATATGACAATCCAATAAAAATCCAACCCATCTTTCCAAATACAAAAACTACAATAGCCTACTAAAATAGCTAAAAAGCCAAAAAGCCTAAAAAGTAGCCACTTCCCAAACGAGGCCTATATGAGTTTATATGTGCATATGTGGTAGTTTCCTTATGCTATATTGAGATATTTGTAGAGATTTTAAAAATGTGCATTGCGGAGGGTTAGGATTTGGAATTTATTGATTCTTTCTCTATATCTTTATTTTTATTTTCAAACCTATTTTCCTAATGTTGCATAGCATGAGGGTGCTTTAATTAAGCAAGCTCCAACTTTCTTGAAACTATAATTTGCGAAATTGGTCAATTATTGGAAATGTTGCCTCTACTTTGAAATTGAATTTAAATATCCTTGAATTAAATCATTACATATTGTAAAGATTGATTGTTGGTCATTGGTGGAAAATGACATTGTTATAAAAATCACCACCATAGGGTGAATAAACTCATATGATGTATATTGAATTGTTGAATTCATGAAATGAAAATTTGTTGATGAACGGAAGTGTTGTTGAATACATTTTGGATAAAAGTGAGAAATTGAATGAGTTGGATTGAGACTTAAAAATCATTGTTTTAAATTGCATGGCTATGGTAAATCAAGGTAATGTAGAAAGAAATGACATTAAGTTAGCAAGAGAGTCTAAGATGAAAGACCGAAAATCCGTGCGATAGATACCCATTTATCATTCTCGCTTTGTATTTAGTAATAAAAATATTAGTAAAAGGTATAATTGTTTATACCCCCTTAAGCACAACTAATAAAAGATTGTCATTTTAGTTATCAAGTTCTAAGTTCTAGTAAAAAGGAAATAAGTAAGGGCCAACTTATGTAGTCCAAAGCCTAATACATTAGCAACAAACATGAAAAGACGTGGTCAAAGACAGTGGTCATCAATTTCAGATTTTCAAAAGGTGGTTTTTGATCCTGTCCCACTTTCTCTTAGTGTGTAGTTGTCATGCAGTAGTAAGTTTGAAGCAATACACTAAAACACAAAGAACTTGCTACTTGTCTAATCCTCAAAGTGTGAAGGAGGAAAGAATTATACACCTAAGTGGCAAGATAATCTTTTCCGGTTCCTAAAATATAGGAGGATAAAATGCTAAAATACTAAATGGTAGGTTAGTAGCAATTGGAAAGGCAATTGCATGATCATTTATAAAGAGAAAAATGAGTCTTTAGCAAAAGCATGGCAGGTGTGCAGTTAAACGTGAAGGAACACGGAACACATGGCAAGCTATTAAAGTGACATGCCAGGCCATGCATTGATGAATTAATGAATTGTCTAGCAAGCTATAAGTATTAGGAAGAAGGGTATAACAAAGGTCCTAACACCAACAACCCAATTACAATTTCAGCATTTTATTTCAGTCCAATGCCATTATCTTTTATTCTCTAGTTTCAATAGCTTAGAATACCTTAGATTTCTTTGCTTAGTTAATTACTATCCAGATCTATAAACTTTCTATGTTTGTCAATGGTGTAGTTTACTATGTTCGTTTAGTTTAATTTCGAGCACTATACTTGTACACATTCAGAAAATGGTCGTGAAATCCTTTTCATATTAAAACAAAGAACGAAACTTTGTGGCATTTTCCTTTTGCCGCAAGCTTTTGAGTGATATAGAAGTTAATGTCGAGCGCAACGATGACACACTTGTTTTTCCATATTTTGCAAGCTATTTGTTGTTAGTTTATTTGTTTCCCAACAATAACCAACATGATTAATTTAACATTTAGATTTTCTTTTACCATTCCAAGATATTTTCTAATCCCATCCATTGCTTAATGTCTTCACCAATTTGTTTTTCCAGTAAAAGGAACTCCAACATTATTAGGTAAACATTCTTTCATCATAACTCATATATTTGCAGAACAATTACACCTGGCTCAAGTTTCATCATATATATAGAGTGATGCTATACATAATTTCATTTCTTACATAATTTTCTCACTCCAATAGACAATGCATTATGACCCATGTCAATAAATGCACATGAGGTAAAAAATAAGTTTATATGTAGCATTTTCCATATAAATAGTCGGAGTGCTTGCGGATTAGGTTGGGTTGGGTGGCCTCTCATTCGCCATCTGTCTGAACTTAGGCGGTTTGAAAAAAAATCAATCTACATCTGTCCACTTAGTTAGCAGATGAGGATTGAGTAGGACGTGTGAGCTGACTAGTGAATGCTGATTCGTTTGGCAATTTGTGTTTTATTGTTTTCGATTTTTTTCGAACTACTTTATAGTAATTCTTTAATATTTTGTATTCCAAATTTTCTATTGTTCAATTTTTATAATAAAAATAAAGATCCAACTTTCATATTTCATAAATAGCAAATATAACTACTAAATAAGGTTCTTTTTTTTACACACCAACTATAAAAGTATAATTTCATTTTCTTATGAGTGTTGGCGGATCAAGTTGGTTCAGGCAACCTCTCATCGGCTATTCTTCCAAACTTAGGCAAATTGAGAAAAATGCATTTGCATCTATCCGCTCGAATCATTAAAACCATCCATTTTGTAAGGGATTGATTCAGATCATTCAATTTTGACGGATCGGATGGATGTTTACCCACCCCTAATAGATATAGGCATATATAATGTGCAAGATAACAAAGTATATAATTTGGTGAGAATTACGAAACAATGGCTTTTGAGAAAAATAATTATTAAATAGTGGGAAGATTTTTGAAATTACAATCGCAATGGATAGTATAAAAATAATTACCAAAGCATGATTTTTTTAATGGACCAATATACTCTCTTTTGTCTTTTTCTTAACTCGCTCCTTTACTCCCTCGTGTCACTCTCTTTTATGTGCTTTGATAGAGACTCCCTCCAATTATCACCCCCATCATCACCACCCCCACACACACGTGGCGGGTGGTGATTGAAGGAGAAATAAAAAACAGAAAAAGAAAAAGAAAATCTGACCAATCAAATCAAGAGAGGGTCAAGGGGGTGGGGGAAAAAGGGGTCCGAGTCTTTTTCTCTCTTTTATTTTATCGCATCACACTCTTTGTCATCTCTCTCTTATCATGTGATACACAAATCTCTCTTTCTCCCTTGTCATGACACATACACTGATCATGCACACCCTTCCTTTCCCCTCTCTCTCTCTCTCTCTCTCTCTCTCTCTCATATACACGCAACTAATAAAAAAAATGAATATCTATCCTTTTAATAAAATTAATGAAAAAAATTTAATGATACTAATAATAAAATACATATCCTTTTGATTTTTATAAAATTAATGATACTGAAAATAAACATAATTAATAAAAAAATAATTAAAAATTACAATATTTAAAAAATATATATTCAATAATTTGATGTTTAAAAATTAGTGTCATTGAAAAGATATGAAAGATACATTGAAATGAGACTAATATTAAATATGTGTAATAAAAAATTTTAAATAGTAATTTAAAATAAATAAAAATTAATCATTATGCTTGGTTATTTTTTTGAAATATATTTTTAAGTGGGGGATATTAGAGAAATGTCCTACATGTTCGTGTAGGAGTTTGGGTACACCAAAAATTAGCTTGATAGTTAAGGTTGTTAGAATTTTAAATTTTGAAAAGATAAGGACAAATTCTGATATATATGGATGACCCACATTCCCTTTTAACCCTAGAAACCCTATTTGTTTCTCTAACTTCTTAGACTAATTCTATTAACACATAATATGGAACATATAACTTTTCATAGAAGGCAAGTTATTGTGTTTTTACTTTTTATTTTTGTTTTTGTTCACTTACATGTTGAAGGAAGCCATATTAGCTTCTGTGAATAATTCTACCTTCCTCTTCTATGTTAGTAGAACTACTCAACTTCTCATTAGTCATATATCTCTCTGTCTCTCTCTCTTCTTTTCACGATTTATCTCTAGTATCGCCTCTACCATATCTCCAGTGTTGTCCCGATCCTAACTTGGTATGTAGGGGTTAGATATTATAACTAGCCAGTAACCAATGTTACCAAAGGCCATTTTCAGAACAAAACAAACTAACAATGCAAGCGGAACAATTTAATTATATCAAGGTACCAAAATAATTTGTATTAAAATAAACATCGGAGCAACTATTTATTTAAAATAGAGGTCATTTTCAAAAGGCTGCCTTGTTACAAAACCAAGGAGACTTATACAAAACAAATTTACAATTATTACAAACGTGCTTGGTAAGTTTGCTCTACTAGCCTATTCATCAAAAACTATTTACAAGTTGTTCACCTCTCTCTCTCTCTCTCTCTCTAGATCTTATTTCTTGAAATTATTAAATTAACAATAAACATAATGCAGAGTGCGAAACATTATATAGAGAGCATAATGATATCAATTACAAAATCGAACCGAATTCAATTTTCATTTGGTGATAGAATGATCAAAGATTAACATGATGTCAAAAACATGTTTCAATTAACCAATATTTTTTTTATTTTCTATTTTAGTTACTAAATATGATGATAATCACAATTTAAAATGTAAAATATGCATCCTACAAAAAGAAAAAAAGAAAAAGAAAAAAGAAGATAGATGTGGAGAAAAACAAGAGAGAAATGAGAGAGAGAGAGAGAGAGAGAGAGAGAGAGAGATAATTATAAGAGAATATTTTCATAAAATTAAACATTTATAGTGGCAAACTGTAAAAAATATATTAAAAAGAAAGAGGAAAGAAATAAGGATTTAGAAACATATTTGAAAATTAAAAGGGAGTTAAAAATGAAAAAAATTTCTAACTAGAGGTAAAAGTGCAATTTTCAAAAAATGAGAGGGGGCACATGTCCCCCTAGCTAGTCCCTAGTGTCACGCCCCGAGAATTCTGTGACACAAGGAGCAGCATTTGAAGGATGCTGGGAGGTTCCGGAAGGCAAGAGAACGGGCTAGAGTATCTAAGGCCGTGACACTATGTAGCTCCGTCTCTGCATTCACTATATGCATTGTAACATTTGTATAGTAGAAAAGTCTTCTGCAATTGGGTGTATAAGATATTTACAAGCTATATTTAGAAATTGGCTATAATTTAAGCCTTTGCCTACCATGTATCCCTAATTTTCTACTTTAAAGCAACCTAAATTTTAGGATAAAGTATTAAATAGTCATTAATATAATTTGTGTTTTTGTTAATAAAGATTGGTTCTTGGTTTATGATAAGATACCATTGTCGGAAAAGAATTTGACATAAATCTTGTTATTCTTACATCCTTAATTTCATGCTTCATAAAATTTTGATGTGTAATAAATATGCATGTGTTAGAGAACAATGTACATTTATGGCTCATGAGACATGCTTTGTTTTGCATATAGTGATAAAAAAGAATTAGTACAAGGTATGATTGTTTATATCCTATTTGGCGCAAGTAATGGAAGGCTGCCACGTGGCATTAGGTTCTAACAAAGATGAAATGAGGAAAACTCAAGCAATGGGGTCTAGAGCCTGATCCATTAGCAACAAATAAGGAGAAGACCTAGCCAAAGATGACGGTTATCAGTGGAGGTAGTTCAGGGCCGGCCTTGAGTTTCCGGAGGTGTAAAGCGAAACATTTTTTCGGAATCTTTTTAGATATTTATAAAAAGTAAAAATAAAAATAAAAATTATTCTGTTTGATTTAGAGTTTTCAAAAATAATTGTTTGAGTTTGTAATTCGTATTTTTTTTTATATATATTTTTTGTATTTGGTAACATTTTAAAAAAAAAATTAATAAATATTATAGTTTTTAAGCGTTTCTAAATTAGATGTATCTACAAAATAAATAAATAAAAATTTTCTAAAATATTTTTTAAAAAAAATACTAAAAAAACACATAATTGGGCCATAAAGAATAAAAAAAAAATAGGCCACACAAAATTAGGCTAACAACTAATACATATACATATATTTTATTTTTTATTTTTTTAATTGGACTAACAACTAAAACTTATAAATATTTTTTAATTGAGCCTTTTATCAATTGGGCCAGATAGATTTTTTGAAGCCCCTTTAAAATGGGCTAAATTAATTAAACAGAATTAAGTCAGTTTAAGTTTTTAATATAATGCAAGACTAATAAATTTAGAGGCTTTTTTTAAGCCTAATTTTTGGGGCCCTAGGCACAGACAGGCCTCACCAGCCTTAGCCCAGGACCGGCCCTGAGGTAGTTATTGATCGTACCCCATTTTTCTCTCGGTGTGTAGTTGTCATGCAATAGTAAGTTGGAAGGAATGTATTGCAAATTTGGCCACATGTCTAATCCTCGAGGTTCGAAGAAGGAAGGAACCATACACCTAAATGGCAAGATAATCTTCTTCAGTTCCTAAAATTTAGGAGGATAAATGCTAAATTACTTAATAATTGGTTAGTGGCAGTTAGAAAAACAATTAGAGGATCAGTTACAAAGAGGAAAATGAATCTTTAGCAAATCCATGGAAGGTGGTCAGTTAATAGTGAAGAAACATGGGGCACATGGAAAACTCTTACACGGATATGATAGACCATGCAATGACGAATTAATTAACTGTCTAGGCAGTTATAAGTAATAGGAATGAGGGCAAGGCAAAGATCCCAGCACCAGCAATTCAATTACACATTTCAGTAATTTATTCCCATCAAAGGCTATTGTCTTCTACATTCCTTTCCAATAACTTAGATTTCTAGTTTAGTTTAAACACTATCTAGATGTATAAAAAAAAATTGTTCATCAATGGAGTAGTTTATTATGTATGTTTAGTTTAGCTTTGAGTTCTATACACACGTACGTAGGAAATGATGAAGTCTTCTTATTGACACAAAGAAGGAACTCTTGTCACATTTTCCCTTTTGCTTCAAGCTTTTGTTTGATATAGAAGTTAGAACCGAGCACACCATTTTTATTTGGATCACAATCTAATCCTAGTACACCCAAGCCATTTATTGTTAGTATAATTGTTGCCAAACAATAACCATCATGCTTGGTTTATCATTTAAATTTTCTTATAACTGTTGCAAGATATTTTGCAATCCCATCAATTAAGGTAATTCAATTTCCACACACTAAACCCTCTCAGTACATATCTTTTCTCAATGTACATACTTAATGGTTTTCAAATATCAAGTTTTTCTCAATACACATCACTCCTTGTCAAAAATACCCCTAACTTCTTCAAACCTTCAAACCTAAACTAACCCTAGCCACCACTTGCCACCACCACCTCCACGAACCACTGCGAACTCTGGCCACCATTGCGAGCCTCCCATCTCACCTCCACTTCTACCAGCATCTCCGATGGCCTTCCTTAACCTTCTCCCATCATCTCCTTCGTACCTCTGCCTCTACCCAATCCTCTTTGACACCCTCCTTTATGACCGTTGCCGCTCGTAACTCCCTCACCTGTAACACAAAAACCCTCACCACACTTCGATGACCACGATGTAAAGAGATTCACATACAGAGAGATTGCACGACTTGGGTTTTGAAATAAAGAGACATCGCCGACGACTAGTGTTTTAAAGAGAGAAATCGCGGTGGCTAGGGTTTCATAGAGAAAGAGATTGCAACTATGATTTTGAAATAATGAAGGGTGGTGGTTGTGAGGGTGCCAAAGAGAGGTTACAGTCTGAGTTTGCAATGGTGGGAAGCTCATGGCAATGGGGATTTCGTAGTGGCAGAGTTGCAACAATGGTGGTTTGTAGTGGTGGTGGCTAAGGTTAGGTTTAGGAAGTTAAGATTTTGGTGCAGCAGATAAGGATATTTTGATAATTTTATTTTAGGACAAAATTATAACAAAATAAAATATCATGAACAAAGAGGAAATGGAATGTGGAAATAGAAGCTCCCCATCAATTGCTTGTTTTTTCACGGATTTCTTTTGTTTGTAAGAGAAACTCTAACATTTTTAGGTGTTTTTCTTAACAGAATTACATATATAAATAAGTATATTTTGTAAGTTTAGTGTATACTCTAATAACACCTATTACTCATAGAATTGGTTTATCTAATTTCCAAGGCTTTCCAAATTTAACAAATCCAAGGAAAATGAGACAAAATGGCTACTGTATTACCTATCCTGTTAAAATTTTATTTTATAATAAGACTATGCAAAATACTTAAAATGTTATAAATGTCTCTGCTATTAGAAATGCAATCAGGTATGTAACTTACCTAGGAACCAATTCAAAATAAGGCAAACAATAGTCTTTACTAGAATACCCAATATGGTGATGCGATGACAATCCCCAATATTCCTGAATTTGAACTTATTATATATGAAAAATGTCATATATGAGTACGTTTTATTAATTTTTTTTAGAATTAATTACACAAAGACCCTATAACTTTTAACAAATATTAATTTATATCACTCATCTATGAATTTGTACTTATTGACCCATCAATTATAATAAAAAAAAATCATACAAATGTTTTCTTTTGAAGATAGTCTAAAGAGGTGTAAATGATACATTTTTAAAATTAAAAAAAAAATCAAAATATACGAGTTCATAAATGAGTGAGTAAATTAATGTTTGCTAATAATTGAGGGGCATCTTGGTGTAATTAACAATTTTTTATAACAAGAAAATAATAAATTTTCTATGTAGTTTTTAGGTGGTGTTTGACAAAATCGAAAACTGAAAACTGAATGCAATTTTTTAAGCTGGAAACTTGTTTGATAAAAAAATTAAATGTTGAACTAAAATATATTGTTTAATATGTATAAGATCAAATTTGAAATTTTTTATTTTCAAATTGTGTATATCTTACAATTTTTATATAAAATGGTGAGTTCGTAGTGGTGGAAGAGGTAGCGGTGGTAATGGCATCAATGGCAATAGTGGTAGAGATTAAGGGACAGTGATTGTGGTGATGGTGAAAGGGTAATATTGTGAAGAAAAAAAAGAAAAGAAAAGTGGTAGCAGTAGTGGATTGATGGTGGTGGTTGTGACAACGATAGCAATGGTTATAGAGGTGAAGGGTTACAGTGGTTATTGTAATGGTGATAGTAATGGCAATGATGACTACGGTGGTGGTGTGGTGGCGGTAGTGAAATGCTGGTGGTACTTATGGCACAATAACAATAGTTATGAAGGTAGTGATAGTGACAGTGGCATGATGGTGGTGGTAGCGATGGTAGTAGTGGCAGTGGTGGTAGTGACGGTTGCTTTAATAAAATGATGGTTGTACTTATGACAACAATGACTGATGAAGGTAGTGGTGGTAGTAGTGGTAGTAGTGGTAGTGGTGGTGGCGACATGGTGGATGTGGCGGTGGCATGGCGGCTGTGATAGTAGTAATGGTGGCAGTGGCGACGATGGTAGTGAGTTTATAATAGTGTATGTCAATACTTATATTTAATATTTATAAATTTAGTCAGAATTAAGTAAGTTTTATATCACTTAAAATATTTTGAACTTTTAGCCTATATTTTGAGAGACAATTTTTTAAGTGATAATCAATTATGGTTATCAAATGGATATCATTGATTATCACTTAATACATTCAGTTTTAAATGATGAATTAGGTTATCAAACACCATTTTTAGTGTAAGTCTCATTCATTTTATGTCTAATAATAAAAACGTGTTTCATTAGAAAGGGAGATGTTTGCACAATAGTTATGGTTATTCCCTTTGCACAACAGTTCGGATATATCCTACTCGATAATCCGAATTGTTCATTATTTACAATTTGTCAAGTAGTATATTTTGTAAGAAATCTAGTTAATTGAACATTGGTAACCTTTTGATTAGATCATTTTTGTATTTAAATTAACACTCAAAATCACACCTATTGTTTATTTTTTTTAGATACAAAATGCTATCGTTATCCGATTAACTTCATTTTTTACAGGGATGTACTACTTGACTGTAGACTCAACTTTCTTCGCGCGCCCCCCCTTTTGGAGAGGAGCGAATTGGTCTCCTACAGTTCGGACTCCTGTCATGGTTCTAAATCTAATCTCACAAAGTGCAATGTGAGACTGATAAACACCAAAGAGTCCAATCCGGCAAATCATTTTGGAAAATCAAATTTTGAATCAAATAATGTCAAAACTGGACTGCTGCTAGATTATAGAGTCGCCACCTAAATATTTTATTTTTGGAAAATTTAGGACACCCTGACTCGTGCCAAAGGCCACGCGTTCGTCATCACCAAAGTTGCCTCGGCTTGGGAACTTGGGTACGAGAAGGGAAGGTCCTGAAATGAGCACCCATGCTCACTCGATCAAAGGATCAGCCTCTACTACCATGATATGTTGTTTTATAATCCTCATGTGTTCTTATCCGGTTATTAGCTAACTTTACTATGTGACGCACACAAGAAAGTATAGACTAAGTCGCAAAACTTGGAACAAATCGACTCATGTTTGTTTTTGAAAATAGTTTGAAAGTGCCACTCGCAAGTGGGCTAAAGCGCGGATTTGCCATCAAACATGATGGGCTTAAAACATGATTTGCCACTTCACAAAGTGGGCTTAAAACTCACACTCGTCGAATTGTCCAATTCAAGCAACCAAGCCTTCACCCACAGGCATTCATACAGTTTAGTATTTAAGCACATAGCCTCATGGCAAGCATGCTATCATGGCAACACTCACACTCACGCAAGTATGCTAAAGCGTAAAACTTACAGTGTACTCCGAGTCAAAACAAAAGCTAGTTAGAAATATGCATGATTCCTAACTATGTTAACGATGCCTAATGCAACACATGCAATAATGCAACTAAATAGGCTCAACTATCTAAGATGGCATATGAATGCAACGATTTGATACACATATTCAAATAAGTATTGAAATACGATGCAGTTTGAATGATACGCCAAGCCCGGTGCATGCAATACAAATGAATGGATGCAAACACGCAAGCATAAGGTATGCTAATCAAAACGTGTCCTAAAACTAACCATTGAAAGCGGTTAAATAAAAGGGAGAAAGACGTGGGGTTGGAAGACATGCACACACACACGCACGCTTATTATAACATTGCGCCCTCACAAAGGAGGGTCCGAATAAATAAGCTAAGCTACACTAAGCTAAGCTAATTATTACAAACCAACTAATTAACTATTCTAAGCTAATTAATTACAACGTATTGAATCTAACTAACTAACTTATTTCGAGCTAATTAATTACAACAAATGAAATTGAATAACTAGTTACACGAACTAATTATGATATTACAAAATGAATTAAATAACTAGCTACGCTAAGCTATTTAAAACAGTTTAAATAAAGCGAGTAAACAACCTCATAAGTGAGGGAGACATGCATGCTCAGTTGCGTCTTCCCGAAAATCCATCGCCATGATCTATGTTGCCTCTGTTTGCACTCGTCTTAATCTTTGAACACTGTACCAGCTTCCAGACTGTTTCTGCCCTAACTCAGATACACTTTTGCACAAAAATGGACTAGTGGCCGGTCGGCCACAAAAAGTGGTTGTCGGCCAACTTAATTGGCCGATCGGCTAGTATAAGTGGCCAGTCAGCCACCCATTTTTCCAGGCTTCTGGTTTTGCTGCAGCAGAGAACAACAGAGGCACAACAATGTATTTTTCAAGAAATGTGTGTACTGCCACCCCCTTTGTCATGTCTCAAGATCAAAAGAGTGTGGCACTTGGCTCTCAAGCCACCAATCAAGCATTTTCAATACATGATGGCCAAAGAGTCAAGCTTGTACAAGCTTAATGAATGCACAGACAAGACTCAACAGGTCGCCACCCTATCATGCATGATCAAAGGTGACAATGACAAAGGAGATTGACTCATTTCATCACTTTGAGTATGAAATTGATCAATCTACCTCGTGTTCAATATAACATCCGATTGAACACAATGCAATGCAAACACAACATGCTTATCTTGTTCATGTTTTACTTGTCCGATTCTTGTTTACACATTTTACATTACCGATTAATCCTTTAACCGATTAAATCCAATGTGATTGTTCTCTAATGAGAGAGGGGTCAACAAAAGATGGTTTAAGACATGAGAGAGATCATGCATTTGGCTAGGAAGAACCCTCATAAGAGGATTAAAGCCATTGAGCACAAGCTCTATCTCAAGCTTAAATACAATCATAAGGTTAACCAACCCTCAAAACAAATGAAAAAATGAAGAAATTAGGGAGGTTGCAGACTTTTTAGTGCTGAAATGGCATGAAAAATAAAGCTAAAACATGCAAGCAACACATGCACAACATGTTAAGAGCCAAAAGCATTAAAGCTGGTAAAGAGCACTACACTAGACGCATGCAATATCAAGCTCAAATGACTAAACCAGCTCTGGACAGAGCTTAAATATGCCAAAACAGTGGCCAAAACATGCTGAGATAGTAGTTCAAAGGCAAGAAAAACATGCTCACATGTTATGCTACAAACAAGGCTCAAGGCACAACTCTCAAAAGCAATGAAAGAGAGATATAAGTAAGAGTGTGACAGAGCTATACACACTAAAATCACATGTTAAATGATGCTACTACATGCAATGATCTCATGCAAAACATGTTAGAGGCCTTGAAACACAAAGCTAGTGAAGCCATTTACACTACAACCATGCGAGACAAGTCTCATATGACCAAGAAGGCTCAAAACAGAGCTAAAGCATGCTAAATTAGTAACAAAAACATGCTGAGATCAAGTCTCAAAAGGGTAGAAAAACATACTCACATGCTAGGCCATCTACATATCCAAACAAGACACAAGGAGGGGAGGCCACCCCTTCCTATTTTGGACCTCAAAATCAAGTTTTTACCACTAAAATTCTCTTGGAATTTAGTGGTTAAAAGGCCAAAAAAAGTTGTTTCAAAAGGCTTGAAAGAAGGCACAACACTTAGCAAACAAGCTACAAAAGATGGTGGACCACCCCTAACTCCAAAAAGGCCTTAAACCACCATTTTTAAACCTTAAAAACATAGGTTTTTGTAGTTGAAAATTAGGCCAAAAACAGCATGCAAAGGTGGCCAAACAAGCAACTAAAATAAAGCTTAAAAGGGGTGAGCCTTATACCTTTGAAGCACATCCACAAATAGCAACAATTCTGAGCTAAAACCAGCTTTGAGAGCTCAAACAAGACCTCCAAGAACTCAGCTCCAAGGTGAAGGTGTTTGGCTAAGGGTCCTAGAACAAAAGTGTAGAGAATTTCTATTTTCAAGCACAAAATAAGGAGAGAGAGAGAGAATTTTAGAGAGAAAGAGAGGAAAATTTTGCTCACAAAATTGTGTAACCCCTCAAAAGGGAGAGAGACCTCCCCTTATATAGAAATGCAAGCCAAAAGCTTGTTTTCATCCCTCCATACACGTGTATGGAGATGACAATCAGCGATCAACAGCTGGCACAGCCAGCACATAAAATATCCGAAAAATGAGAAAAATGGTCGTCGGCTACTTTAGGTGGCCGGCTGGCCACCTCCCTTAGCCGACCGATCACTTCAAGTGGCCGACAAGTGCCAAAAGTGGCCAACAAGGCCTTTCCCCCCTCCAGGCAAGAGGCATCAAGGGTTGGTCCAAAAACAAGCACAAAAAAAAAAAGGATTTAGAGGCTCAAAGACAAGGCGTTCCGCCGAGAACTTCGAGCACATAAAACAAGCACAAACATGCACAATCATTGTGTGCACAAACGATGATGTCACGCCCCAAACCTGCCCCTAAAAGTTTGGGCATGATCACTTCAGAAACGAACGTCAAATTCAATATGTATAACATATGGGGCCTGAACGGAAGCATTTAACAACACAAATCAACATCCATTGAGCTAATACTAATATGCCAGGATCAAATGCGTCATATCGGGTAATTTGTCGCATATCAACACATATGTAGTTATATATATATACACAAATATACAGACCCATCCCCGAGCCTGAGGATGTAACAAGACCAAGTTAAGAGAAGTTAATTATGCTTTACAACATTAGGCGAAAGATAAGTGCACCAAGCCAAAAGCTCTGCAAGGACTCCACAAAAATGAATGAGCTTCGTCTAAGGGTTTGGTTGTGGTGTAATGGCAAAAGACAAGTGATCCAGGTGGGACTAGGACTGACCTCCAGACTGAGTACCTACAGAACAGACATAATATAGAGTGAGCAAAGCTCAATAAATAATAATACTTAAACAAAGCGTTAAATAAACTTGAATTATAACGTATATAGGTGTAGAGAGCATATGATTAATCTTATTCGGGAAATATTTTCAGAACGGCCTCAAGCCTAGATTTTATTCAGAACGGCTTCAAGCCCAGAGATATACAGAACTGCCCTAGGCCTAACAAATTTCACAGATTGGCCATAGGCCCAGATATCATCAGAGCAGACTAGTCCAGAGTTGTACAAATGTACACAGGTTTTCCATTCATTTGTAAATGTTAACGTAATCAATCTTGCAAATAACAAAGCGTTAATAATAATAATTATTAACGATAAGTAAATGTACAACTGCGGTACTATTACTCACAGTGCTGTGGTGGAGCGACAGTTGCTTCCGGTATGTGCCCTACATACACACACAGTTCAAGGATTAGTTGGTTTTTCTTCTTAAACAATTTCTGACTCACTTCGCTTCGAACGAATTTACAACCATCTTAAGAGCATCAAATAATTATTTTAATAATGTCAGAGGGTCACACACAGAAAACAGAGAAAACGAAATTTTTCGGCATGGGCCGCACGTGCGGCAGTCACCTCCGCACGTATGGAAGGGTGGGCCGCACGTGCGGTACTCCTTCCCCGCACGAGCGGCAGAAAGCAGAATGCAATCCCTTTTTTTTTTTTTTCTTTTCCGCACTTGTGGCCATGACCTCCACACGTGCGCTGGTACTTCCGCACATGCGGTCATGACCTCCGCACGTGTGGCCGTAGCCCCTGTTTTGGGCAGTCCGAAGCAAAACACAACATCACCAAGTTATAACATTTCAAAGCCCAAAAATGGAGGAATCTAAGACAATAAGGTGGTATAGCATCACATTAACATAGATCACAATTCAATTAGGTCTTTTGAACTCATAAATACAACTCAATTTCCTTGTTCTTAATCATTCTTACATATATATACATATAACCATCTATTTACATAATTGAGTTCAAACATGACAATTCAAGAAACAAGACTTAATTTCTCACTAGCTAGTTCAAGTTAAGTTAAAATAACCAAGTGATAGGATTATTTGCCAATTAACCAACATATACACACAAGATCTCAATTACAAACCCTAGGTCACACAATATCAAGGAATTTCCTACTCCAAATTAAGGAAAGGGGTTGAATTAGGTGGGTTAAACTTACCTTGAGCTTCAATCTCTAGATACCCTCTCAATTTCTCAATCCTCTTCCCTTGTGGATCTTCTCTCTTTGCTCCTACCCTCTTCACACTTCTTTCTCATGAGATATTTTGATGAAAAGGCTTCTAAGTTTCAAGTTCAAAGAGACACTCATAGATATGCATATATAAAGGTTGAATAAAGACAAAATTTAATCAGTTTAATCGTTCAAAATCAAAATTTTACAGAAAAGCATACTATGGTCTAAAAATTATGCTGATCTCAAATATAAAGTCAATTTCGGATAATTAAGCTTCTAAGGCTTTCGATTTCTGATCTAAACATCTCAATTGTAACAGATTTTCCTCCTATTAGACAAATACGAATCTATATTCATAAGATTCACTTAATTAAACTTCATTTCACACGAAGTTTCACAATAAGCATATAAATGCACAGAATAGGGGACTGAAAGTATACCAGAAAACATGTACGAAGTCGGGTTATTACAGATATCGTCTAAGTCTTGAGGTCGGTCAAAAATGGAGTGTCTACATTGACGGACTCTGTAAAATAAACAATTTGGATCATCAAGGTAGGACCCGAAGTAAGCCCCATGAATGGAACAACTATGGACACAACAGTCACCCCATCTTGCACTAGAGCATTGGAAATGTTTGGGTTTTTTTTTTTTCAAGTTCAAATATGAAATTGAGAGAACTTGATAGGCCCATGGAGCCCACTAGAAGTCTCATTTTAATGATTTGAATCGTTCATTTTGTAAAATTCTCTATGTATATTATTTATAAAAAAAAATAATTAAAAAAAACTAGGTTATTCCAATAATCATAACCTTTTAATTTATTGTTTTTGTCTTTAAAAAAAATAAAAAATAGATAGTCTATTTTTGAAAACATACTTATCAATTTTTTTGAGACAAACGTGATAAAATGAAATTGTTATGATTATCAAATTGACTTCATTTTTTTTTATAGATAATATACATTGAAGGTCTTACAAAATACATGATTTGGATCATCAAAATAAGACTCGTAATGGGCCCCACAAACTAGGTGTGGGTGCGGGTCGGTTGCGACCACGGAACCTTCAATCCGCCGTCCGTCCGCCACATTGGCGGATTGCAGAAAATCAATCCGCATCCGTCCACCAATCCGGCGGATGGGGATTGAGCGGATTGGTGGTTTGGCGGATGGATGCGAATCGGTTTGGCAGTTTGAAATTTTATAAATTTTCAACATAGTTCAACTTGTGCACTTCCTCAAAAAAAAAAAAAAAAGTATTACAATCAATGACTTAAAAAAAAAAAAATTACAATTACCGCATGCCTCATCCAAAGAAAGAAAGTTTGAAACTTTAGAATATCACAATTGTTACATGCCTCATCCATATATTACAATCACAGCATGCCTCATCCACATAAAATATTACAATCTGTGATTCTTAAAATATAAAAATAATTCAAACCACCAAAACCATGAACAGAGTAATAGTAGAAATTGTATGTCTCTATATTGTTATATTTATATATGTTTTTGAAAAGAAAAACCAACCAGGATATATCATATTTTTTATTTATTACTTTTAGAGTTAGATTTAAAAACCAAAAAATATAGATAAATAATACGTTTATTTTTTTCAATTCAAAAAATATATTCAAGTTGAAAACTTTTTTTCAACAGAATATTTGAACTCTTTTTCAATTGAAAACACAAACAAAATATTTAAACAAATTAAAAACACAAAGTCTTATAAATTGCTAAGGGTGCTCGCGATTTGGCGATTCAATTGCGGCCAAAGGAACCTCAAATCTGCCATCCGTCCGCCAAATTGGCGGATTGGAGAAAATCAATCCGCAACCGTCCGCTTGTCATCACGCATCCGTCCAAAATGTGGCGGATCGGTTCGGTTCGATCGGTTTTGGTGAATCAGTATATCCGCTACTCACCCCTACTACAAACCCCTCAACTTCTATTTAGTTCATATTTAAACCCAATGGAAATCATCAGCCATGCTTATGTGCCTCATCATGGATTTGAGGATTTTTTTGGGATTGAGATCTAATACAAGGTACAACTGAACTAAATTGTAATGACTTTTTAGAATTTGAGGTTCCACAATTTTTAATTACTACTAAAAAATATTTTGATATATCCTTCATTATCACAATATCAGCTAATCTGTTGTTTTTGATCAAAACTATTTAGTTGTTCTTTGTTCATTCATCAAAATATACACTAGCGAGCAAATTATATTCGTGTTCATTATAATTGATTTCTTGTGTTAATTTTATCCTTCTAATTCATTTCAATTTAGTCTTTTAGCTTTTCAATTCATCTCAAGTTTTTCTAATTGATTATATTCGGTAAGAAATTGGACAAATATTAAGACCAAAATAAGTTATTCAAAGAGAACGAACAAATTTCAAATTGAGTAGCTTTATTTGCACACTACCATTCATCTCAACACACACATCTTCTCGTTTTCTTTCGTTATATTTATGTCACTCAAACAATTTTTCTCTTCGGACAAAATTCTAAAAGATACTCTCTCTGTACACGCCTTCTCTATACACCACCAGCCACCACTATCACAATTAACTACTGACACTACCGTGAAGTCCCATCTCTTCTTTACAACCCAATCTCTACTTTTGCCTACTATCATCGTCCCCACAAGTCTGACCCTTAACCTCCACCATCGTCCCCACAATTCCTCAATCATACTGTCCCACTACTTACCCCTTGCGACTACCACCATCACAACCCTATCCTTAAAACGCACCATTCTCGTAACCACTACCCCACAACGAGAGAGAGAGAGAGAGAGAGAGAGAAATCTAGGGTTAGAAGAAAAAAAAAGCAGAAAAAGAAGAAAAAGAAGAAGGAATTAAGACGAGGGGGGATTGAGTGGCGGTGGAGACAACTACGGGAGTCGGAATAATGTGGAGAGGCGAGGAGAGGGCTATAATAGGGAAAGGAGTTCATTACAGAGGGTGAAAGAAGAATGGGAGAGATGGGATATCTATAGCAGTGACGAAAATGGCAGATGGCATGAACTAAGGTCAGTGTTTAAAAATTGAATAAGATGAGTGTATTTTGGTATTATTTAAAATTTGATAGGTGTGATTTGATAAAAATAAATATATATCAAAAAAAAAAAATCAAATTAACTGTATTGTGAGCTTAGAAATTACGTGTAGTAGATCGTTAATGGTGTGCAAGTAGAAGTTTCCTTTCAAATTGGATTCTAACCGTTAAGGGATTTTCTATTTACACAATAAAAAACCTTCTTACACTCAAATTTTTTTATTTCAATTTTATCTTAAATCAAATTACCAAAAGGTACCAAACCCTAAAAAACTAAAAACCCTGATTTCTTCCTTACATTCATGCCTCTACCATCATCACCTTGACCTATCAGCACTACCCACTGGCCTCTTCCCCACCCTTCCACCCATTTCTCATCACCACTTGTCTTCTCATCTTCTGTTTTCTTGTTTTTTTTTTTTCAAATATGAAACCCTACGTTTCTCTCTCTCTCTCTCTCTCTCTCTCTCTCACGCATAGATATACACACACACACACGAGGATGGAGGATCACTAGATCGTACAGTTAAAGAGGTTGAGTCACGTAATGGAGGGGGGTGAACAGGGTTGGTGTCATGACCCAAACTCGCCCCTATAGGTTTAGCATCGTAACCGGCTAGTGATCATGGGATTACCGAAGGCCTTTGAACAGATTAACATAATAAAGAACTAGCAGAAACAATTATACAAACATATGATGTCCATAGAGCTATGCAGACACATATATAGGGCGGTAAAATTTAAAACCTATATTCACATATATGTGACGTCATAAATACATTAGTCATACGTAACCCAAGAGCGGATAAAGCAAACTGGGTCTTAGCCCTTTACACAGTCTAAACAAAAGTCTTGTTCCAAAAGAAAAAGGAAAAGATAAAACAGACACCACATGCACTTGACTTGAACACTTGAAACATTTGGGAACTTCTTCAGGAAGCAATGTGGTTAGCTTGACAAAATAGAAATCCAGGCAACAGCTTAAGCCTGATCTCACGCCTGATCACCTACATACATAAATAATACAGTGAGCTGGGCCTAGTGAATAACAACAAAGTAAAGGGTTTATAACTGATGTCCAAAACAGATTCAGATTCACATGATCATACAGATTTCATAAACGGTTATATGTGCTACATCCATTAGTTAACAAGTCAAATTGGTCATAAAGACCCACATGCTTAGTCGGTATTGACAACCATAAAGGTCAACATTTTTGTACACATATAGCCATGGTATTGTTACCCCCAGGCAAGGGCCACATGAACATAGGCCTCGGTATTGTTACCCCTGGGCAAGGGTCATATGAACATAGACCACGGTATTGTTACCCCTAGGCAAGGGCCACGTACATATTGGCCACGGTATTATTACCCTCGAGCGAGGGCCACATGAACATAGAATGCCATAAATACATTTCAGAAAGATGGACATTCATTTATGCTTCATAAAATAGCATTTCAGAAAACAGATCATATCATTTCAGTCAAAAAATACTTATAATCAAATATAGCTTTACAGAATTATTACTCACAGATAGTTTCGGTAACAGAATAGATCACTTGGACAGAATAGATCGATCAGGCGGGTGCTAACACGTGACCTATACAAACACGTGGTGGATACACATTAAAACACACGCTCGGAAAACACTTAACTTATTTCTTTTCTATCTTGGTGTGTTTCTAATCCTTATCACCATTACTATGTCTTAATTAAGGCTTAGGAATGCCTAAGATGCAATGAGGATGCAAAAATGCACTTTAAAACACTTCGCCAAAATTCTGAAAACAGGGCAGTTCGCTCGAGCACAACTTTGGTCGCTCGAGCGGACCCCTTGATCTGCAAAACTTCTAGGAGCTCTCATTTTATGCTCGAGCGGAGAGCTTGGTCGCTCGAGCCAAGATGGAAAACAAAAGGTGGCCGCTTGAGCTCAGGTTCCGTCGCTCGAGCCTAGGCCTATGTATGCAAAAGTACTGTGAGCTCGAATTTTATGCTCGAGCCAACTTTTTGGTCGCTCGAGCTGAGGTGCAAAACAAAGGATGGTCGCTCGAGCGCAACTTTGGGCGCTTGAGCAAAGATACAAAATTTGGAATTTCCAAATATGTTCTTCAAGGTCGAAACTCAATTTCAAAACTGCAAAACACTTCTTTTAGGGCCAAAACTTGAGAAAACATATCTAAACTAATATAACATCATGAATTGAAAGTCATTTCACAAAATCAAAGCCTAAAATCAAGTTAATTATGTAAAACCAAATGTGAAATGTATAAGTGTATAACATACATGCAATGATTTAAATTCAAGGCTTCCAAAACATGCATAAATGAAGTGTTTTGAGGCAAAAGCATAGTGAGCTCTTAAGAGATAGCAAATATATACACTTGCATGTAAAAATTGAGTGAAAATTAAACTCATAATTCATTAATTATGCATGCAAGCATGTATTGAGCTTAATTCTTTAATCCTAGCTTCATTCTTGTATTAAACCACCTAACTCACTTGAATTCATGCATTAACCAGCTTAATTACAAACTTAAAGGCTTGAAGTCTTACCTTATGTGTTCAATTGTGTTCTAGATGCCTAATTCCTTGAGTTAGGAGACCAAATTTCCATAGTCCCTTCCAATCCTTTTTCCTCTCCCTTGGTTTCAAACTCTAACACTTAATCTCACTCTCTCTCACGTTTGAGTCAAAAAGATAAGGAAATGAAAGTGTATCTAAGGTTTCTAGAATCATTTGGCGTTATATAGGCTCACTTAGTGGAGCTTAATTAACTTGAGTTAAAGATAACTAATTGGGATTATTTTATTCTAATTATTTGATTCCGAATCGAATTTCAATTAAACCTACCATAAAATTTTAAAAATTCTAAATAACACATTAATCTAGGCAAATTCGTCATCGGATGCCGATAAGGCCTTCAATTCACATACCAAAACGGAAACACAGACATATATTCCTACCATGAACAAATATAAACACAATTAACACATAGCACACAATTAACTCAGAATTTCCTCATAATTACCAATTAGGCATTCTTAATTAAGGATTATAGGCTAATTATAGGTCGGGGTTGTTATAGTTGGGTTGCAATCGCGTAGGGAAAGAAATAACAGGTGTGGGTTGCAATGAAGAAAGTTGGGTCGCGATTGCATAATGGATAGAATGGTAGGTTTGGGTCACAATGGAAGTGTGATGTCTCGGGTCTCAGACCCAACTTGAACGTGTATCTTAGATTTACAATTTTCTTTTTTGGAACTTTGAAGGGTTGTGTTGCATCGATGTTTGGGAATTTGAACTTGTTTAAGTTCTTTTTAATGTAAGATCGAGTTAAAATTTTTGGGTTTCAGGCGTAAGGACAAAAAACGGAAGTATGGAATCACCTAGGGACGCCTTGTACTAGAACAAGTGGTTCCGCACGTGCAAGGGCTAGAGCCACATGTGTGAAATGGGGGCTACACGTGCGGAGAAGAAGAGCTGAGAGTTTTGGAGTTTGCTTTAATTGTATGTGCGGTGGGAGAATTTCACACGTGCAGCCAGGGTTCCCACATGTGCGGCTAAGAGCATGAATGCCTTAATTTTTTAGCCTTTCAACTCATTTCTTGTCCCCTTTCTCTCAAACTCTTTCTCATTATCTCTCTCTACAATCGTGTAACAACCCCAACATACATATCATAATTATATTTATTTAATTATGTGTTAATTATTAATTGTGATATGTGACATGCGATTAATTTGTGTATATCTGTCTTATTTGAAAACTATCTGTTATGATTTCTATTCAGAATTTGAAATTGATAGCTCAAGTGATTTCAAAAATCGAAATTGGCTACATAAATGGACTAATTGGAATTTTTAAAACCATTTGGTAAGTTTTATTAAAAATTGATTCAGTTTGATTAATCAAGTTGTGTTTGATTAGCCTAATGTTCTAATTAATGTATTAAGCCATCCTAGATATATATATATAAGCCTTAAGCTCATTTTGAGCTCAACCCCTTCAATCTTGAGATCATTTTTGTTGAAGAGTTCCTTCCAGAGAGAGAGAGAGACTTTACTTTAGAGAGAGAGAGAGTTGTAATTATGTCAAATTGATGAAGAATTGATGTAGCTTAAGGGAAATCATATCTAAAACTTGAAGATTCAAGACTCTAGGTAAGAATTTAACTCTCAATTCTTGAAGATAATGTGTTTTAGAGTTGAGTTCATGGAATTAACATGATCATTTGCATGTAATTTGTTACAAGATGTCATGGAAGTGTTGTAGTTTTACATGCATGCATGAATATGTGAAGTTTTAGCAATTTAAGTTTGGTTTTGATCATCCTTATTGAGTTTAAGAGTTAATTTGTACAACATCTTTGATTCATCATGTTTTAACTCTTAAATTCATGTTTTGGAAAAGAATTTTGTACATGTATGAAGCTTTTGAGCTCAGATTTGTTAAATTCATGAGTTTTGAGAAAAGAGCTTGGAAAACTTTACATGCATGAGTTTTTGAGTTCAATTTTGGGTGAAACAAAGAGATTTTGAACAAATGGTTTTTGAAGGATCATGTATTTATGTTTATTGAAGAGTTTTCAAGCTTAAAGAACAAGCCATGTATGAGTTTTGCTTTTGAATTGTTGTTTGGAAGCTCAAATTCTGTTATGGAAAACCTAGAAATTTTACAGACCGCTTAAGGTGGCTCAAGCGAACTTGACGAGCTCCCAATACTTTTGCAGTCTTTGCAGACTGCTCAAACGACCAAAGGTTGGCTCGAGTGAACTTATTATATGTTTTACATCCGCTCAAGTGACAAATAGTTGGCTCAAGCGCACATCAAACCCATCTAGTACTTTTGTAGACTTCTGTAACCGCTCGAGCGACCAATAGTGGGCTTGAGCGAAGGCCCCTATTTCAGCATATTTTGAAAAGATGTTTTAAGTCCGTATTTCCATCCACATCTCTTTATAAGCATTCTTAGTCATGTGATATGAATCATTAAGGATTAATAAGTAAGAAACCAACATGAGAAATTGTATTAGATAAGATAAGAAGAATTATTTGATCTGAATATGAGTTACAATGTGTATGGTTATGTGTAATGTGTAGGTTCGAACGTTAAGGAAGAACATCGAACTAGTCAAGGTGAGTAATGTCTTTGTAACGGTATTTTTGTATGAACTACTTTGAAATTAGTTTTGCTATACGATGAATTATAAAACCTACACTCTATACAAGTTAGGAGATATAACAAGATTTTCGAGTAAGTACTTTGAGACCCTAAGTTATGCTTTGAAACTCCGAATTGTGTACAATGTGATAAAATTTCTAAAATGAGATTTGTTAAAGAATAAATGAGTTTCCTTTTGAACGACGATTATGAAAATGTGCTTTGATCATTTTGGTAACTACTATTTTGATCATTCGGTAACTACTATTTTGTCTATGATCCGTAAGTGACGTTTTGTATAAGTTATTGAACTGTTGTAAATGTTCTGTATGATGTCGATCTTTAATGATTGTTTTGTATAATTTCTATAGTAATTGTTCTGTATGGTATCTACACATAAAAGATGTTCCGAATGAGCTCAATAAGTATAAGTCATCTAAGTGATGTTCTGCATTTTGTATAAGGCATCATTGTGATGTTCTGCATTCTATATAAGGCATCATTTTGATATTCTGCATTCCGTGTAAATCATCAAAGTGATGTTCCGCATAAGTCATCGTGTGTAATATTCTGTATAAGGCACCAATAAAGGTGTTCTAAATGAAGTCATTCTATATAAATGTTTCATATGGTATTTTGGTAAGTTAAATAAGGCCTTCAGGCACTTCGCAATGTGTCAAGTCATGAAAGGTTTGATAACTGTATTTGTTATTATTTGTTTTCGAAACAAGTTTTAATTATATTGTTTTGATAAGTTATGAGACTCATTCATTTAACCCCTTTACATTGAGATTACTCATTGGGTTTTCAACTCACTCCGTTTATATATATATATATGCATGTAGGTGAGCATCGGGAAGTCCAGCCTTAGAAGCTGCTTTGGAGTCAACCCTTTTTGTAAAGCCACCCAAGATATGCCTCTGCGTCGAGGCCTTAGTTTTTATTTTGGCCAAGCTTGAGAAGCTTTGGTTTTGTACAGTTTGTTACGTTATAAGTCTTTGATCTTGGGTTTTGTAACATTTCGTTCCATGTGACTGCTCGGGCGAAGAAGGTTGCGCTCGAGCGGAGAATTACTAATCTCAGTATCTCACAAGTTTACAAGGGAGACCGCTCGAGCATAGGAAGCTACGCTCGAGCGTAGAATGTGAGCTTCTAGTAGTTTCACTGTAGCTCTGAGTAGACACCCCATTTTGACTGCCTTTAAGACTTGGGCACTTCAGCTTTGAATATCATATTTGTGTTGTTGTAAGTCCGCTCAAATTTGGTGTGATTAGGATATAGCGGTCAATCTATTGAGTTGATCGACTTTAGCTTTTCTTATGTAACTTGGAACCTTGTGGTCATAGAACGATTAGAGTTTAGGTTTAGCCACCCCGCCATAAGTTTACTTATCTAGTGTAAATTTCTTGCTTTCATGTTATTGTTGTCCACCTTGAAACTAGGTAGTAGCTTCCGTGTTCAAAGTGTTGAAAAACTCTCTTATCGATCATTTTCGAAACATGAAAATGGATGAGTTAACAACACATACTAGCTTGGGGTGAGTTAACAACACTTTTTGAGAGTTTTTGCTATTTTTCATTTTAGTTGCTCCATAATCATCACATACTAGCTTGGGATGCTTGATGGTTTATGAAGCATGTCAACCTCTTCCTTGAATATATTCATGATAGGAAGAAGGTAACCTTTGTTTTGGTGTTTAGCTAAGTCTTCTCCGATTGCTCTTATGATCATCATACAACAACCTTGCTATGGTTGATGATTTGGGAAGCGAACCTACTCCCTCCTTGAAAATCCTCATGATAGGAAGAAGTAGAAAGGATGAACAGCTTTTAGAAACACTCTGTTTTGCTCTGTTCCAGTTCTGTTACAACAGGTCTTTCTCCAGCAGTAGTGGCCGGCCAGCCATAAACTTGTACGGCTGACCAGCTCAGTAGGCCAATCAACCACTTTGTGCAACAAAACAAAACAGGTTTTGTGGGCCAAACTGAGGCATGACTGTATTTAATTGGATCCGGCCGGGCCTCATTCTGGTCCGGTCGGGCTTCAAAGTGTACACACAAAGATCTGTTGTTGGCAAAACAGAACTATTTTTTGGCTGCAAACAGGGTAGATTATGGCAGCAAACAGAGAGTTTTTAGGAAGATGTTCTTAGATGTGCGCATGCGATTCCCCGCCTTTCATTTAATTCCTTTAGATTAGTGTTTGTAATTAATTAGTTGCTTTCATTTGGAATTGTAATAATTAACTAGTTTATTCATTTGTGTTTGTAATAATTAGGCCATTCAAACCCTCTTGCGCAAAGGCAAATTTGTAATATGTGATGTATGTCTTCCAACCCTCATTTATTTCTCCCTTTTATTTACATACTTACTGTGGTTGTATGGAGTATCATGCTTTCATTTCATATCATTGCCATGTTTTGCATCAATTTTTGCTTGTATTAAGGTTCGGTTCATCATTTTTGAATCTCATTGTCATTTTCTACTTACTTGAATACATGCATTACCGCGTGCTTTGAGTTAATCCATATAACATGTTAATAAGCCGAACCTAATAATTGCATTCTTGTATGTGTTGCATTAGTCATGTGCATTATTAGGGTCATGCATTTTTCAAATTGCTTTCTTTTTCTTTGGCTTACCTCGGAGTATTAGGTGAGCATTTTTGGATTTAGTATATTCATGTGTGTGATTGTTGCCATGCTTAGCATCTCACCATAAGGCTACGTGCTTACTCGAAATGAACTGTTTAAATGCCTGTGAATGAAAGTTATTTTACTTGCATTAGGGATGATTTTGATCAAATGTATGTACGAGCTCATTTTTTTCCTTTTGAGTTGTGTGCACTCAAAACTCTTTTAAAATCATCACATAAAATCAACTCATTTCCAAAGCAAGCGAAATAGTCTATACTTGTGTGTCTCACATAGTAAGTTAGCATAATAAAATCAAAATAAGAGCATATAATGTTGTTAAAATTCACATCATGATTAGTAGAAGGCGATCTTTGATTGGGTGAAAGGGGTGCTCAATTCATGACATTCCCGTCTCATACCTAAGTTCCCGAACCGAGACAACTTTGGTTACGACAGACTAGTGGCCTTTGGCACAAGTCACGGGTTTCCTAAATTTTCTAAAAATATTTTGGTGGTGCCTCTGAAATCTGACAATGCAGTCCATTTTTGGCATCTTTGATAATTAATGGATTTTCTAAGATTTTCCGGATTTAGACTCTCATTTGTTTTTTCTATTTCACATTGCATTTATGAAACTAGATTCAAAACCACGGGAGTCTAAACTGTAGATTTATCGTAACCGAGGAGACTAAACCCCTCCTATAGCATGAAAAACCAGCTACACTCTGTAAAACTTCTATGACTCTTCATTTTTTGCTCGAGCGGTGGAATTGTCGTTCGAGTGAAGGAAGTTGCGCTCGAGCGATCTGCGTACGATTCTAGATCATTCTCTCCACTTTTCTTTTCTCTCTTCCTCCTTCTTGTCTCAAGCCTGAAAAAACCCTAAATTTCCACTCCAAAATACTTTTCATTCTCGTAAGATCCGACCTAAATCTCTTGCAAATGGTGAAGAACACTTGAAGATCATCATCTTTACCGATTGGAATTTTGTTTGGTGAAGACTTCATCTAGTAGCTTGATTTTTGTGCTCATAACCTGAGGTAGGGTTACATTTAACCTAGTATTTCTTTCATTTGAAGGAGTTTATATGGTATTGTTGTGATTTTAAAGCTTGATTGAATGATTGAGTTGGATTAAACTTTGGATTTAATAATAAAGGACATTCTACTCACTTGTTATTAAAATGTCAAATAAATCAACATAAAAGAGGGAGATTGATGTTGAGAATTTATATATAAAAATAGAGGGAAAGCCGCAAATTTGATTAAAAACCCTAATTTCCAACTAAGTAGAGAGAGTAGTACTTTAATTGGAATTTTCTTAAAGTTTTGGAGTCTTGTGAACAATAAAGGATAAAATATGTGGATATTGAGATGACAATGAAATTGTGGCTTGGAAATTAATTCTCCTTGAGTGTAATGTTGTGTTTCATCTCGTATTGTGTTGAATACTTGTTGAATGAATGAAAGTTTGGCATTTTGAGCATAAGTCTTGAGATAAGAGTCAGTTTTGATGCGATGGTGTGTGTTGGTACCCGCGCATGAAGTTAAGGTGCCCAATTGTCTTGTCTTGAGCTTATCGCTAGACGAATGTGGGAAAAATATTTTTGAGTGTCCACTGATCCTACCGTATTATAGCCGGTAAAAGTGAAAAAATGGATGATTTTGGGTGCCCACATCCTCTCGTATAATAGTCAGTAAATGTGGGAAGGTTTTTTTAATAAAAGTGATTTAAATTTTGATTCGGACTCTTATGGGGGACTCATGGTATGTTTTCCTTCTTGATATGATGATGCTTGGTGTGAGATGGAAATGAGATTAGTCAATTGTGCCTTAGTTTACATAATTAACCATGTTTATAAAGGTATGTTTATTACTCACCTTGTCTAGTTTCAACGGTGCCATGGGCTTATTCAAATGATTAAATATTTGGTTAAATGTATTCCTACTGGGCACATAGCTCACCCCTATTTTTTTTACAAGAGATGATGACATACTACTTCAGAAATGACTTGGATTTAGCAGTGGCTTATTTTGAACTTGATAGATCAAGAACTTTTGGTTGTTAAGGCTTAGAATTTTGTATTATGACTTTAAAAACTTACCTTGTTGTACCAAGCAAGCATTTTGGAATGTTGTATGCCCTTGGGGGCTTTTCTCTTTTGTATTGTCGTCTAGATCACTTGGAGATGTGTTCAAGGTATTTTGAAAATATAGAATTTGTAATTGTAATTCTTGAACCTTAGTTCAAATGAGAAAGATGGCTATTCTGTATATTGCTATGCTTGTTGTGACATATTCTTGTGTAAATTTGCAGGGCGTTACAAGTTATGTATCTATAAGATGAATGTTGTAAATATTATGATATGATGTGAGATGTATGGTATGTATGCTTTTGTTCATAGCATGTATGCACAGCTCAATGGACAAATTGTATACTCTGCTTCCGCTTCAAGCCCCAATATTAAATAAATATTTTTGTTAATTTTGTCTTTGAGGCCGGATAATCTGGGATTATTAGCCGGCTACGACCTAAACCTATAGGGACGGGTTCGGGTTGTGAAAAATCATCTCTATTTTTCTTTCATCTCTCTCTACACAAACCCTTAAACCTTTACACTTTCTTTTGATCCCATGGATCCATTAAGAGTTTGATACTAGTTCCTTATACCAAATTGACGAGTGTGTCGAGGGCTTCATTTTGACTGATGGAGATCGAATTCCGATGAAGTTGATTTTTGGGCTTTTCTTCTCTTCTCTCTTTGAGGTAGGAATTTCTTTGCTTCTTTTTAATACCTCATTATAAATAAACATGTGGTAGTTTTTATGGCATTAAAAACATGAGTTGTTTGGCGGTTTTTTTTTTTTTTTTGAAAAACATGTAATGAGTGTTAGGGTTTCACTTGCTACAGTCAAATCTTGTGTTTTGTTGTTGATTTATGAGATTATATGCTTGAGAAATATGTTTTAAGTGGTTTTCAGTAAAAAGCCCTAATTGTTTGTTTAATAGTTATGAGAAAAAGGTAAAAATTGTTGATATGATATTATATGGATCATGTGGAGTATGGTGTACTAAAAATGTGAAAATAGGCACAAAAGAAAATAAAGAGGGTCCTTATGAACATAAATTGTGTTGATAATTGTTGATGATCTCATCATGGTTAAGTGGTAACAATTGTTGTGAACTCGGGATTTCAGAGAAATTAAAAGGGTGTTTAGAATGTTGTGTGTATTAGGTAACATGGTTGGTTTTGGAAACCAAGTAAGGTTCCAGATACTCTTTTGTGAAATTATCAATTTGGGGAAAAACTTATAAATTTGTTAATCTTGTTTATGAGGATTGTGATGAAAGGAGTAAGTTCCATTTTATTGATTGCTTTTGAGAAATGGGACTAAGGCCAAGTTTGGCAACACCAAAACAATCCATCTTTTTATCTTTTTTCCATCACATCACCTCTCTACTTTTCTGCATATCTTTTCGTAAAAAGACAAAAAGTGCACTTATTTATATCATCCCAAACAACCCCTAAGTGTTGTAATTGTGGGATTTGATTATTATTTTACTAGTTAGGTGTTGATAATTGAAGAGATTATATTAGTAATTTGTTGTGGATATTGAGAAATTGGAGTAAAGGGAAATAAACTTTTGAAATCAGTAAAGGGTTTATATACTTTGTGAAATGAGAAATGAAAATGAGTAATAAGAAGAACTGGCGATTTTTTTTTTTAAACAAGTAGTTGTATTCGTGATAAAATTACTACTTGTTGAACCAAAACTTGAATGTTTTGAACTGGAATCAACTATTAAATGATAAAAGTTATGCAACATATGACTATTGATAACATCTAAACCAATACAACAGAATTGAATTCATAGAATTGACTCATGTCATGATTGTTGATGAATGGCAATTATGAAGTCAAGTATGAGAATTAGTCCTTATTGCCTTAGAGGTTGTGTCCTTGACCATCAGTGAAGGATGGTATTGACAATGTTGAATAAATTGTCAATTTTGGAATAATGTGCCAATTGTTGAGATGGATGAAGAAAGCACATTAATATGGGTTCCTCTCCTCTCTAGATTTGGGTCTGGTAAAGTTTGGCACTTTGAAATGGGTTCCTCTCCCCTCCAGTTTGCACCCGATAAAGTGTGTTGTGGTGGTTATGGCATGACGAAGCCGAGTTATGTTATGTGATAGTTTTGCGTAGTTTACTGTCATATTTGTGTTGTGATAAAAAAGGGTGCATCATTGATTTCTATGCTTATGATTGGTAAACTATGGTAATATGTGTTGATGTGTCTATTCTTACATGTATATATATATATATTGTTATAGGTGTTCCATCTGCTTTTGTGCTTAAGGCCATAAAACATGGTAGTTGCCCTTGTGACTGTAATGTCTTGATATGCGTAGTGGGTTAATTGTTTAATTAAATTAAGAGACTGTGATAACGTAATTAATGATTGAGATTCATAATGAAAATAATTGGCAGGTATGAGAATGTTTTTTAAGTGTATAAACTTCTGTTTGAAAAACAAAAGTTATTGTGATTGTTCTTGGAACTAAAATGAAAGAATAGAATGATAAGAAGTGATTATTTTCTTGTCTTGTTAAAGATTTCTTGGAAAACATTTTGAAATATGAAATGTCACATTACTTATATATGTATATGCGTGGAGTATTATAACTATCTATATGTTGCTATTGTTTAGTATCATTAGGATCTCTACTGGACCTTTGTGTTCAACTCACATTGTTAACCATTTTCAAGTATGGAGTGAAGACTCGTACAAGACTTAAAGTCTTTATTTGTTGGCCATGGGGTCTTATATTTGTAGGCCAATATGATGTAAAAGGGTTAATTCCTTTGTTATTTCATTTATTTGTATTTGGTGATGTAAGCTTACGAGCCTGTATTGTAATTCATTGCATATATATGAGAGGGAATGTTGTAGAATTATTGATTTCTTCATTGCTTCAGCATATTTATCATTATTGAAATGGACTCATTAAAGGATATGGTAATGTTACTTTAGTAATAAAAGTTATGGCGTTACATGAAGGATTGCCAACGGGGTTGTTTGTTGTGGTGGGAGTTACCAACAATGGAGCGATACGAGACAGTAGAAACGTTTTTCAGAAACCCTCCCAATTTTGACCACCCTTAAGACTTGAGCGCCACTGATTGATCACTCGATGACGAAAGTTATGCTGTGCAAGCGTTCGATTTCTTCAGCAAGAAGAGCTTCTAAATCCCAACGTTACACCCCTTTTTTGACCAAAACTATTTTAGACCTCAAAACCCTCTTTTTCAAAATATTTTTTCCAAAAGTTTCTACGATGTTAAGAGGCTCGCATTTCGTTAAAAATTGCACTTTTCGGTAAACCGAGTAAGGACAAAGTGGAAATAAATGGAAGAGATGTGGAATCTTTGAAAAAATCTTTCAAACATCTTATTTAAAGGTTTGGAGTTGAAGAAAATAAGAGGGGAGGGAAGAAACCTAGTTGGGGGAGAAGTTAGGCATCAATTCGTTAGGACAAAACTGAGCAACCTTCACTAAAATAGGCATATCTCTTTTCACACTTATAATTTAGATGTGAGGTTGCCACCATGGGAAAGTAAACTTTCGAGGCTTCAATTTAGACTCAAGAATGACCTAAAACCGAGTTCGGATGAAGGAGATATGCCCGTTTGAAATCGGGCCTGAAAATAGATTTTTGTGGCCAACTACTTTAGTGGCCTATCGGCCACAAATAGTGGCCTACTGGCCCTTGCTAGTGGCCTGCTGGCCAGTAGTGAAACTTTTGCCCCTTTTGTGTCTTGCTATCCACCATTAGTAGCCTGCCGGCCACAAGTGTCAAAAACCAGATTTTTTGTAGATATTTGTGCCAGTTGTTTCCACATTGCTCCACCTGTCTCTATATAGATATTTTCGACTGAGGCTCATATGTTTCTATATATAGATGACCTTCCCTCATTGTTTTAGGGTTGAAAAAATTTAGGAGTGAGAAAATAATTTTTGAAAAGTAAATTCTCTCTCTCTACAATTCTCTCTCTCTCTTACAATTTGCATAGCCTTGGCCTAAACACTCTAAACCAAACCTAGAGAGCTTCTTGCTGAGGTGATTTGAGCTTGATTTTGAGCTCTTAAGACACTTGAGAGTGTGAAATTAGTGGTTTGTAACTCAAAGAAGCATTCCTCTTCAAGAGATATATCTTTTCTTGCTTTTGCACCATCTCCACACCACTTGTTTCCCATCTTTTTCCACTGTTTTTGGGCCGTATAAACTCTATATTTTTGGGCTGAAACTTGTGGTTTAAGGCCTTAAAAGGTTGAGGGGTGGTTCACCCTTCTTTCCACCTTGTTGTTCTAGCCTTTACCCTTGTGTTTCCCATCTTTACATTATCTTTTTTTGAGTTTTTAAACACTATTTTTCTAAGTTATTTCAGTGGCTAATAACATGTTTTGAAGTCCAAAAATTGGAGAGGTTAGCCTCTCCTCCTTGTGTCTTGCTTACTAGCCTAGCATGCTCTATGTTTTAGCCTATTATTCTAGCTTTTGTTAGCTTTATTCCAGCTTGTTTTAGGACTGTATTAGACCTGTTTTAGCACTATTTTTTAGCCTTATATTGCATGCTTGTAGTATAATTGTCCTCATAAGTTTGGTGTTTTAGGCCTTAGACACCACCTTATTTGAGTTGATTGCATTTATTTAGTGCTTTTCTCACTTGTTCTCACATTTAATCACCTTTGCAACCTCCCTCCTTTCTTGAATTTTTCTTTGCTTTGAAAGTGGTTTCAAACTATTTGTTTGTTTAAGCATGAGATTGAGGTGTCATGCTTAATGGTTTAATCCCTTTGGGAGTTCATTACCAACGGTATGATGCATCTTTCATGTTCGAAGCAACACTTGGTTTGAGCCCTCTTTCCATTAGAGAACTTAAACTCACTTTTGGACTTAATTGATTAAAGAATGGAGAGGTAACTAAAATGGAGTAATAAAGTTGGTGAATAAAAAGGTGCAAGATAACAATTTGGTTTGAGTTCAATCGGACGTTAATTGAACCCTTGAGTCTTGAGTCATTTCATACTCATTAGTGATGAAAACGGTTCAAGATTCATTGTCAACTACTTCCCTTGATTTTTCATGATAGGGAGGTGGTTTTAAAAGTCTTGTTTTATTGCATTCATTGAACTTGCACACTTGATTCATAAGCCATCATGCAATGAAATTGCATCCATCCATTGGTGGTTTGTGAATCAAACTTACTACTCCTTTGAGCTGTTCAAATGATAAGGAAGGGTAAATTGTGCAAACAAACCCTTGAGAAAACATTGTCTCTACTTTATTTGCTCTTTGTTGCAGCAGGGAAATCTAGTTAACAGTGGCCGGCATGCCAATATTGGTGGCCGACAGGCCACCTTTTTTGGCCAGCAGGCCATCATTAGTGGACGGCAGGCCCCCTACCGGTCACCTATGCAAAATCCAGCAGTGTACTTTTGAAGCAGAACAGAATTAGTCTTGAGGTGGAAAACAGTGCAAGTGTTCAACTGTGCAACATAGGCATTTAGCAGCAGAAACAGTGGCTTTTCGGGTGAAAAGTCCGCGCATGCATGAGCATTCCTCATTTCCCGAGGTAGAGTAATCAGAGTAGTTAATTTAGTTACTTCATGTTGTACTTAATAGTTGCAGCTAGCTAATTTTGTAAAGTGTTTTAATTAATTAGTTAGTTCAGCTAGTTATTTAATTTTGTCTTGTAATAATTAGTTAGCTAGAATAATTGATTAATTTGTTATAATAACTAGCTAGAATAGTTAGTTTCATTTGGGTTTGTAATAGTTACTTAATTAGCTTAGCTTTAATTAGTTAGTTAGTTAGTTTATTCATTCGGACCCTCCTATGCAAGGACGCAATGTTGTAATAATGTGCATGTCTTCCAACCCCGCGTCTTTCTCCCTTTTATTTACTAGCTTATGATGGTTAGAATAGAACATCATGTTTCTTTTAGCATATTTCATGTTTGCATCCATTTGTCTTGCATGCATTGGGCTCGGTTCACCATTCTAACTTGCATTGTCGTTTAGATACTTCTTTGAATACGTGCTTAGACCGCATGTTATCAAATTAATTCATATGCCATATTAATGGCCGAGCCTAATAATTGCATATCGCATGTGTCGCATTAGTCATATTGCATAGTTAGGATCATGTATTTTTCTAACTCTTTTATCTTTTTGGCTTGGAGTACTAGGTAAGCTTTTACTCGCTTTAGCATTATGCATTGTATGTTAGTGTTGTCATATCTAGCATGCTTACCATGAGACTAAGTACTTAAATGATAAACTGCTTAAATGCCTGTGGACGAAAGCTAATTACTTGAATTTGAATAATTTGAGTAATGTTTATATGCGATCATTTTTTCAAGTAGTATATATTCGAAACAATTTTTAAAATAAACATGAAATCAAGTGTTCTAATTTTTGCAAATTAGTCTATACTTGTGTGTGTGCGCATCACATAGTAATGCTAGCCTAATAAACCGAAACAAGAGTATATAATGTACGTAAAATTCATATCATGATTAGTAGAGGCCGATCTTTGATCGAGCGAGCAGGGGTGCTCAATTCATGACATTCCCTTCTCGCACCTAAGTTCTCGAACTGAGACAATCTTGGTGATGACGGACACGTGGCCTTTGGCATGAGCCATGGGTTTCTTAAATTTCCCAAAAAAATATTTAGGTGGCGACTCTGTATCTGGTAAAGCAGTCCATTTTTGGCAATTTGATTCAAAATCGATTTTTCAAAAGATTTGTCGGATTGGGCTCTTTGGTGTTTATTTATTTCACATTGCACTTGTGAGATCAGATTCAGAACCGCAGGAATCCAACACTGTAGGGCTTATTCGTCTTCCGAAAGGGAGCGCGAAAAGTCGAGCCACACCCTGCCATAAAATTTTTATTCTCATAGCCTTTTGCATTTTTTATCATGACAATTGATGGAATATTTTTTTCACCTTTCACAGCCTTTAATGGCATGGAAAAAACAATTAAAAACTCACAAAATTTAGCTTTTATAAGGACTTTTAATCTCCATTGACAAATGTTAACGAATGTCTATATCAAATTCGTTAATTTGATCATCAAGTTAACCCATCACTTTATCAAAACGATTTTGTTTTTCTAACATCAAATAAAATTGTAATGGGCCGTCGTTTGAAATTTTTGCCAATCAAGTGAACCAATTTCTTCTTTTACGGATAAAGTTCCATTCTCACCCCAACACATTTAATTTTCATAAAGCCAAATCATTTTATCTATTTTTCTTTTCTCAACATGCCAATCCATGAAAATCCACTTATTGGAACTTCATGTGACTATACAAAATTTGCCAACAACACCAATAAGTTTCAACGAGTGATTCAAAGAAACAAATGATGGAAGCAAACCAAGAAATTGAAGTCTAATAAAATATAGCTTCATTAATATTGAAAGAGAACAAAATTCCTATCAGTGAACACAACTTTGTTCTTGGTTACAAACTAATGCAATTTGGAACCAAAATTTTGTCTTTGGAGGGAAGAATATTAGAGATCCAGAATTACATGGCAATGAATTAGGCTTTACATAGTTAGGTTTATGACAAATCAAAAGTCGACATATAATCTATAATGTAATTGTATGTAAAATCAAGGGATGCTAACTCAATATTTTTCTAAAAATATTCATTTACTGTAGATGAGTTTTTCTTTTGAACTTGGATTTTATTTATTTTTATTGACCACTTTAAATTTCTTTCATTTAAAAAATCCATCTATTGTAGAGGACAGAACAATACAACAAATAAAAAGCATACAAAATTTGCAAGAAAAATGCATACAAGATTTTTCCACTCCTATTTTGTAAGATGATTTTACTTGTCAAATGAGAAAGAGCGAGAAGAAGAAAGAAGTATTGGGATGCAAATACAGTATTTTTCATGTGATAGTTATTTTGAAAGTGATTGGTTTTTCCATTATTTTTAAGTTGCTGTTTTATATTGATTGGTGTGGAGTAATGTGCACCTACAAGTTTTTCAAACAAGAGATAAAATAAAATACAAAAAGTTTTTTTTTTTTTTTTTTTTTAAAAAAAAAAAAAGACAGAGAAAGAGAAGAGAAAATTTTATTTCCATACACCTAATTAGCTCAACACACACTTGATGAAATATTAATCTAATATCTTGAATAAAAATGATCATAATAGACATCCAACAGCATCCATAATCTGTACACATCTTTTAAGAATAAAAAAATCTTAATATACACTTTTTGAGTTAAAAAAATTGAAGCCTAATATATATATATATTTCTACAATTCACTGATTTTCTAGTGCTGCAATGGTTGGAATTAAACCCTAATATATATATATATATTCCTAAAAAATTAAACCCCAAAAAAATTCACTGGTTTTCTAGCGCTACAATGGCTGGAATCTTGGGGATTGGGCAATGTTCTGGTGTGTACGAATAGTGAACTTCTGATTAAGGGACTCTTGGGATAAATGATAGCTCAGATAGATATTTCTACAATTGTAGTCTGTAGAGTATATTAAAACCAAGGTTTTGAAAACTAAACTGGACCGGACCGGACCAGCCGGTTCGACCGGTTGAACCATCGACCGGTCGGGGTTCCGATCCGGACATACCCTCTGAACCAGTCAAAACTAAAAACCGGCGTATTTAGTGAGAACCGGGAAAACCGGTGGTTGAACCGGCAAACCGATCGACCCGGAGCAAGTTCGCCGGGTTGTCCGGCTTAAATTTTTTCTTTTTTTTTAGTTTTTCTTTCTTTGTTTTTTTATTTTTCTTTCTTTCTTTTCTTTCTTTCTTATTTTATATATATATATATAATATAAGAATATAAGAAAATTTTAATTTGAAACTCTTTTTCAAGAGTTTCTCTTGTGAGAAATCTCATTAAGAGCTTGATGAAATTATTGTGAAAATCTTCACCTATTTATAAGAAAAAAATTCTTTCAAAAAGACACAAGAAATCCATATGAGATTCAATCAAATGTATTGGAGGGAATATTAAAATTTTGATATCCCTCCAAAATTTTTGCTCTTCTTTCAATCAAATTATTTGAATTAAAATCATATGGAGGGAATATTAAATATTTGATTTCATCTTCCAAAATTGAAATTAATAATATTTTAAAATATATTATTATATTTTTTAGTAAAAAAAATATTAAGACAAATATTTAAGATAATTTAATATTTTTAATATTTTTAATTTATAATTTTATTACTTATATTTTTATTTAAATATAATTTTAATATATTTATTACGTCACGGTTCGATTCCGGTTCAACTCAACGGTTGAACCGGTGACCCGTCCGCCCGATCCCTTTTCCGGTTCGCTCACCGGTCCGGTTTTTAAAAGATTGATTAAAACTATGCTAGTTTGTCTTTGCAAGTTTGGGTAAATCAAAAGTACATGGAAAGGAGAGGTAAATGGGGTGTTTATAATAATATTTGAGTAAAGGATATAATTGTAATTTTTTGTGTGAATTGAGAAAATTAATCAATAAATAAATTAATAGGTGTATATATTGAGAAAAAATGTGTCCTAAATTAATTAAGTGTGCGGAAATAAAATTTCCCAAAGAGAAGAGCTTATAAATTGCTTCAGTAAAAATGCAGAATAGGAAGAGAGGAGCTGGGGTGTTAACACACATACTCACATAGGAAATAACAATCAAAAAGTAAAATATGCATATTACACTGTGGGAGCTGAATAAATTTGACTTCTCAAGTGGAGGATGGACCAGCCCAAACAATGTGGGCCCAATAAAGCCCAAAGAAGGCCATGAGGAGGGCCCAGTTGCATGGAACGGAGATCAAGGATAATGACATTATAAAGGGGGGAGGCATAGCTCAGAAGGAGGTATGAAAAAATATAAACTCAAACCTAGAGGAACATTAACCAGAAAGTTTTCCTCAAGTCTAACTTATCCGTCAAAGTGCTAATTCTGACATCCCTAACCGGAGCTGTTCCTTTGTTTCAGGTGACTATTGAGGGACTGCTACAAGATCTGCTTGACAAAGGAGTATTCCAAATCCACCTCCCCACATACATATATATAAAAATCCTGCAACTACCAATAACCACACTAGACACTACCACCCTATACAATCCAACAACTCTCTCTTACTCTCCTCTTCTACTAACCACCAAATGTTCCTTCCAAAACATAGCATATAATATACTGAAAAGATCCATGGAATTAAAACCCTCAGTAATGTACTGCTGCCCTGCGTGTAATTTTAAAACATTGGACACAAGATTTTCATCAGGATCAATAGCAACATCAGGCATCCCTTCAACACCAGCATTTATTTAAATCGACCTTCTTTCTCAGAGAGTGATATGGCCCATTCCTCAGCTTGTGTCCTGCAGTATGTTTATGATGAACTTCCTAATCTCTCTCCTTCAGCCTATATGCCAGAATCTGAAACAGCTCAGAAAAAAAGAAAATTAAAAAAAAAGTTTTAATCACCAATAAATATTGAAGTGATTCATATTCTTCTTGAAGGCAATTAAGGCAAAATACATCTTTCGGAATGGAGTTCCTCAAATATGGAGTATAAGTATGATAAAAATGTATAGCAAACAACATTTTTAATTAATTAATTTAATTACAATGGGAAGCTCTAGCCTAGTCACGGTACAAGATTTTTCCAACCCCTCATACATATCTCTTTCTTGAAATCTTTAAACGGGAAGAAGAGTTTTCTCTCTCTTGATGATAAACTATGAAGCACGCGTACGGATACAGTTATGGGTACTGACACGAGTATGTTGATACAATTACGGGTATGGCTAGTTTCGTTTGTAAAAAATATTTATTTTTGATTTGAAGTAATGCAAACATTAGTTAAATGATTTAGTTGTTAAAATTCAATCTACAATTCACATTTAATGCCAAAATATAAATTGAAATTAAATGTCATTATATTAAATAAATTATAAACGATAGGTTAATTTTAAAATCATACTAAGCATTAATTTTACCTATGTATTAGAAGAAAATATTGTTTTAATTGAGGTATGATACGACTTGAGTATGCACTAGGTACATCTAGGATACAACAAAAATTAAGAAAGAAAAATTATGTACGTATTTCGTATACTCAGTACGTATGTAGAAGTATCATATGAAATACCGGTACCCTCTATTATCAAAATCTTACGATTCGCGATTCGATTCACAATTCCGTTCGCAATTTCTACAAAATCAATACAAACCTATTGGTGAATATATTTTAAAAGCGAATCTCTAGTGAATCGCATGATTCACAATTGATTCACGATTTGATTCATTTTTTACGATTCATGCAATTCTTGAAACTATCATGGGTACTTTAAAGGGGCCAGAGGGCTTAGGCAAGGTGACCCCATGTCTCCCTACCTTTTTGTGCTTGTTATGGAGATTCTGGCTAGAATTTTGGCTGCCAAATCTGCTCACCCAAACTTTAAATTCCACTAGAGATGTGAGAAGACAAAGATTGTCAATCTTTGTTTTGCAGATGACCTAATGATCTTTTGTAGAGGTGATACCTTCACTGTTGCGGCTATTAAGGAGGGCCTTGATGAATTCCAGTCTCTATCTGGGCTGTCTCCTAGCCCAAGTTAAAGCCACATTTTCTTTTCTGGTTGTGAGAAAAAGCTTAGGGATGAGATTACTCAAATTGTTAACTTCAAGGAGGGATTCCTTCCTGTTAGATATTTGGTGGTCCCTTTGATTTCCACTAAGCTGAAAGCTAGTGACTGTAATCAGCTTGTTGAGAGAGAATCACTAAGAGAATTAAGAGTTGGACCAACAAATGTCTCTCCTATGCTGGCAGAGCTCAATTAATACAGTCTGTGCTGTTTTCCATGCAGGTATACTGGTCATCTTTATTCATTCTTCCCAAGAAGATTATTAAAGCCATTGAATCCCTTCTTAGGTCTTTCTTTTGGTCTGGCTATGAGCTTAGAACCCATGGGGCTAAAGTTTCTTGGGAGAATATCTGTTACCCTAAAAATGAGGGGGGTTTGGGGTTTAAATCTTTAGAAATCTAGAATAAAGTTGCCATTGCCAAGCACGTTTGGTTTCTCTTTTCTGGCGGTGAACAATCAATGTGGTGTCAATGGGTCAAGTCTTGCTTAAAGGCAAGAGCTTTTGGAGGGTTAAAATGCCTAGTGCTCCTTCTTGGGTTTGGAGGAAGATTCTTTCCCTTAGACCTATCATTTACCCTCTGATTAAGCACTGTGTTGGGAATGGGGAAATGATTTTCTTGTGGTTTGATAACTGCATCCCCTTAGGTCTCTGTGGGCTAAGTTTGGGGACCGTATTATTGATGACTCTGCCCTTGTCATGGAGTCTAAGATCAAAGATATTGTTGATAATACTAGTTGGAAATGGCCTGCTGCTTCCTCTTGGGCTTTGAAGGAATTGATTAAGAGCACTCCTTCTACTCTCCATCCCAATAATGGCCCAGATTCTGTCAGATGGCTTCCCTCCTCTGATGGGAAATTTTCTATCGCTTCCACTTGGAATTATTTGAGAAAGTCTGGGGATAGAATATCCTGGGCTGCCATTCTCTAGGGCCCCCATAATATCCCCAAGGCTAGTTTTGTAACTTGGATGACAATCCTTGGTAGATTGAATACTGGAGATAGACCAAGATTGTTTGGCATTTCTCAATCTACCGAATGTGTATTTTGCAAGGACTCTTGTGAAAATCACAATCATCTGTTTTTTGATTGCCTTTTCTCTTCTAGAATCTAGACTTGTATTCAATCTAAGTTGAATGTTTCTTGGCCTGTTCTTCAATGGCCTGGTATTACTCAGCTTGTGGCTCTATCTGCTAAAGGTAAATCTATTAGAGCTATTATCGTCAAACTGGCCTTCACTTGCACTTTATATCAACTGTGGATTGCTAGAAATAATAGAATTTTCAAAAAAGAGATGATTCTTGAGAAGGTTGTTATTAAATGCATTGTGAATATGATTAGATTTTGTATGATGTCTATGACTAATATTATAAGCCATTCAAGTGATAGCTGGTTCCTGAATTCTTGGAGGCTTCCCTACACCATTCTGAAGACCACACAGCCTTTGAGTGATGGGAGTTCAGTACATATGGGTTGAGTGAAGGCGAGCATAAATCTGAGGGGTTATCTAATTTTTTTAGCTATTTTTTGCAGGAAATTGGGTTGTTCTATGTCTGCATGAGTGATTGTGAGCTATATACACTTCCTAACCATCGTCCATGGCCACGTTGAAAGCTAAGAATTATTTTTTCCTATTGTTCTGTTTCTTTGCAGGTTGTATGGAAAGGATATGTTTTGAGTGTTGTGAGATCCGATATAGTGGGCCGAGTGTTGTGAGAATATATATTGTGTTTGTGCAAATATACAGTCACTGATGTGTATTTTCTGCTGTTGTATAGCTGGCACTTCTGGAACTTAAGTAATTGTCTATCTTCGGCAGGGTCTGCTAAATTCTGGACGATGGCAGCAAGGAGGGATGGCTGCTTTAGGCGCCTCAAGCATGAAGAAAGTTTTTATTTAAGTTGTATATATCCGTTGAATCCGATATACTATGGTTCTGTTGTTTGGGTGGAGATTTTGAAATTCTTTCGTTGGCCTACCCTTACGAGCTGTGCAAGGGATAGTCCCTTTTTGTCTCCCTTTTGTATCAGTTTTTGTGCTTATGGAATGTGTTCATGGTCCACATATAGTTTGTATGGGGAGCCTGAACATATTTAAGGTATCAAATCTGTTGTGTCGAAGTTTGTCTACCTACCTGTGATTTAATTCTTAGTTATTTAATTGTTTGGTTTTTCTTATACATCCAGTAAATAGCTTTGAATTTTCCAGGTTCTTTTTTCTTGGTTTTGTTTGTGAGTTGTTCTTGTCTCATCTTGTTCTCTGTTGGCCTGCCTCTTTAGGCTATCTTAGGCTGGTTGTTCTTGTTTGTTTTGTTGGGGTTAGGGCCTGAGGCATGCCCCTTGTATTTGTGTATATTTTCTGATTTTAATTAATGACTTATTCACCAAAAAAAAAAAAAAACATATTTCGATTATTTTTTTCTGCATTTTTTCAGTAAAAATGACATAATATAACTTCTAATAGTGCTTAGTATAAAAATAACCAATATATATACATAATTTGTTGTTATTTTGAGAATTATAAAGTTTTTAATAAGATTCGATCAAATTTAATCAGACCCAACATGTTTTTAACTTTTTACCTTTTAAAGTGCTTTAGGTTTCAAAATAAAGGAGTTCAATTAATTTTTTCTTATTATTAGATCATGGTTATTTGTAAATATATATATATATGCTTATGAAATATCTATATCGTTGTTAAGTGATTTTTACTTGAAAATTGAAAATTTATCTTTATTTACTTTATTTGTTAAAAATGGTTGATAAGCAATATCTACAAAAGGGAAAAGGTAAAATGATAACCTTATATGGGAACCTATGTTAACTTATTACCAATTAGATCACATGATTATCATTCAAAATAATATTTTCATTGATTTAAATATAAATATTTTATATTTATAAGATACATTTAACATCCAAATATGTTGATATACTTTTCCAAGTAATTTAGAAAAAGTGACCGAATCTTTACGATTCACAATTCTATTTGATTCACGATTTGAATCCTAATTTGACAACTATGCCGGTACCCGGTAAATACCCGGTACGGGTATGGGTACGGCATGTTTATCGAAGTACCTATGCTTGGTAGATGATAAACAATAGAGTAATGCTAGGACCCCAAATGTTTTACCAATGTAGGTCCCACACCCATGTGAAACATTTGGTAGAACATTTGGTAAAACATTTGGAGTCCCTAGCATTTTTCTAAACAATATGCACACAACCATATATATATACACACCCATATATGTGAATGTATACGCACCAAATGGTTCTTATCTTGAGCACAATTGGCTCCCAGCCCTGCCAAAGTTTCACAGCCTTCCAAATTTTGCAGAACATCTTTGTTTTCTGTTGAGGTTGCAGGGTCAAGGGTGGAACGCAGACCATTGGTACTCAGGTCCTTCTTCATCAGTATTTCAATATCTTCAGCCTGTGATTGTGTCTCACGAGAAACATACTGTGCATAACATAAGCATCACACATGCAATAGAAAGTTAGACATGCATTACAAGTGCAGAAAATTTATATTTTTAAAAAAAAGTTTTATTCTAAGTACAGACACAAAGACATGATACAATACAAGCATGTAAATTTTCAAAAAATGCATGAAACGACACATTGAGGACACGTTTAAAATAATTTATATATTTATTATGTGTCATATATGTAAATATTTTATATTTATTTTATGTTAAATACTTAATTCATCACCTCTAGATATGCTATTTTAGTAAAAAAATTTATATGTGTCTACATTCCCAATCTATCCCAAGTGTCCCAGCATGTCCGACACCGATCCGAAACATGCCCAGCATGTGTTCCTGTACATGACCTTCGGAGAGGTGTCCATACTTCATCGGTTTATTAAGATTAGGGTCAAGGTTCAACCAGCTCTGTAATCTTACTTTGCAAATGATGGCTTGATATTATGATTGCATTAATGCATAGTTTAAAATGAGGGTGGGATGAGTGCATCACCAGCCAGCTTGAGAAAACCATTGCAGAAAATAAGTCATCGTCCTTTATTTTAGGATTTTTATTTTATTTTTTATTTTTATGCTCATAATTGTATAGTGGTATCCTGGAACAATATTCCATATTTACCAAGTCATGGAGAAAGATGATAGAGACAGTACTCACTTCTTTGAGGCTTTCAACAGAAAAGCATGGTGGGCAACAGAGGTACAGCTGCTTCAAACTTCCCGTGCTTTGTTTGTCCAAAGAAATAAGCATGAGATGAACATCTAACTGCAAATAAAAAGAAAATTTGCAAACAATGTAAAGCCACAAACAGAAATCACAAATGTAATCTACACAGTTATTGAAACATGAGAACTAAATGAAGATGTTATGGCATCAAAACTGAAGTATTCAAGAAAACTTTCTGGATGACATACTGTTCACTCTCAGGTAACCTAAACTCTGACTAAGCAAGGATTCAACAATCTAGCTATACCTCATCGTTCTCCTTCGCATTTTCAAGGTATTTAGTCAGCTTCATTATGCGGGTGTTCCGGACACTCTTGCTCCGAGCACCACCTCCTCCCCAAGCAAGCATTTCTGTGCTCCGCACAAGCCCAGAAGTACCTTTGCTTTCTCTGCTTGCTTCTAAGTCATTTTCATTGCCTCCACCATCTGAATTTGCAGCTGATGGAGAAGGCTGGGAGGACTGTGCTCCTGCCTTTCTCTTGTACCTCCTCTGCTTAATTTCTGTTGACCGCTCATCAGTCGAAGATGAATCTTTGTTCGCATCATGATTATTTTCATCCTCATTGTCATCAGATCCTTCACGCTCAGTTCCCCTGGTGTTTCTTCTTCTTCTAGAATATTTGCGTGGTAATCTAGAACCTGATGTAGATTCTATATCTTTACCTGTTTTGCGCTTAGTTACCAGTGCTTCAGATTGACGACGAAAAATCTGGGCAATTGATGCCTGAATCTGTACAAAAATATATTGAAGTAACAAACCAGGAACAAGAATGAAAATATACAGTATGCTAATGCACCCTAACCCAACGCGAGGAATTCAAACACAAAAACACACACACAAACACAAAAAAGCAGTCGATTTGTTGCTCAAGCCATTTACGAAAAGGAAAACTTAGCCTATTCTCTATAGAACGTGTCAATAAAATTCCCAAACAAAATAAACATATAACATTCATCGTAGAGACGGCAAATTAGATTAAAGGATCACTGTATTTTATTATTATTATTTTATTTTTTTTCACAAGATTCCTTCATATGAAATAATGGTCAAGTATATATGGGTTGCAATTGAAATATATATAGAGAGAGAGAGAGAGAGAGAGAGAAACTTGAGTTGCCAATCCCAGATGTGATGGACAAATGATCATATACTCTAGAGTCTATGACCTGATGGCCCTCGAGGCCTAGGACAATGTAACCATTAATATAAATCAAGTTCACAATTCAAGCACCAATGATGTTGATCAAAGAAGCACCGACACGTGACATGACATGGACACACAATTTTTTTTTAAAAATGCAGGACGCGACATGTTGGGTACACGTGCAAAACATAAAACTTTATATATTTATTATTATCCGTCATATTTTTTAATATTATATTTTTATTTAAATCAAATATTAAAGTTCATCAAATTCATCAACCTTGAATATGCTATTTCAATAAATAAATAAAAGTAAGAAAAATATTTTTTTTTATTAAAAAAGGGTCCCAGCGTGTCGTTAGCGTGTCCCTAGTGTGTCTGCAACATGTCCGTGGCATGTCCCAGCTAGGGGTGTGCGCGGCGTGGTTTGGCGGTTTGAGAGCAAAATTATACACCAACCCATGAATGGCGAGTAACCAAATTCTTAAATAATTATCAAGCATTTGCATAATATTTTTCATATATGTAACACAAACTAATTTTACATAATATTTTTCATATATATAACTACTAATTTGCAATAAATTTTACATCTTAAAACTCTCTCAAACTCATTTTTACTTTGATATTTGATTATATATTTTAAAAATATATATATGTATTTCAAAGTTTAATCCGCGGTAAGCGGATGGATCAGTGCAGATTGGTGCAGTTTTATCGGATTGAGCGCTATTTTACACAGCCCTAGTCCTAGCATGTCCGAGTCTCTCCAGTGTGTCCAACACTAGTACGTGACCTCCGGAGAGGTGTTCATGCTTCATAGATGTTGATGTCTGAAAATAAACAAAAAAATAATTGCCTACCAAGTTCCACAAGCTACGATGGCCTCTCCATCAAGGCACTTAATTTAGCAGCCAAGCTGATTAGAGAAAAATTCAAACAGTGACAATTTACAATCTAAAATATGGTGTGCTGTGGATGCAGCACCTATTTTACAACACTAGTTGGAATTTTACATGGAGTTCGCAACTCATATGTCTTTGATGATAGTCACAGAAGCTTTTATCATCTAAAATTTGGATAAACAAACAAGGTCAAAGATGGGTAGCATATGGAAGAAGACATTCAAACCCATCATGATGGTTACGGTGTCTACGATTAGGAACCATCACAAGTTTATAAGTGACTGCTGCTCTGTACTCAAAATCCAAATGGTGCAAAAAAAACAAACAAGCACAGCAGATGCACATTTGCTAACATAAAGCACTTATCCTCACATCTTACCTGCTTATTGCGAGTCTTTTCCTCTTCATGAAAAGCCAGTTCCTGAAATCAGATATTCAGAAAACGACTTAACAACTCTTATTACACAAAATGAAATGTGAATAGCAAAGTACCCAAACCGCATCATGAATATACTTCTACCTCCTCTTCATATTTCTCAATATCATCATATAAAATGTCAATCAGAGCATCAAATCGTGGATCATCTCTCAAAGAACGTCGACTGGCACAGTGTGTGCGGCAAGCAGGACACTCATTGTTCCTGTAACAGAAGGTCAATTATCAAGCTAAGAGATGAAATCTAATTGTTGTAGGATTTAAATTAACTATAAGCCAAGATGTCCAATTATGTCCTGAATCAAATGATGATCTAAGAAGCACGGACATACACACATGACACGATATGAACACAACATGGACACACCAAAATGAGAATTTTCAAAAAAATGTAGGACACAACGCATGGGACACGTGCAAAGGATATAATTTTATATATTTATTATGTCATAGAAGAAAAAATAATTGTTATATACCATGTACATGAATATTCAACTCAAAAATAATAATTTGTAAAGTCTAAAGAAGGAGAACAAGCATAAATTTACATTATTTTGTTTTATCATTGGATTCCAAGTTATTTTATTCAAACTTGTAAGACACGTTATCCTCTTAGAAGTGTATGTGCTTCTTAGATGATGATAATATTGTAATAGTTTTGTTACATACCCCATACGCATTGACTTGTCAATGCACTCCCTGCAAAAGCGGTGCAAGCATTCCATCACAGTTCTTGTTTTCTTAATGATCCCTGCAAAAGGCAAAAGCAAAGTTACTTCCATCTAGTTTATATGTATCATGGATGTTGAGAGGGAAAAAAGGCACAAAGGCCACTAATAAGGAAGTGAGCTGCCAGAGTCCACAAGAAATGCACCAACTAGAGAAATACAATATAGATCAAACAAAAATATAAAAAATATCTCTAACCTCCTCAGAGAAGAATAAAAAGATTTAAATCCCAAGGACAGGCATATGTTCATTATGCCATGGGAAAGGGAAGACGTAAGTTTAGAAACACATGAATCTTCTTCACGTTGCAGGAGGGGAATGAAAGGATGAAGAGGATTTGATGAGTTGACAGACGTGTGTGCAAATTTGTCACATCCTAATCCAGTTTTCATCCTATTTTTATAATTTACTGCAGCCCATGCTTGTAGTACATGTCCATGTGTTATATCCATGCAACACAGATTCACACTCTTGTTGGCTCATCTTGCACAACCACAAGGTTAAAAGTAGCTTTTGTCTTTTCACCGAAGCACACACAAATAGTCACCTCTACCACTGAAATTCATTATATTCTGGAAATCCCCCCAGAAGAAGCCAGATTGCTTTATTTGTCTACATTATACGTTAACTATGAAGCACGGACACCTCTTCGGAGGTCACATACAGGTGTCCGACGCATGTCAGACACGCTAGAAAGAGTTGGACATGCTGGGACACTTTGGACAAGTTGCCGACACATTGGGCCATGCTGAGGACACGCTAGGGACCTATGTTACCCAGAACGTAAATCGTTCCGGTACATGGAATGGAAACAGAAATGGAAACGGAAACGGAAACGGGGTAGGCCACATGCTCTAAAATGTGGTACGATAGGAGTAGATATACATATATTACACTTAAGAATTTAAAGCACTTCTAGAGTAATTTTCTTTTAACTATTAGGTATCCAATTTTTATTTTTTTTTCTTCACGTAACAAATCATTTTTATTAAAATTATGATCCATTTTAGATGTGTTTGTCTTGTCAAAACTTAACTCACCTTAGATTTTAGTTCATATATTTGATTTTTTGTCTCCTAAGGTAACATTGAAGGAAATATATTGGGAAAAAAAACTTTTGGGATCATTTCGGATTACTAAATTTACAGTTTTGGAACGAAAGTGTATCATATTTCGGAATGTACGTACCAATACATAATTCGCTAGAGTATTAGTTTTTTTTGGTAACAGAGCTAGGGACAAGTTGAGTACTATTTTTTACTAAAATAGCATACCTAAGGTTGATAAATTTGATAAAATTAAATATTTGACATAAAATACATATTAAATATTTAAAAATATACATATAATAAAAATATAAAAATATATGTTTTGAACGTATCCATAATGTGTCGTGTCCTGTATTTTTTGAAAATTTACATGTCCACGTGTCCGTGTCATATCCGTGTCTTGTCACATGTCTGTGCTTCTTAGTACGTCAATATATACTTATAAAGAAGATAAGGCAAATTGTGATTTCACAATAAAGAGCAATATGTGGAATTTAAAGATATAATATAACAACAATTAACAGCATGAACATAAGAAGTCACAACATTTAACTCACTGTTACCTAAGGATGCACTGAGGTGTGATGGTCCCTTGGGGACTAGGCATGAGGTGCACTGGAGCGCATGTTATAGATATTCCATAGATTTTTTTTTTATGATTATGAGAAATTCATTGTATACTAGTCAATGACACGTATTTTTGCATAAGATTATTACCACCCAGTACAGTACATTGTACTTAATAACATGGATCACATCAATAAATTCAAATGACACAAATTTAAACCAAGCAATTAAACAATTAAAAACAGTTAGGCAACTACAGAATCAAGCAATTAATATTATAACAAATCAACTCATATGAAGAAACTAAAATCAATGGAGTGCACGTGAGGTCATATGATATTTTCCCAACAATAAATACTTGGGCTACAAAGTCACTATCTATAAGGAAAAATGTAAAACAAAGAAAAAATGGTATGTAAGACAAATAAAAAAGCCTTGTAATATATCTTCAATTTGTTGTCTAGGGATCTTCCGACTACCGCAAGAATATGGGTACTAATCGAAACAAGACACTTCTTGTTGAAGAAGTTGAGGAACATGGTGACTATGAGAGTGCTCCAATTTATGACACTTCGGACAATATTGAAATTGGTGGAGACAGTGATGAAGAAGAGGGTTTTGCTCTTATGTTAAAGAAGACGCTTCTATCACTAAAGCTAGAGAGCCAAGAAGATTGGTTGCGCACCAATATTTTCTATACTACTTGCAACATTGGTGGACATGTTTGTAACATGATCATTGATAGTGGAAGTTGTGAGAACATGGTTTCTCAAGAGGTGGTGGCTAAACTCAACATTCCGGTAGAGGACCATCCCTATCTTTATTATCTATCTTGGTTCAAGAAAAGCAATGAGATCAAGGTAACCAAACGGTGTTTGATTTCTTTTTCTATCCGGAAGAAATATTTCGATGAGGTTTAGTGTGATGTAGTGCCTATGGATGCTTGTCACATTCTACTTGGGCATCCTTGGCAATATGACCGGCAATCTTTGCATGATGGCCAACGGAACACTTACACCGTTATCAAGGATGATAGCCATTTTACATTGCTTCCAATGAAGGAGAAGGTTGCTTCTAAGCCATCTTCTAGTTCTACCACCTTGCTTGCTTCCAAGGAATTTTTGGAAGAAACTCGGGATTTTGGGATTATATTGGCTTTGATTCTAGTTGTGCATACGCATGCTACTAAGGAAAAGGTTGACGTGACTACTCTTTTGGAAGAGTATGCCGATGTCTTTCTCCAAGAGCTACCTCCCGATTTGCCTCTTATGCGTGACATCCAACATCGAATTGATTTGGTACTCAGGTCAGCGCTTCCAAATAAACTGGCCTATCACATGTCACCAAAAGAGAAAGAGGAGTTGCAACAACAAGTAGAAGAGCTTTTGGCTAAATGGTACATCCAGCAGAGCGTTAGTCCTGGTGGTGTTCCGGCCCTTTCGACACCTAAGAAGAATGGATCATGGCGCATGTGTGTGGATAACCGCACAATCAACAAAATTACCATCAATCAACAAATGTTGCAACCACTTTTAGGTGTTTGTGTAGTGGTTTACTTTGATGACATCTTGATCTATAGTCGAAGCTTGGAAGAACATTTGTGCCACCTTCGCCAAGTCTTTTAACTTTTGAGGCGAGAAAAGTTCTATGGCAACACTAAGAAGTGTACCTTTGCCATTGATCAAGTCATCTTCTCGGGTTATGTTGTGTCTTCTCATGGGGTGCTTATGGACATGGAGAAGGTCCAAAGCGATTGTGGATTGGCCGACTCCTAGTATCCATGAAGTGTGGAGTTTTCATGGGTTGGCTACTTTCTATAGGCAGTTTATCAAGAACTTTAGTAGCCCCGCTGCTCCTTTAACTAACATTCTCAAGCTCAAGACTTTTGAATGGAACAAGGAGGTTGCCGCTAGCTTCCAACTTTTGAAGGAGGTGCTTACCGAAGCTCCAATTTTGGCACTACCAGACTTTGACAAAACCTTTGAACTTGATTGTGAGGCTTCGGGATTGGGCATTGATGGCATCCTTGGCCAAGAAGGGCGGCAAATGGCCTTCTTCAGTGAAAAGTTGAAAGGGGCTAGGCTCAAGTATTCTACTTATGACTTCAAATTTTATGCCATCATCCAATCCATCAAGCACTGGAGCTACTAACTTGCTTATAAGAAGTTCGTGCTCAACACCGACCATGAGGCCCTCAAGTACATCAATAGCCAATCCCACCTCAACAAGAGACATGCCAAATGGGTGGCTTACTTGCAATAATTTACATTCTCTTTGCAACATAAATCAGGGGTTCTTAATAAAGTGGCCGACGGCTTGAGTAGGTGAACGACTCTTTTGATTGAGATGAAGAATGAAGTTGTGGGTTTTGATGAGTTTAACTCATTCTATGCAAGCGATCCCTACTTCTCCAAGATTTTTGACGCTTTGCAAAGAGGGGATAGGGCTACTTATCCAAGTTACATGATTAGGGATGACTTCCTCTTCCATGGCCTTAAGTTGTGTGTGCCTAGTTGTTCCTTGAGGACGCATTTGTTGATTAAACATCACATATTGGGACATTTTGGCAAAGACAAAACCCTTAGGTTACTTCAAGATGTTATTATTGGCTAGGCATGACAAAGGATGGGGGCAACCATGTGAAACGATGTCAAATTTGTCAGAGGAGCAAAAGGACTGCAACTAATGCAGGATAATATATGCCTTTACCGGTGCCGAATGGTCCTTGGCAATGCATTAGTATGGACTTTATGTTGGGTTTACCTCCTACACAAAGGAGGAAGTGGTGGACCATTTCTCCAAGATGGCACATTTTATACCTTGCAAGAAGACCATGGATGCTATAGATATTCCTAACCTCTTCTTCAAGGAAGTCTATAAGTTGCATGGGGTGCCTACCTCTATTGTGTCTGATAGAGATACTAAGTTCCTTGCTTACTTTTGGAGAATTTTGTGGAGGAAAATTGGCACCGACTTGAACTTTAGTACTACATTTCATCCTCAAACCAATTGCCAAACGGAGGTGGTGAATCGAAGTCTTGGCAACTTGTTGAGGTGTCTTGCGGGAGATCATCCCAAGAGTTGGGATGGTATTATTCCTTTGGCCGAGTTCGCTTACAATTCATTGATCAACCATACCATAAATACTTCTCCCTTTGAAGTAGTTTATGGAATGAAACCTTCAAGTGTTATGAACTTGGTTCCTTCGGCTATCTCAAGGAAGGGAAACGTTAAAGCGGAAGATAGGGCTACATTCATGAAGAATGTGCATGCTCAAGTTACGGCCTAAATTGAAAAGTTCAATGCCAAATGCAAATCGGCCGTTGATTTGCATAAACGGAAAGTTTGAGGTGGGGGATCTTGTGTGTGTGTGTTGAGCAAAGAAAGGTATCCTCATGGTGCTTACACCAAGTTAAGTGATAGGAAGGTGGGTCCTTGTGAAGTTTTGAACAAATTCAACGACAATGCTTATCAAGTCAAATTGCCGCCTCATTTAGGATTCTCCAATGCCTTTAATGTGCAACACCTTGTGCCTTATTTGCCGGATGATTCTTGTATCAACACCGCTTCTATCATTGTAGATTAGTTTCCTTTGTGAAATTTGTTTATATTGTACTTTCTAGTTTTGGTTTCACTTCTAGTGCATTAATTGTGCTTTGCTTGCCTTCACTTGAGGACAAGTTCTTTTGAGTGAGAGAGTATGATGTAGGATATCATGTGCATAGCATGTGACAGTGGAGGGAAATTGTAGCCTATAGCTAGAAGAGGCATAATCACTTTGTAACCAACGTTTAGATATTGAACGTTGATTGTTTGAGATATTTCTCTCTAAATTCTCTATCATGTTCTTGATTGGGCCCATCATCACAAGTAATATATTTCTCAATAAATGCGATCAAATAACTTGTTACAAAATCATCTTCTATCCTATTACACAGTTTAGTTTAAAAAATATTAATAGTTGAAAATGTATGTTTCAATCAATAAAATAATAATTCTTTTCAATAAGTGAAATTAAATTTTATGAACTCATTTTTAAGAATGCAATGTTGAATGTAAAAATATTTTCATTTCCAAAGAATATTCCATTTTTAGAGAACAAACAAACAAGAATGAATGAAAAATAAGGTGCAAAAGCAAATTAAAGTTTGAATTATAGAAGAAGAAAAAAAAAAGCATAAATAACATACGAACAGAAAACAAGAATAGTAACAAACAAGAACAAATAGAAGAATATAAATAACTCTAAATAATATAAAAATATAACAAATAACACAAATAACAAACAAAATGGATTAATATGCAAATAATTAGGAAGTGCGAACCTTTATAATTTTGAGAGTGTGAACTGAAGTACACTAATTTGAAATTACCTTACTAATTACTAGTATAATATAGAGTTTTTAAAAAATTTGAGGGTGCGACCATGAACTTGCTAATTATCCTTGGGTATTTGATACCATGAACTTTATCCATTGGAACACGTTAATCATGTGGTTAACTACTTTATTATTCGTTTCCCCATTTTGTTTACCAACTATATAGTGTATAACCTAAGTAGCACAAACATGGACACGATATGGACACGATGATACATCGATTTTTAAAAAAGTGCAAGACATGGCATGCGTGGGACATCTTAAAATTTTATATTTTTACAACCTATTAAAATATGTAACATAACACTAATTATATTAAAAGGCTATATAATTCATATCTTAAACATCAAGATATCATTCATGTAACAATTACATTATAAATAATGCAGAACGTTTATAGAACATTTTAATGCACATGATGTATTCACCTTATAAATGTTTTAAAACATGATTAAAGTGTGCATGATGTGTTCACCTTATAAATGTTTTAAAACATAATTAAAGTGCATAAGTTATGTTTTGAAGATTGCAAAATGTGGTTATTATGAAGGAATTCATCACATAGGACGTGTTCAGAGGGTCCACGAAGTGTCAGTAAAGTGTCTGATATTATAAATTTTATTTTTAAATTAAGACACGTTGAAGAAATGTCAAGCACACCTTTTAGAGTGTCCAAAGAGTGTTGGACACAACACGCTTCCTCCTCAGAAGTGTCTGTGCTTCTTAGTGTATAAGTTTACAAATCATATTTATGGAACCAAAAGTTTTACATTACAATGTGCAAAAACATTTTCAGTTCTCACATCCTAGCAAAAGTTTCAAAACAAGTGCCTAGACATTTTGGACATAAATACTGATGTTTAAATTAAGATGCAGAAAAAGATTTGCAAACAGCATACTAGAAAAAGGATTGAAACAGTAGAAAAGCATAATAACTATACCTAGACATATTGGACATTGTACGTATGTACGAAGTGCTGGTAGTTCCACAAGAACCCATCTGTAAAAAGACGAAGTTAATAAATAATACCCAATCAACAAAAAAATCACATTGGTCAACATGATCAGCCATCATTCAAGCCCATTTGTAAAAAGACAGTTAATAAATAATACTCAATCAACAATAAAATTGACATTGATCAACAAGATCAGCCATCATTCAAGCTCTTGGGAAAAAAGAGAAACAAAAGGTGAAGTGCAGTTGCACCTCTGTGTCAAAATTGCTTAATTGGACACACTAGATCTTGGAAGAAAAGAGAAAACAAGACACTGAGTTCGTACATGTTAGACACCGCATTAATTTGGTAGTAATTTGACTACGTTTCAGATTTTTTAATAAGACAATATAGACTTAAGTCAATAATTGCAGTACTTGTTATGAAACTACCAGTTACTCTTGTTTTATAGCCATCGTCACCATATAACAAAAGATAAGAGTTCTTAGCATGAACATACCTCAACAGCCATCACTGACGTCATCCAGCTTTAGGATACTAGGATGATCCCACCTACAAGTTTACAACTGATCATGTGGTGGTTTAGATCAAGCTAGTTATAGATTTAGGTTTTTGCAAGGCATGAGGAATGTAATAAGCTTTCTTGATGGGAACGGGTTGCAATTGGCTTGGTTTCCAAAGAGAAGAAGAAGAAGATTCTATAGGATTTCATCTTACAAAGTTTAAGCAGAATGGCACAAACTTGATCTTTCCCATCACCGTATTTGGGCCTGCTGTTGGATTCCTCAAAACCTGGGCAGTGTAGGATCTTGTTGTAAATAGATTTTAGAGGAGATTGGCAAGATGCAAATGTTAATACCTCTTAAAAAGGGGTAGACTTACTCTAGTTAAAGAGTACTTAACCTAGCTTGCCTACAAATTTTATGTGTCCGTTTGTCATTCTTTCATTTGTTGTTAAAAAGTTGGAAAGACTGAGGGATTTGTTGTAGGGAATAACAGAAGAATTCAAGTATCATTTGGAAGAATGGGACACACTTTGTTCGCGGAGATGGGTTGAGTGTTTGGAAGTTAAATGTTTCTAACGAAACTTCATTGGAGAAGTGGTTGTGGAGCTAGAAAAAGTGTGTGCGCTGTGTGTGTGTGTGTGTTTTTTTGTGTGTGTGTGTGTGTGTGTGAGAGAGAGAGAGAGGATGGAAAAGAGTGGTATCCTTTAAGTATGGGCGTGATTGGGGGAGTTGATGTCACGCCCCCAGATTTTTAAGATTAGTTAGGCATAATCTAATTAACCTAAATGAGATAATAAATATATGATTTTGATTGAATAGTAATTCTTGAAAGAAAAGTGCCATTTTGATTGATGGTTCCGGAGACCAGATGATTTTCCTGTAGAAAACGAACTGAATAATTCAATTTGAGAGAAATAATTAAAAAAATTGCTGAAAAATCCTTTGTGATCCATTTTGAGAGATTTACAAGTTTAAAAATAAGATTGCTCCTATTTTCCTTTATAAAATATCACATAGTAACTCTCTCACCTCTGCATCAAATGTTTAACCATCTCAACTCATGCATGACATACAAACATAAAGAGCTGCAAATTTAGCTACCATATTTAGAGTTACGTTTACAGACCAAGGTTATATAGCATCTTACAAATCATCAAAACGGACGAGAGTGAACTACCTAAGGTCTCTACATAGTCAACAAGGAGTTTCAAAATATCGCATATGCATGGGTCATCAGGCTAGCTATGCATTTATTATTACACATTTAACTCTTTAAAATCAACAGTTATCCTTCCTTTACATTTCTCATTTTACAATTTTTTTTCTCTGATTAAATCCATTCAAGCATCACTTTCAAAATATAGGATTTCAAATCAAGAAAATAGTACTTCTTTGTGATCCATTTCGAGAGATTTTCAAGTTTAAAAATAATTTCCTTTACAAAATATACATAGTAACTCTCTCACTTTTGCGACAAATGTTTAACCATCCCATTTTATGCCAAACATTATGTCAAATTTTTTTAACAAATAAAATGAATTACACATATAATTTCAAACCTTAATTTGCAATCCATTAAAATGTATAAAATAAAAAATAATCATTATAAGCAAATATTCCTACGGATCAAATAAAGTGAATAGTTTTTAAGTACATATCTACTTAGTCATCTATCAAAGTGATACTTGACATTTGTATCTAGAACAAATGCAAAATAAACCATAATAATAAAAGAATAAACAATTTTATCTAGAACAAATGCAAAATAAATCACAATAATAAAAGTAGAAACAACAAAATAGAAGTCCCAATTTAAAACATATCTCAATTTAATCAAAACCCATTACCTCCATCTCAAAAAATATAACCCATAAAAATTAATGACCATAAATTAAAGAGAAGCAATACTTGGAATTAGTTCATGCCATAAAGAATAATAATTGTGAATTGAGAATAAAGGGGCAGTGCAATTTTAGGAAAGGATTAGAGGCATAGAACAATTTTAGATATTTTTTGTTCCTTCATTTGTTTGCGCACGAGAGAGAGAGAGAATAATTTTTTTTCCCAACAAAGTGAGAAAAGGACAGGGTGCTGGGAGGTAATTATATGTGCTAGATAGTGGAAAGAAACATAAAGAGACAATGGGGAAAGTTTAGATGTGTTGGAATTGCTCGTAATTAGTTCAAGCCATAGAGAATAATAATTGCGAATTGAGAATAAAGTGGCAATGCAATTTTGGAAAAGGATCAGAGGCGTGGAATAATTTTAGATATTGTTTGTTCCTTCATTTGTTCAAAGGAGAGAGAGAAAGAGAAGCTATTTTTTTCCCAAGAGTGAGAAGAGTAGAGGATAGGAGGTTATTATATATGTTGGATAGCGGAGAGTGAGGGAAGTTTAGATGTGCTGAAAGTTTCCTAGCCACAAATTAAAACTTTTGTTAACAAAAAAATAAAAATAAGAACTTTTTTCTAAAACTAATATTAATGTGTTTACTATCAAGAGCCTTAACTATTATAACTGTGAAAACCGAACTCTCTGGCAAGTCATATATACATGGGTTCGCCAGAATGTGGGAGGGGCCATGGCCAACCTAGTCCAAGCCATGGCTCTGTCCCTGCGTTATGTAGAGAGGTGCTCTATTGGGAATTGGTTAAGGTGATGAGGCTCATGGACAGGTTGTACAAGGTATCCAATATTGGGGATGGCCAGGACTTGCTAAGATAGAATCTTTCTAGATCAAGTTGCTTTCAAGTGAAATCCTTTTATGAGGTTGTGTTTTGGTGGCACATTTCTTCATTTCCATGGTGAGCGATTTGGGAATCCAAGGCTATCCCAAATGTGGCATTTTTTGCTTGGTGTGTAGCTCATGGTCAGATTCTTGCCATTAATAATCTATCCAATGAATGTAAATGATACGAATTAATGTTGTATGTGCAAACAGGAAGTTTAATGTGTCAGAATAGGCATGTGTGGAATTTGTTTGACCAGATACGCTATAGGCAAACAAAAAGAGTTTACGGGTGAGCATAATGTACATATTCTAAAAATGTCATTAAAGGAAAAATAACAAATAGGGATTGCAAACAATTTAACAAACACGTCATCAGAAATCATTGAACTCAACAAAATGTGGCCTTGTCCCAACCATTAGGGATCATCTACAAGATTCTCTTATCTACATGAAAAATCTTGTATCACCAAGCAGGCAAAAAGCCAAGCCCGGTGCAACAGGCAAGGACATTTTATTCATTAACTCACCAGAAGGAAAGATGTGACTTTCACAAGTTTGATTGTTCTTTTGTCGTCAAATGGAAAGTTTGCACGTAGGGATTTTCTAGTATTCCGTGAAAGATACCAAAGGATATTGCATGGCAACATTGCAAAAGAGTTCGTTACAACTATTTAATACTTATTCAAATACCACATGAAGATGGGAAATCAAAATTGTGAAGATGGGAAACCATAAATTTACATTTAACAGAATCTTACAAACTGGCCCCAACAATTATATTTTAAAATTAGGGGAAATTATAAATCAGTGCACATGACCAAACACATGGGGTTGCCCTCTTTCTACGTAAAAGTTGCACCCCAAGAAGATTCTCACCCTATAGTAAATATTTGCCCCACTTCCGCTGAATAGTAACTTCCCTTAAAATTATAGCCATACAAACTCTCATGCATTAAATCAAGCACAATGGAAAGGGCAAAGCAAGGCCGAAATCAACTTCATTCACCCAATAAACCAAAATTATCCAAACACATTCATCGATCCCTGAGGAAAACCCGCAGTAGTCAATTCAATTTATTGCTATACTCCATACATACACATCAGTGCTCAGAAATGATCATAAGAAAAGCAAAATCTAGCAGTAGCAATTACGATATCAGAGACATTGAACATATAGAAAGACATTCAATCTGACCACTAATCAAACAAGAAAGCAAAGCAAAAATCAAAATGAAGCACATCCAAACATATATATATATAGAGAGAGAGAGAGAGAGAATACTCGGATTGGTTTGCAGTGTCGTCAGAAGAACGACTTCCATCAGAATCTGAGAAGTATCAATTGAAACCATAAACGATCGTCAAACAAAAACAAATTCATATATATCGAGCGTGAAGAGATAAACAAACAAGATACGATACGTTACCCTCATCTTCAGAGTCTTCTTCCCCTTCTTTCACTTGTTGTTCTTCGTCATCTTGTTCGTAGTCTCGCTCATCTTCATCATCATCTTCAGCTCCTCCTCGTTGGCGTCGCGATTGCTTGCGGCTGGAGGGCTGTTGCTGAGAGGAGTCGTCGTGGTGAGCAAGATTATTATCAGAAGACGAATTACGCTTCTGTGAAGGCATTGATGATTTCTTCAACTTCTGGGCTGTGTCTGTGTAGAGCGAGAGAAAGACGAGAGAGAGAGAGAGAGAGAGAGAGGGGGGAGGGGGAGAAGAGAAGAGAAGAGAAGAGGAAGAAGAGCACGTGTATGTTGGACCTGGCGATCCTGCTGTCACAGCAGGGTCCTGTGGTGTCGCAATGTGGATTTTTCGGACTCTTTTTCATATGGTAAAAAAATAAATAAATCTTTTTCATATGGTAAATAAATAAATAAATTGATTATATATATGGTGAATAGATTATTTTTAAAAAAAAATTAAATTAGTTTAGATATTAGATAAATAAATTGATTATATATATGGTGAATAGATTATTTTAAAAAAAATTAAATTAGTTTAGATATTTATAGTTTCACGACAAAAGCACAATCAATTTTTTTATAAACAATTAGAATTGGATAATAGGGTTATAGATTTTTAATTAATTTAATTTTTTATAAGAATGATATACTCAGCGAACTCTACAAAATAAACGGTTCAGACCATTAAAAAAACACTCAAAAAAATTTCCCACCAAAGCATCATAGAATCCTGCTATGACAATTGTTACAGCAATATCCCCATTTCTCGTGCATGTTTGTTTGGTTCTTAGAAAAGGAAATTGGATTAATACTTTATGGGATCCGCTTTTAGTTGAGATATGAGTGAGGGTATTAATTATTATCTTGGACTAGTAATTTCATGTAGTAAAAATAACAAAGTCATGGGAGGATTTAGATTAAAAACTGAGTAAGGGGACTAGTGAATTTTTAAATGATTTTTAAGTAAAAATTATATTTTTTAGAAAAAGATAATTATAATATTAAAAAAATACTAAAAATTAAAAAATATTAATTTTATATATTAATACTATCTATAGTATTGATCAAATGGTGTATAAACAAACACTTTTTATCCTACATTTTCAACATAATACTACCACACTAATAATCTCCTCATTCAGCCTCACCTTACTTTTAATTTTCTCCATCCTATGGAGCCAAACAAACGTGACCAAATAAACATTACAACAGGACATGTTGGTTCAGGAGAGAGCTTTTGTAGGAAATATTATTTCGCCATTCAAACTATTACGTGTTTTTTAATTTAGCATTCAGATTTCACATTATTTTAATTTGACTTTTAAATTTTTTTTAAACTTGATCAATTTACCTCTCTCGTCTATTTCCGTTTACAATCAAATAGAATTTGTTGACATGGCACCAAATTTCATTTGAAACTTCATTTTATCTCCCACACTATAAAAATTAATTTGGCCTCCAAATATTCAAATATATATATATATTTGTTTGTGCAAAAAATCCAAAAATTATATCATTTAACTAAAACATAAGTTTTGACTAAAATCATAAGGTTTTAGGTGATTTGGGCATGCCAAAGTAACAGTAATTAAGTTGTGGAAATGTCCTTGGAAAAAAAAAAACTAATTTCTAAAATAAGAGGTTATGTGAGATTCAAAAGAATAAAAGATCTCCTGCTTCTTGTTTTGCCTCAATTAAGAGGATTGAAAATCTCCATGGAGTTTTAATGTGAAAAAGAGAAATAAATAAAGGAAAATTAATACCAAAACACATACTTTTATAAATTCAAAAAATTAAAAGTTACAAAAATATAAGAACAAGTGTAAAAACATGAAATTGAGTTGCGAAATGGATGTAAACACAAACCAAGTCTCAAAATAATGCCTATAAAAGCCAAAAATAACTAATTTGATACGGATGTCATGATCTAAGGCTAAAATCTATGGCTAAAATCTATGGCAAAGATGTCTTTCAAGTCTACTCCTAAATCGAACTAAGGCTAAACTAATGATGAATAGCACTGGGTTATATGCTAAGTTGTGTTGAATGGTTGATTGATTGGGTAAGTTTTGTTCCATATTCATTTCTTGTATTTATAGATGTTGGAGCCTCCTAAAAATCTACAACCACTACTTGCAAATTTGCAACCATTTTGGTTAGTGGGGTGCCAAAACTTCCTTATGAAGTGACACATGTCCCATTTTGTTCCTCATAACACCCCAACTTTTATTACCTGAAATCCATTATCAAATCCTTTATCTTTTCCAAATTTAAGTAAATTCATACATGCGATGACATAATTAAAGAATAAACAATAACATTCTCTCACGATAAGAATGATGATGATGATAATTCATAATTAGAATCATATACAATGCCTTTAGGCTTACATTGAATTAAAATAAATAAAGGGATTTACCCTTATACAAAAAAACATGGCATTCAGCCAACAAATAAAAAGGCCTTGTGGCCAACATAATAAAAGACTTCAAGTCCGAATAGTCCTTCCATCCATGTACTTGAAAAGTTTGTTAATACATGGGATGAGCACAAAATCCAGTAGAGATCTCAATATGATCCTAAACAATAACAATATACAAATACCTATGATCATGAATGCACCATGATGTAAAATATACATAATATGATAGTTTAATATTTAAAACATACTTATATAAATACATTTTCTCCCAAAAACATCCATTTAAACACCACAATGTGTAAAGCCACTTATTTTCTTTCCAATTATCTAGTTTAGTTCCGAGAACATTCTTTCACGTTAATATAAAAGAATTCTATCTCCACATTTGTTTTGAAAACACGTTTACATATACGAGTCATACCTAATCCCATATCTCAACCCATAAAACACACTTATACAACAACACATTTATTATCTTTCTTGACCATAGGCCCACGTGTAAGGAACACCCATAACAAGATACCGAGAAACATATATTTCTAAATATACATAATTGAATGTAATTCATACTTCCACTTCCACCGGCCTACAACACGGATTGCAAATGATATAACCACATAACGCTTCACTAGCCTCATTCGGAGGGGAACGACCCTAAGGTCACACTTTACTGAATGCAAACTGGAAGGGAGAAGAGTCTATCTCAAGATGCTACGCTTTATTGGCCTCCCAGAGAGAAATGGACCTTAATCTCACACTTTACAGGATGCAAATCAGAAGGAAGAGGAACCTCTGTCCAGGTGCCACATTTTACCAACTTAACTGGAGAGAAACGAACCTCCAAACATTATCACAACATGCTAGATCATATAACTACCACATAAGTGTAATACGTACACATAATCTCTTCAATTTCACAACACATCACATAATCCTTACCCAAATTTACCTCTTTTGTTTTATCAAACCTTAATAATAAATTCGGGCTTCCCATCACCACCATTCTAACCAAAACCAACCACTTTCCAATTACCCACATCAACCAAAATTATACAATTCCAACTCCCAAAACTCAAACCTAAAATCCCTATCGTGCTTTTGTAAAATCCCTTTCCAATTACCCACATCAACCAAAATTATACAATTCCAACTCCCAAAACTCAAACCTAAAATCCCTATCGTGCTTTTGTAAAATTTCGTAACAAACATGCTTTTAAATATAATAAAAACTACCACATATATATCTATAACACGATATTGAAAATGAGCAAAGAAATCCCTATCTGTTGAAGCGAAGAGGAAAAAGCCAAAAAACCCACGACGACGAAAACACACTTCGCTCATATTAAATGGAAGCCCTCGACAAGCTCTACATTTTGGTATATGGAACTAAGGGTAGAAAATGGTTAAAAAAAGATGAAATCCAAGGTACAAAAGCTTGAGAGCTCAGCTGGCCAAAAAAAAGAGAGAGAGACAAAAGAGAAAAGATCCAAAAAAAAATGACTTTTTCAGTGCACATACGACTTATAATGTGATGACCCCATTCTATGTTATGTCGCTAATTCTTAATTATACTTGTGATTAAGTGCTTAATATGATTTCGGATGTTAAGCATGTGATTAGATGCACTTTTGAATTCATATCTGTTCATCGTAGGAAAATCCGTTCGATATTTTGTAATAAACTGAAATTGAGGGCCGTAGAGGTGACAAAAATCAAAATTGACTGTACCATTGTGATTAGCATAATTTTTTGAGCCTATGACAAAATTTAATTAATAATTGATTCATATCAAAATAATTAAATTAAAGTGATTAAAGTTAGTGTAATTACTTAACCTTAATGAAGATTGATTAGTCTAAGCTAATCACCCACTATATATAGGACTAATTAATGTTTAAGCTCATATATTTGAGCTCATCTTCGAGTCTTGGCTGAGATTATACACTATAGAGAGAGAGTGTGTGAGAAATCAAGGGAGAGAAAGGGAAAGCTTGAGGGATTGAGCTCAAAGCTTGGAGATTAGGAAGATTCACTCAAGTTCTAGCTAAATTTGGAAGAGTTGAAGACTCTAGGTAAGTAATTGAACCTCAAATTGTAAATTGAAATCATATAATGTGAGAATTCAAGGAGAATTGGTGACTTACTGCAAGTTATGAACTTAACATGAAGAATTAGTATTGAATCACACATGCATGTATAATTTTGGTGAGTCTCATGAATATGAGTATTATTTATACCATTTGAGATGAAATTAGAGACTACATTTCACATGCATACAAAATTCATGAAGTTATGGAACTTGATTGCATGAGTTTTAAAGTTATGAAAAAGAATTTGAAATGATTTGGGACATGCATGGTGAATTTCCCAAGTTTGGGTTTTGATTTTGTAAATTGAGCTAATAATTATGCTTATAAACGAGTATATGAAGTCAAGAGTATGTCATGTTTGAATTTGAAGCCTTGGAATTGTGTTCTGAAGCTCAAACAAAATTCTATAAATTTCAGAATTTGAGTAGTTCGCTCGAGCGATGGAATTGTCGCTCGAGCGTACATTTTGAGCTCTCAGTACTTTTGCAGGCATTGAAGGTTGGCTCGAGCGACCAAAAGACCGCTTGAGCGACCACTCTTTATTTTTAGTCTTGGCTCGAGCGACCAAGAAGTTGGCTCGAGCATAAAATAAGAGCATCCAATACTTTTACAGACTAAGGGGTTCGCTCGAGCGACCAATATTGCGCTTGAGCGAAGTGCCATGTTTTAAGAAACTTTGAAAAGACGTATTATGTTTCAATTTCCGTTCTTTTTCATTTCTGAGCGTTCTTAGGCATACATTAAGCATCCTAAATGAACTAAATAGGAAGGAAAAAGCCTAAGAAATGAATTAAAGAACGAATTGTTTTGTATTGTGACCCAATTTATGTATGTACTATGAATTGTGTAGGGTCAATCGCGAGGACGAATCAACTATCTGAACACTGTGAGTAATATCTCAGTAAAGATATTTTCATGTATGTTATTTTCTAACTACTACCTATGTGATAAGTTTTCCAAACTCATGAATTTGTATTATGAACGAGTATTCTATCTGTCTGATTCGTAAAAGACTTGAAACGTGATTGATAAGCACAAAATTATAAGATTGGACCAAAGGTCGTTTTGTACGAATATGAAATAGGCCCAAGGCCGTTTAGCATATTTGATAAGGGCACGGGATGGGCTTAAGGCCATTTAGAATGCCTGACAAGATAGACCTAAGGTCATCTTATATAGGAATTGGACCAAAGGTCATTTTGTATGTTTATTAAATGGACCAAAGGTCATTTTGAATAAGGAATTGAGTGGACCAAAAGTCGTTTTGAGTGTGAATATGAATGTGAACATGATCATGATTATCAACGCGCGTATTAATATGTTGACTGAAGGTCATTTTAATTATGAATGAATGTTTTGGACTGAAGGTCAATTCAATTGTGAATGTATTGGACCGAATGTCGTTTTGAATATGAATGTATTAGACCAAAGGTTGTTTTGTATATAATATGTTGGACTCAAGGTCATTTCATCCTTTCAATATATTCTGAGTATAATGGATTGGACCCGAGGTCTTCCATTATGATTTGCTTAAGTCTGTTATGAATGTGAATTGTGCTTCATATGTATTAAGTACAAGTATGATTTGTGTATATGCGAATCTCATTCATTAACCTCTTTACTCTAGTATTATTCATTGGGCGTTAGCTCACTATTTATTTATATATATGTAGGTGAGTAGCGGGATGACCAGCCTCAGCCCTAGTGAACTATTAAGGATACTAGATACCATGAAGTTTGCTATGAACGCCTCATGTGCGAGGCTTTGTTTATAAATTTTCTTTTGTTTACTTTTGAGATCTGGTAGGACCAAGTCTGTATATGACTCTTTTGAATGATCTTGGATATATGTATGTCTTTAATGACTGAATGGTGTGAATTATTAATACAATGTGTAAAGTTTTTGTAATATCATATATGCACAGCTCATCGGACAAAATTTTTAATTCTGTTTTTGTTTCTGGCCCCTATTATTGGTAAATATGATTGATTTCCGTTTGAGGCTGTAGGTAATCTCATGATTACTGGCTAGATATGATCCTAACATATAGGGGCGGGTTCGGGTCCTGACATATAAAGACTCACCATTGCAGCCGCGATCTAACCCATCGCAGGTGCGACCTCACTAACATTCTTGGTCATGGGTGTGATTAAGCACATCGCGGGTGCAACCATGTCAGTCGTAGCCTCTCACTGTGGCCCATCACAAGCAGCGTACCTCCCCCTAGGCCCAAAACCTAAAAGCCACATTCGATTGCGGCTCCTCACAGACACGACCCACCTTCTACAAATCGTAGCCGCAAACACAAAAGACACGTGCACTACTACCCAAGACAGCACAACCTGGTTTGCTGTTCCACAGCCAACCCGAAGCACCCTAAGTGTGACACCCCAAATGTTTAGTTAATTTCAACACCGCGTTAATATCAACAAAATATATATGTATAAATATGTAATGATATATTTAATTTAATAGTTATATGTGCTAAAATGTAATTTAACTAGGGGGTCATTGTGTCCTATCAAAAAGATGGCATATAATTATTATATTATTTGGACCAAAGTATAATTAGGCTAAAGTAATAAATAAGTACCAGTGTGTCATGATTAGCCTGCTGAGTGAATGAAGGATTGCTAATGGATTATGATAAGGACAGGTGTCATATGAGATAAGTTTTAATGAATTAAGGTAAGGCGAGGTGTTAGCAACTTTGGGCATCTAAGTGCCTTGCTGAACATGGCTTGGTTCAGTATAAATACTAAACTTGTGCTGAAGTTGGAAGGGGGGAAACACAAAAGGAAACCCAGTGAGGCATAGTAAAGGAAGTGTAGGGAGGGAGCTCGGTGGAGCAGACATAAGAAAATTAGGAATTGATATTAAGGTGAGTAATATTATACATTGAGTCGCCATAAAATATTTTACGTATATCTTGAGTTTCCACAAATTATTTTATGCAATTCATGTCTTCTAAATTATATTAATGTTTCAATTATGTTAATTATTTTATGAACCCTATTTGCTTAAATTAAAATCCATGGATATAATTGTTTAAATTTTAAAAATTATTGGACAATGAGTATATAAATATTTATTATTGTGAGAACCATCATGGGAGTCTCATGCATTGGGGGACTTAAATAACCATTGGCCTCTGATTGGTCAATTTAGCCTTTTATTTGTTATGGATCCATTGACCTTTGTTCTGATTTCACTTCGGTGACCTCCGTTTTGATTGTCATTATGTACTGTGGTTATGACTATTTTATTTATATTCTGAAATTCATTTATGCTATTTAAATTATTGATTAACTCCAATTAAATAATGTACAATGTTTTAGCTTAAATAATTATCCATGATGATTTTGTACCATATACTCTTGATATAATATTTCTCACTCTGCTATGTACTTATAGCTTTTTAGGTGATGAAATGTAAGTAAAAGTGGTAACCTCGTGTAATGGGACTGGCACAGGATTTAATGAAGACATTTTGTAATAATTGTCCGATCATCAATAAAATACGTAAAAGTCATGAGGAATGTTTTTTTATATAAAATTATTGAGTAGTTCGACTATTTATGTACCTATTTAATTCCTTTATTGCTTTATTTTGTCTCCACTTGTGCTACTTAATTTGTTAAAATTAGAATTAATTAGCTAGATGCGAATCCAGCCCTAAGCACTTGGGGTTGGGTCATGACACCAAGGCCCTAAACTGCCTAGACAAGGCCAAAATCACTCGGACAACCACGTGTCCCAACCAGAAAGAATAAAATGGGTTGGGTTTTTGACTCGGGACACTACACTTCTCTTTAGGATGTTGGTTGTGTGCTCCTCAAGACTTGAGTTTGACTGTAACAACTTTATGATCTAAGTTGTTGGTGAAAGGGATGGGCCTTGGATGAATAACAAGTGTCCCACATTAGTCAAAGAAATCCCATAAATAATGCAACTGTTTAGGTGTTTGAATTGTGACCGTTGGTGTCTTGGATAATGGAGCTCCTTGGTCTTGCGGATGAGTGACACGTGTCCATTAACACTTTTCGATTAAACAAATCAATAAACATATATATATATAATTAACTAGCAACAACCCGTACTATGCACGAAAATACATAATTTAAATACTTTATTATAGTCATTTTTATATTATAAAATAAAAAATTCTTATAAATTTAGAATATAATAGGGAGTTATAACTAACAAATATTTTGAATAGGATAACTATCTCATACCTAAGGTCATACATTCATTCTTTTCCATAAATTTGTCACTTGAAACATTGATTATAAAATTATATATTTTTATTTCTTTTTTTTTTTTGATCATATATAAATAAAGGGCAAAACACCAATAAATCTCAAATCTTAATTTATTAAACCATTTGGTCCTGCCTTTTATTTTATAGACTAATAAGTCCTATTTGAATGTTACTATAGGCATTTTTCAGATTTCCCACCTTTCCAAACATCAGCAACACTACCTACATCAGCAACATCAACTACATTAACAACATCATCAACATCATGAAAACATTAACTACATTAGCAACATTAACTACACCAACGTCATCAAAACATCATCAACATCACCAAATATCATAAAACATCATCAACCACATCATCAACATCATCACATATCATCAACATCACCAACATCATAAAATATCATCAAACATCAAACATCATCATACATCATCAACATCACCAACATTGAACATCATCCACATCAACTACAACTTCAACCTCATCAAACATCAGATCTCATACACTCCAATTCTCAGATCTCATAGTTGATGTTGCTCCATTTTTTGGGAATCATTCTGTGATTCATTATATGCCTCCTTTCCGAACCGAGAATTGGTGACCAATGTTGTAGTTCATCATCTGAGAATTGGGATTTATTTGAGATATGAGATCTGACCAAAAACTCCTCAAAAGCACAGAAAAAAAGTACTCAACTTTCCGCTGTCTCTCGAAATTATTAGGGCTCTTCTTCTTGCTACTTCATGTTGCTTTTTAATGTCCTTTTCCACCCAAATTCAATGCATTTTCCTCTTGATTTCCACAAGTTCCACGACCTCAGAGCATTGTTGCCTCTGAGATCTCATATTCATTTCACTACTCCTCCTATATATGCCATGTTTGGTTGTTGATTTCAAACCCCACACTATGTTCTAGATCGCTGTTTGTTTTCTTCCTTTGATTTGGTTTCAAAGCGTTCGACTTCGAGATTCGATCTTACGATAAATCTTCATTCAGCATCGGGAATTCCAAATTTCATGCGTTAGTGCTTTGATTTCAAGTTTCTTGGCGGCGCTGACATTCCACGGCGGTCCAAGCCACGTCCACCACCTCCAACACCGTCTTCGCCACCTCTATTGGACCGTGACCCACCATCTCTCTCTCTATATATATACAAATTGCAGAGAAGAGAAGAGAAATAGAAGGGAAGAGACAGTAGGGATTGGTTATACATATACATTAACTACATCAGTAACATCAACTACATCAACAACATCATTAACATCAACTACATCAGGACTAAATGGTTTAGGAAAAAATACTTAGGACTAATTAAAGTAACATTTACTAAAATGGGATTTATGAGTAATTTTTCCTATAAATAATTATGTGTTTTATTTTAAAATTAATTGACTTGTAATATTTTTTTATTTAAATATTTTGTAGTTGTTCATATATATATAGTTAACTTTTTATTTTTAAAATTAATTGACTCATAATATTTTTTATTTAGTTATTTTTTAATCTTTTATTTGACTCTTTGTATTATTTTGTGATTGAAATTTGAATAGTTATCTTTTTATTTTATTTTATTTTTCCTCTACCTCTTTGTTGTTCATATCTAAATATTTATCATTTTATTTAAATATATATAATCTTTTTAACTTTTGAGATTTAGATAATTGACAATGATTAAAAAATTAGGAAAAGTGGGAGGGGAGACTTGAGAGGTGACACGTAGGAGAGATAATCCATAAGAATTTAGTATTAAGAGTTAGAGAATTCTCATACTCCACTACATTTACTTATATATATAGTATAGATAGATAGTATAGATAGACTAGACTTTCATAGTTATACAATTGACTTATTCAACTCTTTAGCTGAACTTCATCATTCAAATTTTAACTTTCATTTTTCACGTCTCTTTCAATACTAAGTTTAGTTGGGGCAAGTTCCCAGGTTATAGTCTCCTTGCTCGGAACGGCTAACAGGACACCCTGGTAATCTTTGCAATGGGCGCTACCTTGGACCTACGGGAGGGTAGGGAGGATTTTCCTGTAACAAAAAAAGTTTAGTTGGTGAAAACATATCTCTTTCTCTTACTCTCACTCTCACTCTCACTCTCATCTACTATAGAATTCTCAATCGTCTTTTGCACGGGTATAGGGATACTATTGCCCCCCTCAAACGACCACATTTTGTTGAGGCTTTGACTGTTTCTCTTGGTGTCTTGTATTATGCTTTCCACGGTTTGAGTAGCCATGCCCTGATGATATTGTGCACTTGGACAATCTATCCTTGCACGATCAACAATGTTCCTATATTAGGAATATTACAAATTCATCCTTATCAATTCAAAAATTATTCAGAATTAATTTTCATTACACTTTATATAGATCTTACACCATACAAATTAATTTATACCACACAATCACTCATCTAAAATTTTTTGGATAGATAAAGGTGGGTCTCTAGACTTTTCCTTCCTCCACTTGTATAATATTTAGGATAAATTATACTCCCTTAAAATTTGGAGAAAACACAATACAATCTATAAATTTGTATAATTACACTAAGTCCTCTTAAGATTTTAATTTATACAATACTTGTCTCTTTTCATCAGAAATTTGTTAATAGTATGAATAAAAAAAAAAAAAAAATATTGTCATATCTTTTATACCGAAATTATATTTTAGATTGTGCATCGTTGTGTCCAAGGATGGCTCTAGGGGTTGCAGACAAGGGCGACCGCATCCCAAAAAAATTTAAAAAATATCAAATATTATATTGAAAATTTTAAAATAATTTAAAATTATAAGGATTTGTACCCTTAAACATACTTTCGCCCCCTATAGTGATAATCCTGAATTTGTCTCTGTTGAGTCTTCATACAACATACATTCATTTTGGCCTCTTATAAGCTGTAAATCTGTTTGGAACAATTTTTTATAATATATTTAAAAAAAAGAAAAAATTACAAAAAAAACTTTGAGAGTTTGACCCTTAAACTTTAAATTTGGTTTTAATCTAAACCATTTGTCCATTTCGTTAAGCAAAATCAACTAAAAGAATATTTTATTCAGTAAACTTAATGAAAAAAAGAATGTTTATATATTTTATGTACCCCTAAGTTGAGTTTAATGACTAAAATATAATTTTTTTTGACAATTTTACTTAATAAAAATAGGTAAATAGTTTAAATTGAAGACAATTTTATATTTTTGACAATGAATCGGTCGAACTCGGATGGGCAAGGGATGACAATGGGGAACCTACTCTATAAGTACCCATGGAAACCCGACCCAAATATATAGGGTGTGTTTGGTTTGTGTTCTGAGATAAATTTTTTAAAATTTTTTTGGAGAGAGAGTTTATAATTTTTTTTGATTTGTTTGGTTATATATTTTAAAAATAGTTTTAGAGTTTGGGAGTTTGAAATGATTTGATATTATGTTGTAGTTGAATAGATATGTGTGAGAGAAAAAGTAATTGAGAAAGTGATGGATTAATGTGTAAGAAAAAAAAATGATTTTGAATTCTTTTTCAAAAAATTTAAATTAAACAAAATTAAATTTTTTTTTTTCAAAAATTATATCTTGCCATACAAACCAAACAAGTCCTTAATTTTTTCCCCATCAGGCTAGGCCAGTTAAGTGATGTTTTTTAAATAGGGTATGGCTTCTGTCCAGTCCGGGAACGGACTGGACCGTGATGTTGGGCCCGTGGGGGCCCACCACGGGTCCCGTTTTGATAATCTGAACTGTTAATGTGTAGAACTCGTCGAGTACTATATGCCTGTAAAAAATCACGTTGATCAGATATCGATAGCTATATGATCAAATCAGTTTCATATTAAAAAAATTGGACGGTGAACAAATTAACGGTTGACAAAAAACTGTTTTGATCACATAGCTATCGATATCCGATCAACGTGATTTTTTACAGGTATATAATACTCGACGATTTCTACATATTAACTGTTTAGATTATCAAAACGGGACCCGTGGTGGGCTCCCACGGGCCCAACAACACAGTCTAATCCGATCCCGGACTGGACAGAAGCCATCCCCTTTTAAATATTCATAGGTATGGGCCGAGCTGGTACCCGCCCATTTCCCCCATAGGTTGTGTTTAGACCTAGGTTCTCATTCTCACTCTCACAGTGTGAGGCTAAGGGGGCTTTTCCCAAAATAAGCCAAAATACCAAGCTATTTCCTAAACTAGGCCTAGTTCGGACGAATTTCCCAAAATAAGTTAAAATGTGGTTACAAACCACGTTTTTACCATTTTTGTCGTTCTCCCGTGAAAAATTTGTAAAATCATAAAAGCGTAGTTACAAACCACGTTTTTAATTAAGAAAGCGTGGTTACAAACCACGCATTTAAGGAAATTTAATTTATATATAAAGCGTTGTTAGGAATCACCCTTTTAAGTAATTTTTTTTTTTCTTTCCAGAAAATGTGGTTACGAGCCACACTTTTACTGTTGACCAAAGCAAACGTGGATAATAACCATGTTAAAATGTAAAAACGTGTTTTCAAAACACGTTTTCAATAGAAACGCAAAACCAGCACTGACTCTTCATACTCTCTCTCTCTCTCTCTCTCACACACACACTCTCTCTCTCTCTGACACACACACCCACCACACTCACACACTCACATTACACATATATAATTTTTAATATATATAAATTTTATTTTATAAAATTGAGACCAATATTAAATATATATAATAATATATTATATAATTTTTATAATTTTTGTAAATATAAATCATTTTTATATAATTTTTATCTTTCGAGTGGTTAGAAATAATTTTTTACAAATTAAATTGAAACAACCATATGTATGTATATAACCTGTCCAAAAGTTAAAATGATAATTATTTTTGACCCTTAAATGATAATTATTTTTTTATTTCTTAACCAAATTAATTTTTTATTTTTTAAAAAAAATTCTAAAAATCAATTCATACATAGTCTAAAAATCTTTTGATAAATCATAAAAACTTGTTTTCAGTTTTATTTGATAAGTAATAAAAATTCTAAAAATTGTCACATTTCGTTTTCAGTTTTTAATTTATATTTACAAAAATTTTAAAAACTATCATAAAAACTTGTTTGATAATTTTTTTTTGTTTATAAATGGTTGTCTCAATTTATAAATTTGAGGAAAAAACGTAAATTCAAAAAATGAGTTTACGTTGGTGTTTAAACAAAAAATTAAAAATTTTACTAACAAATTTTTTTTCAATTAATTTTTTTTCAAATAAATTTAAAAAATGAGTTTACGTTGGTTTGTAAATAAATTTTTTTTTTTCAAAAAAAATTAATTGTAACAAAATTTTGTTAGTAAAATTTTTTAATTTTTGTTTAAAAGCCAACGTAAACTCATTTTTTGAATTTACGTTTTTTCCTCAAATTTACAAATTGAGACAATTATTTATAAACCAAAAAAATTATCAAACAAGTTTTTATGATAGTTTTTAAAATTTTTGTAAATATAAATTGAAAACTGAAAACGAAATGTGACAATTTTTAGAATTTTTATGACTTATCAAATAAAACTGAAAACAAGTTTTTATGACTTATCAAAAGATTTTTTGGCTATGTATGATTTGATTTTTAGAATTTTTTTTTAAAAATTAAAAATTAATTTGGTTAAGAAATAAAAAATAAAAAATAATTATCATTTAAAGATAAAAAATAATTATCATTTTAATTTTTGGGCAAATTATATACATACGTATGCTTGTTTCAATTTAATTTGTGAAAAATTATTTCTAACCACTCGAAAAATAAAAATTATATAAAAATGATTTATATTTACAAAAATTATATAGTTGATTATTATTTATTATTATAAATTGCTATTATATATATTCTCAATTTTATAAAATAAAATTTATATATATTAAAAATTATATGTGTGTAATGTGAGTGTGTGAGTGTGGTGGGTGCGCGTGTCAGAGAGAGAGAGAGTGTGTGTGTGTGAGAGAGAGTATGAAGAGTCTATGCTGTGTTTCTATTGAAAAAGTGTTTTGAAATCACGATTTTATATTTTAATTAAAAGCGTGTTATCATCTGCATTTTCTTTGGTCAATAGTAAAAGTGTGGTTTGTAATCACGTTTTCTAAAAAAAAAATTTACTTAAAAGCGTTTTGGTCAACAGTAAAAGCGTGGTTTGTAACCACGTTTTCTGAATTTTTTTTTTACTTAAAAGCATGGTTCCTAACAATACTTTATGTATAAATTAAATTTTCTTAAACGCGTGATTTGTAACCATGTTTTCTTAATTAAAAACGTAATTCGTAACCATATTTTTATGATTTTACAAATTTTTCATAAGAGGACGACAAAAATGATAAAAATGTGATTTGTAACTACGTTTTAGTTTATTTTGAAAAATTCGTCCGCCTAATTTAGAAAATGGACCTTGCTATATTCTCTAAAAACACCTCCCTAATCCCCCTAATTTCCATATCAAGTAAAAAAAAAAAAAAAAAAAATTACCCAAATTAAAAATTAAAAGATTAGGGGAGGTGTTTTTAAGTCTCCAAATCATTTTCCTTTAGAAAATAGCTTGCTATTTTGACTTATTCTGGGAAACGCGCTGAGGCTAAGCAGATCAAAGTCTCACTCTCTCTCATCTTGTCACTCCAGCATCGGCGATCTCAAACCCTGAACCCTATTTCGCCGCAATGGACGACACCTTGTCCTACCCACCCATCTATCCCACCAATTTCGACCTCATCATCGTCGGCACCGGCCTCCCGGAATCCATCCTCGCCGCCGCCGCCGCCGCCTCCGCTGCTGGAAAAACCGTCCTCCACCTTGACCCCAACTCCTTCTACGGCTCTCACTTATCCTCTCTCCCTCTCTCCGACCTCACCTCCTTCCTCCATTCCCAATCCTCCCACCACTCCCCTCCTCCCTCCTCCTCCTCCGCGGATCACATCGCCATCGATCTTTCCTCTAGCCCCATGTACTCCGACCTCGACATCTCCTCCCACTCCCCCGAACCCCTCCAACATTCCAGAACGTTTAACCTCGATTTGACCGGCCCTAGGGTTTTCTTCTGCGCCGACTCGGCCGTTGATCTCATGCTCAAATCGGGAGCTAGTCACTACATGGAGTTCAAGAGTGTTGATGCCAACTTTGTGTGCGATGGCGATGGGAAGTTGTTGAGTGTGCCCGATTCGCGATTGCGATATTTTCGGATACGAGTTTAGGCCTAGCTGAGAAGACGAGGTTGGGGATTTTTTTTAAGCTTGTTGATGGGCATTTGAAAGCTACTGTTGTTGGTTCTGATGGTGGTGATGAGAGTGGTAGGAGGATTTGTGATGAGGATTTGGAGAGTCCATTCGTTGATTTCTTGAACAAATTGCGATTGCCACCAAAGATTGAATCGTACGTATCGTTTCGCCTTTCTCTATTTGTTAGTGAGAGTTCTTGTTCTGTTTCTATGCCCTTGTTAATTGCTCTATTTCATTGTTATGTTATTTGTGTCAAAGTATGATTTTTTTTTTTTTAATTTAAAATTTCAGGTTATGTGAAAATTAATACATATATACAAGTGGATGCATACAATTCAGTATACAATAAGTAGTAGTAATTCAGTAAGCACATTGGTGTTGTTTTCTCCTAAGAATGCTTGACATGGTATGTCTAGTGATTACTTTGCAAATTTCAGGTTACTGGGTTAAACTTTTTAATTTGGCATAGAGGGGGTTGCTTTTGGCTTTGGGGCCCTTTCGATTAGAAAGAAAATGGTGTGATGTAAAGTGAAAATGCTAGAAAGTCAAGTTAAAGAAATGAAAATTTATTTTGATGAAAATTTTGTGTTAAAAAATTCCCTGCTTTTTTGGTAAGAAGCAAAAATCTAAGTTTAGAAGCCAAAATAATTTGATTGCTTTCCCCCTTCTCTTCCCTACATTTTCCACCACTATCTTGTTAATCAAATGGTTCCATAGTGAAAATGGATTTGAGAAGAAATATAATAACTGTTCGTCTCTTCTCGGTTCCATTGTCTGATAGGCTTTTTTGGTTAGTTGGTTTGTGAAGAAAAAGGAAAATTAAATCCCGTGTCTGAATCTTGGAAAGAACGAAGGAAAGGGAAATGTTGAGAAAGGTAGCCATTTATTAGCAATTTCCTTTTATTTTCTCCCTCATTTATCTGGAACTAAATTGAGCCTTCACTTTTCAACAGTGTAAACTTTCTTATTCCTTTGCAAAATTAATGATATTTTTTAACATTATATCTGCATGAACGAGATTCAAGATTTTGTTCACATGATAATATATCTTTTTTTAATTTAATATCTTAATAGGTGGATAGGGAGGTTCTTCATTTGTGCAACTAACCTAAGCACTGTGTTAACGACATACTTGGGGGATATTGGTTCTCCATCCATGCAATGGCCATTTTTAAAAGATATTATTTAGATGTTCTTTTTGCGGTAGTAATGTCAGTTACAACTCTGTACCACACATCTACATCAAGCCTTGTCTTCTCTTTGCTTGGAGATTTTCTTTGATTTGAAGAGAATTTGAAAAAGCTAGGGCTTTTTTTGATAGATGCTTCCATGTAAACTATGCAATGGCTGGCTTTTTAGTGGAAGACATATTCTCTTCTAATGGAGTTCATACCTATTCAATGCAATCATATGTTCAGATGGTCATTTAGGAGGGATTCCTTGCTAAAGTTATTTTTTTCCCTCTATTGTTTCACATTTGTCCTTGTATACGGTGTACTTTGTATTATGAATTGAGCAACTTAAATAACCTTTCTCCGTGTAGGACTATTCTGTATGCAATAGCAATGGCAGATTATGATCAAGACAGCATGGAAGTTTGTAAAGATTTTCTGAAGACGAAAGATGGAATAAATCGTTTAGCACTTTACCACTCATCCGTTGGCAGGTTCTTCTTTCTGTTTCTGGTTAAACATTTATTCTGTAACCATGACCACTATTACTTTAACAATGTTCTGCATCTTAAGTGTATGATGGTAGAACAACTAATGATATATATATATATATTTGTTTTAAAGAAAGAAAATGAAGATAATGTTGTAATGTTCTTGAAAATAGAGAACCTAAAGGTTAAAGACAATTGGATGATTTTTTTTTTTTTTTCCTCTTACTAGAACTTCAACCAATTCTAAACTGCCCCCTTGTCATTAAAACCACAAATTTGAAAACTAATGGGAAAACGTGGAGAAGATGAGTGGCACTTGAGACTTAAAAAATGATTAAAGGACCCTAGACTTGCCCCTAGATGTGTAGAATAAAGATAAAAAAATGATAAAGAGTACATTAAGATATGACTAACTGAGTAATCACACGACTTTTCATTCATCTCCTTTTATTCTGTCCACAATCCACAAAAGTTTATAAAGACTAATAAGATTCAGGGAACATTCTATTTATTTAATAAATAAAAATGGCTTGGATCCCCTTTACCCCTTCAAAAGAAACAAAATAAAATTGCATCAACAAAATTTCATAGATGGGCCATTGCTTGGTGGAAAATTAACAGCTTGGGAGCTGAATGTGCATTTGAGGATGAGGTTAGCCACTTTGTGCAAATAATGTGAAAGGTTAGGCCAGTACCTGGAGCATCTATCCCAGCACCCTATATTGGGGGACAAGAAGTTGTAGTGTCCTTTTTAACAAGCTTTTGGAACATTGTAATTTTGTGATTTTTTGTAATTTAATGATTATTAAATGATGTAATAATGACCGTACTGAAAGCACAGATTTTTCCATATAAGCGTTATCTTTCAAAGGTGAAATCAGCAATACTTCTCTAAAATGGCTAGATACTGCAGTAAAAAGCTTACTAGTGCTACATCTTTTTAGTATTAGTGTTTGATGAGCTTGAATGCATAATGACAAAAGTTTAGTGCTTTTCTATGACTATGTCCTATACCTGTGAGGCTATAATGAGGTCATCATGTGAACCATTCTTGATGGACGACTCCACATTTATTCTCTCTGTCCCTCTCCTCCCAATCTTGTCCCTTTTTTTTTGTCTCTAACAAAGAGTTATAATAATCTCTGATAATCTTAATTATTGCTCTCCTCATCCTTGTCAGGTTTTCTAATGCACTTGGGCCTTTGATTTACCCTATTTATGGTCAAGGGGAACTGCCTCAGGCCTTTTGCCGCCATGCTGCAGTAAAAGGTTGTCTATATGTAAGTTTTGTCCCGTCTGGTTTCAACTGCTTTTGATTGGCCAACTATTGCTCTCCTTTCATATTGCATCTTTGTCTTTATCATTTGTGATGCATTTCTAAAACAATAATGACTTATGTGCAGTCTTAATTTCTTTAATTTTATCCAACATTTTTGCTTTTTTACATTTTGCTTTAACTTTGTTTCATTTTCTGTTTTACATTTTCATCTTTTTCCAAGTTTTTTACATTTGTGATGTTACACTTAACTCATAGAAACTAATGACAGAGTACTTTCCAGAAAAGTTATAGCACCATATCATCATCATCATCTTATCATTATTGTTGAATCCTTTTCTTTTCCTAGCCCCTGATTTTGTTTTGAAAATGCAAGTACTTGCTGGGACTTGTATACCTTTGTTTTATTGCTGCTGAATTCTTGAAGTTGTTGATTTAATCTCTTTTATAAGCAGTTATTATGTCTCCCTCTTAAATGCAGACTCATTGAATTACAAAGAAATGAAAGACATATATAAGATTTACTGCGTTGTAAGCTTAACACTCTGTTTGGATGGAGGGGTTTGGTGAGAAAAGAAAAGAAATGATGAGAATTGGAAACCCTTCATTTGTTTGGATGGTTAAGTAAGGTGAGAAATGATGAGAGATGGTGAGAAATGGACTCTCACCAAACGTGTATTTTGTTTCTCACCAAAAGTGGTGGGATTTGGTGAGAAAAGAATTGGGTTTAATGAAACGCGTTTAAAACACCAAAATTACCCTTATGAAAAAACAAAACTTATTAATACGGAAGGTTATTTTGGTAAAATGAAATAAAACACTTTCTTTTCCTTCCTCTTACTTACTTTATCCAAACAAGATGGGTGAGAAACCACTTTCTTTTCTTTTTTATTCATCGAAACATAATAGTGAGAAAGTATAATCATTTCTTTTCTTTACTCATCTACGTGAGAAAGCACAATCATTTCTTTTCTCACCTCCCCTCACGATCCAAATGAAGTGGAAAACCTAGAAACACGGTCTCTCTCATGAGGGGAAATTTGGTTCTAGTATTTCATTTAGAAAAAGATTTGAGCTATTTGATAATGTTATTACAAGAAGTTTCTAGTAGGGGTGGGCGTGGATGGGTTGTGGCCACGGAACCTCCAATCCGCTATCCGTCCGCCAGGTTGGCAGATTGATTCGATTGGAGAAAATCAATCTGCATCCGTCTGTCAATCCGGCCGATGCGGATTGAGCGGATTGGCGAATGGATATGAATCGGTTTGGCGGTTTAAAAGTTTACAAATTTTCAACATAATTCAATTGTGCACTTCCTCAAAAAAACATGGGCATAATTCAAGTGTGCACTTCCTAAAAAAGCAAGCTGGGCAATGTAATATTCACATCTATGTTCATCCAGTGGTTCAATAAACTTGCATAACCGGGGCAATGCAAGTGAACAACTAGGGCAATGCAACTCATGCAATGCAATATTCACATCTATGGATGGCGTCAGATTGGTGGATTGGAGAAAATCAATCCGCGTCCGTCCGTCAATCTGGCGGTGGCTGATGGATATGAATCGGTTTGGCGGTTTAAAAGTTTATAAATTTTCAACATAATTCAATTGTGTACTTCCTCAAAAAAACGTGGGCATAATTTAAGTGTGCACTTCCTAAAAAAACAACCTGGGCAATACAATATTCACATCTATGTTCATCCAGTGGTTCAATAAACCTGCATAACCTGGGCAATGCAAGTGAACAACCTGGGCAATGCAACTCATGCAATGCAATATTCACATCTATATTCCTCTAGGCATTTCTTAAACAACCTGGGTAATTCAATTGGTTTTTATTGGTTCCAGTGGGTAGAATTCAATATCACCCAGAACATTGTGTATCCAGTGGGCATAAGTCATCTAAGTTACACATAAAACATAAGGAAAACATTGTGCATCCAAGTTACAGTCATCCGAAGTTCAAAAAAAGCAAGTTACTTTTCTCCAAAAAAAAAGAAAAAAAAGTTACAGTTATCCAAAATATTGTGCATTCAACAAACATTGTGCATCAAAGCAATAGTATTACAGTCATCCAAAAAGAAGCAAAAAAGTTATTCATTTCCTTGAGCCAAACCATGAGCCATCTAAATCTGCATAACAAAAAATTGAAATTATTTAATAAGGAAAACATTAAAAAAGTTTTAAACTTAAAAAAAGTAAACATATGTTAACAACATTTAAGAAAGGGGAAGTATTTTACCAATGATATTAAACTTCAATAAAACTACTCTCCGTACTTGGGCTTGAAGATGAACTTGATTCCAAAACAACTACACATAAAACATAACACAACAAAAACATGTGAAGTGAAGATAATGCACTTTGAATAATACAAAATAAATGAAACGGATAAAAATAAATAAATCATTGTATATATTATCCGAATCATGTTGTTTAAGAACACTACTTTCGGAAACAATTTTCCAACTACTTGTTTTATCATAATGATCCACGTTACCCGATTGCAAACATCATCATAAAATAAAATAAAAAATCATAAACCCTTAAACGATCCCACTTGATTGTCACAAAACACATTTTAATACACAGATCTCCTCTCTCTCATATTCAATTACAGATCATAATCAGTTCCATTTCAAACAAGACCTCAATAATCATTCAAGCTTAAAAAAAACACATGCAAAAAGCATAGATCAAACCATCAAAAACCATTAATCGCCAACAATTAAAATGAGGTGTTCCAAAAATGAAAGTGTATAGTATTAGCAGAGACCTCAAATACAAGTTCATAAATCTGAAATTGAAGTGAGGTATTCTAAATTTCTCAGAAACCTCTAACAGACACCACTGTTTGTCAGAAGAAGAGAAGAGGAAAGAAGAAGAGAAAGAGAAGAGGAGAAAAGAAGAGGAGAAAAAGAGAGGAAGAGAAGAGAATACCTCAGTGTCGATTGCCGTTCAGTGTATATCGATCGTTGATGCCGTTTAGTGTAGATCGCTCACTGTTCAGTGTAGATAGTCAGTCGGTCGTTTAGTGTAGACCGTCGGACAATGGGTAGGGTTTTGGGGGGAGAGAGACGAAGAGAGAGAGAGAGTGTGTGTGTGTCTGTGTGTGTTGTGTTGTGTTTGTCGAACAAATTTAGGGTAAAGTAAACTCAATCTCAGAATGAAAAGGGCTGAGCTGAGGCGTAAAAAAATATATAAAAAAAAGAGGGGGGGGCAGTCATGGTCGGGTCAGGTTTGTTGGGTATATTGGCAGATCACCCCGAACTCGCAAAACATGAAATCTGGGCCAGCATCCGCCCGCCACGTGCCACGCATCCACCCAATAGTGGTGGGGTCGGGTTGGGCGGATTTGGAGGGCCGGTCGATCCGCTGCACAGCCCTAGTTTCTAGGTAGGGTTATTTCCCTTTTTTGGAGCCTTTGCCTCTCTGATAGATAACCCTTTCTGTTAGCTCAAGCAATTAATTGTTTTCATATTTAGTTTAACTGTGCCTAACAACAAAATCATTAAATTAAAAAAAATCCCTTCGCAACCTCCAATAGAAATTTCTGTTAAACATGTCCTAAATCCCTTCTCTGCGATTGTACCAGGTGTAGTCAGTTTCTAACACTGTACTTCAATATTTCTGTTAAGACTGCATGATGTCAATTTCTTGTTAAGGCGTAAAAAAATATATAAGAAAAAAAGAAGGGGGGGGGGGGGGGAGTCATGGTCGGGGCAGGTTTGCTGGGTATATTGGCGGATCACCCCAAACCCGCAAAACATGAAATCTGGGCCTGCATCGGCCCGCCACGTGCCACGCATCCATCCAATAGTGGTCGGGTCAGGTCGGGTTGGGTTGGGCAGATTTGGCGGGCCTGTCGATCCGCTGCAAAGCCCTAGTTTCTAGGTAGGGTTGTTCCCCTTTTTGGAGCCTTTGCCTCTCTGATAACCCTTTCTGTTAGCTCAAGCAATTAATTGTTTTCATATTTAGTTTAACAGTGCCTAACAACAAAATCATCAAATTAGAAAAATCCCTTTGCAACCTCCAATAGAAATTTCTGTTAAACATATCCTGAATCCCTTCTCTGCGATTGTACCAGGTGTAGTCAGTTTCTAACACTATACTTCAATATTTCTTGTTAAGACTGCATGATGTGAATTTCTTGAACCATCTTGTTCGTCATGTTCTCATTCATTCATCTCACACTTACTTTTGTGCCAGATATGAATGCTGAAAGTATCGGTGATTGTGATGTATTCCAGCAAATAGTAATTTTTTTTTTCTTCTCAAAAAATAGTAATTGTTTTTAATTTCATTTGTTGTTTCATGCTTAGTATGGAGCACTACTACTGATATTGCATTTTATTTGTGGCTTCTCTGATTTTTAATACAGTTTTTGCTGATTGGATTAAATTAATATTCATTTGATATGGAAATGTTGTATTTGCTTTAACCAGCTACAATTGTTGTTTAAATTTAGAAATTCTGTTGTGTAGGTTCTTCGAATGCCAGTAAATGCTCTACTAATGGACAAGGTTTGGATATATACTTTTGCTTTGTGTTCATTTTTTGTGATGACGATTGTCGTAAATTGAGCTTTAGTATTTTTAAAGTGAAATGGATTCCCTTGTTATGTTCTTGTGAAAATTTTGTAGGATAGTGGGAGTTACAAAGGTGTTAAGGTGGGTTCTGGTCAGGAATTATTCAGCCATCGGATAGTCTTGGGTCCATCATTTATTGTTCCATCACCATTACTTAAATCTTCCCCAGATATCCTGCAAGCTAAATTAAAAGATTTTGGCCTACAAGATTTTAGGGGTAAGGTGGCTAGGGGAATATGCATAACAAAGAGTTCCTTAAAGCCAGATGTTTCAACTTTTCTGGCGGTATATCCTCCTAAATGTGAGTTCAATGCACCAATTACTATTGTAAATTTGTATGAGTGAAATACAACATACTATTGACTACTCTTTTTCTCTCCAGCTCTGTACCCTGAGCAGGTTGCGTCAATCAGAGTTCTCCAGATGGGTAGCAGCTTAGCTGTTTGTCCTTCTGGCATGTAAGTTACTATTTTCCTTTCTCTCTTTCACTTGTTTTTTGAATTAGATGTTTATTTCTTCCTTTCATAGCTCTTGTTATTTTCTGTTGCAGGTATTTTTTTTGTTTTTATCAATGGAATGTGTTATTATATGCGTTGTTATTCAAATCCTGTGTTGTGTACCTCGTACTGAACCTGATCTTTCGTTTAGTTTGTAATTGTGCTTGGGCTTATTATACCAACAAGAACACACTAAATAAATAAATTAATAATTTTTTTTGGCCCTTGATAACCCTGTACGTGTTTTGAATTAGATTGGTCATGCCATCATGACTGAAAAAATATTTTGACTAGCCTGTTGTCTCTCAGTAATGGCCCAATTTACTGTACAATATCAGCTGCTAACACGTTCGATCTAGCATCTCCAATTTGTTAACGGTGAGTTTGTCTGTGAATTGGGATGTAATAGGAGTGTATCAAAATTGGGGGCAATTATTTTGAAGTTCTGTTTATGATGGTGCAATTTTCAAATATAGTTAAATTTTCTTGTCAAACCTAAGAATGTTCTTGAGGGATGAGATGTTATATACATCTAAAAAATATCTAGGTGTGCAAGTCTGATTAGAAATATAGGTACAGGTTTTGGTTGGATCATGCCTGCCAATCCAATTATGTAATTGGATAAAGGTAAGTAAAAGAACCTATTATTAGCCGTGAACTGTTCTTCTACCATCTTGCTTTCATAATGGGCTGCATATTGGATTATTTTTCTTTTCGAAGAGAGAGAAGATCAATAAGGGGTCTGTTTTCTGATGTGTACACAGTTGAGATGCTCAACCTGTTTGCAACTGGATGGTACATCTTATTTTTAACGCTTCTTTTAACTTAAATAGCACACCAATCTTGCATATGGGAGTCATTTCCAGAGGTTTCATGTTCGATTCCCACGGGGCGCAAAACACTTGGGCTTAACTCTAGTTTGCGGGTGATTGCGTGTAGCGAAAGTTTATTCATGAGGCCTTAAACTGGATGATGCGGTCGGTCGGCTGGAGTTCTCTGAAGAAATAATAATAATAAAAAAAAGATATTTTACCCATTGCATTGCATACACTTTCTTTTTTGGTAAGTTATGCTCTTGATGAGGATTTGAATTTTCATTCATCATGTTGATATGTTTTAATCAATTTCAAAATTTTGACAATTATGCTGAACCTAATATTTAGCGAAATGAACAGAGTAGGAGCATTGAGAGCTAGGCCTACAAAAGAGGACTTATGCTAGACCATTTCAATGCACAACTATACATTGCATGAAATTTTTAAATGAATTGATCTTCCGTTTCCATATTGTCCTAAGGTGGAATGGTAATGTAATCAATATATAAGTGCACAAAAAATTTGTATGCTTTTGAGTTGATTTGGATTGCAGGAATGTCTGATTGACTGCCAGCTTAAATCTGTGCCAATTCTTCAATAAGAATTGCATAGCAAAATGGAATTTGAATAGGATCTTCTTTGCTTTTTGTACCTAAAAACACTTCCTAATTGTTTTATGCTAACAGGGACCTGCATTTTTAGGTTTACTGACATTTTCGTAAGTTTGTTGTTTTAGGGGAGATTTCTCAAATAAGGAACTAGGGAGTGTCCTCTCTGTCTACCCCCAAAAGAAAAAAAGATCATTTTAACTTTTATGTACTAAGAGGAACTAGGCCTCATGCCAAGATTACCTTAGGGATCACACCTAGGACCTCTTTTACTATCGCACCAAAGAATAAGATTGTATCACACAACTAGCTTGAAAGCTGCTTGGAAATTTTGTATTCTCATTCATTTGTCATGCTTCAAATTCTTGAAGTTACATCTATTTATAGACTTCACAAAGCATGTGTTTAGTGCAGAAGTCTATTCCTATTTCCTAGAGGTATAGGCGGAATGAATTTGTTGTAATGAAATGAACCTATTAATGGTTGCATACATTGAATAAAAACATGTGGTTAAATATCTCTAAATGTTGCTTCTTTTAACTAGGAGGCCCACAAAGCCATATATGTTCTGACTTATGTTTAGTCAAATCAGTGTTTTAAAAAGCGCGCCTAGGCGCTAAGCGAGGTGAGGCGCGGCGCAGGGTTGGCGCTCGAAGTAGACGAAGCGAGGCGCATTGCGAGAAGCGCACGTAAGCGCTGAGGCGTGCGCCTTTCGCCTAGGCTCAAAGCTCACGCTTCGTGCGCTTCGGCTAGGACTGACCTGTTTTGTGTTTGTGTACTAGCCACATAGGATTAAAACTCTTATACAATACAAATCTCTTGGTGAGCTTCTTCGAATTGACGAAGCCCTAAATCTGTTGCGACCAAAATTTGAGCTTCAACATCGACGTTGTCTTCAGGTTCGTCTCTTTCGTTTCTTCTTCTTCTCTCTTCTCTTCTTCTTTTGCTTCGTCTTTTCTTCTCCTCTCTTCTTTCGTTGTCTTCTCTCTTGCTTCTGTCTCGCTCAGGATGGCTCTCTCTCTCGATCGCGATCTCTCTCTCTCTCTCTCTCGTCTCTCTCTCTCTCTTATCTTGATTCATATATATATATAATATTATATAATACCTATTATATAATATACTTATAGATAATATATAAAATACCTATAATATAATATAGATAATACCTATAATACCTATTATATAATATAGATAATATATAAAATATAATATATACTTATACATAGTAATAAAAAAAAATAAACACATGTATGTAAAATAAAATAAAATAAAAAAATTAATTAAAACACATTATTTAAAAAATATAACAAATAAATAAAATAATATATATATTAAAAAAATTAATTGTTTTTTTTTTCTTCTTCTCTTTTCTTCTTATTAAAAAAATTAATTATATACATATTAAATATTTGCTTATGTTGAAAATTGTGCTATATTAATATTTTGTTTAACTTGTATAACTTGCGCCTCGCCTCGGCGCTTAGGCTCCAGGTGACCTTGGTGCCTCGATGCGCCTAGAGCTTTTTAAAACACCGAGTCAAATATCCCAAGTAGGTCCCTCGTCATCCAGCATATGCTAAATCAAGTCTCGTGCCCTAGAACCATCCTGTCTGCGCCTTTATATACTTTTAGTGGTGGCTGCATTTGCCATCAATTAATGATTAAATAGGGTAGTATCTATTGATAGAATGTTTGTTGATCATAGCAATAAGGTATGACCCATATGTTGATTGACCCTTTGGTGGCTACCCAATCAAGTTATTTAAGTTTGTATTGTTTGAACTCGCACTGTTAAAGTTTTATATTTTTGTTTCAAGTTTTAGTCAGTGAATGAATATATTCACTGTTATTGTAATATGGAGTTATGATTATTGGCTTTTGGATTTGTTGCAAGTATGTTGCTAATTGTTGATATATGTTGGGAAGAATTTGCATCAGTTGATTTATACTGTTCCTTTTTTTTGGTTCAGGTATGTTTTGTATCTTTCGACTTTGTGTGATGATGCCATTCAAGGGAAAAAATCACTGCATGCTGCTGTAAATGCTATTTTTTCAGTTCCTATTTCTGGAACACCTGAAAATAGTAACACAGATGAAAGTGAGAATGCAGAAGTGAAGCCCACTTTACTTTGGAGTGCTCTATATATACAGGAAATGGCTACGGTTGTTTCGCATCTTAGTTTTTATCTTTTGTCCCTTTCCTTTTCCTGCTGTTTGTTGATTTTTGGGGGTGCTATGTATTTGAGTCTTTTATTTGAGGATTGGAGGTTTTATTGAGCTGCCACAAGCATGTCAGGCTAAGTAGCACGGACACGGATACGAGATACGACACGGACACGACACAGACACGCGGACACGCAATTTTTCAAAAAATGGGGGACACGACACGCTGGAGACACGTTTAATATATATAATTTTATTTATATATTATATGTAAAATTAAAAAATATATACTATTTATATTTATATTTATTTTTTTATTTTATTTATTATATGTAAAATTAAAAAATAAATATATTATTTGTATTTATTTATATTATTTAAGATCAAAAAAAAGGTTAGGGGTTATATTATTTATTATTAGTATATAAATATATATATGTATATATATTGTTATTATTTTTTATAAATTTTATTAGATTTTTTTTATTATATATGATTTAATTAGATTTATTATATAAAAAATTTATTATTTATTATATAACAAATTATATTATAATTATATAACAAATTATATTATTATATAACAAATTATATTATTTATTATATTATAATTATGTTATATTATAATTAGAAACGCAGATCAGATCGAAGAGAGAGAGAGAAGAAGAGGGCGAAGAAGCAGAAGGAGAAGACGACGGCGAAGGCAGATCGCAGACGAGAGAGACGATGGCGAAGGCAGATCGCAGACGAGAGATCAAAGGGTTTGCTTCTGGCGATCGTCTGCTTCTGGCGATCGTCTTCAACTCGCGATCGTGGTGTTAGGGTTTCCGATCGACTCTTCAATCAGTTCCACTCGCGATCCCCTCCCAGGTTCGACTTCGATCCCCTTTTCTTTTCTTTTCCTTTTATTTTTTTTAATTTTGCACTTTGACCCTGTTTTAAGTTTCAAAAATTATGTTTTTCACCCCGTGCGTGTCCGTAGCGTGTCCTGGCGTGTCCGTCGCGTGTCCGAAAAACAAAAAAATAAAAAAAAATCTGGACACCTCTGCAGACGTGTCAGACACGTGTCAACCGCGTGTCCGACGCGTGTCCGTGTCCGACGCGTGTCTGACACTGATACGTAGCCCTCGGAGAGGTGTCCGTGCTTCTTAGATGTCAGGTCTTCTAGTTGCCTGTGCACTCTGGTCAATTAGCCCAGCAGGAAGTGGTTTTATTCTGATAGTTGTAATAGTCCAAGATTACTGTCTAGCAATTGTAATCGAGTTCCGGAACGCTTTTTGGGGGACAGGCAGATCCTTGGGTATTTAGGAGTCTATGTTTTAGGTTAAGGAGTAATGAGGAAGGATTAGTATGAAAATTGGATATAGAAAAGGCACAAGAATATATCTATTCAGTAGAACTCAATTAGTCTTAATCCCATTCTGTAGTCCCCTCAAGTTTTTTGTGCAATGGTTACTTAAAACAATTTTCTTCACTTGGAGGTACAATGAGAATTTCAATAATTTATTTTTGGGAGACAGTTGGATACCTTGTGAGGAGCAGGATATGGTAGGAGAGTGAATGGGGATGGTTACGGAAAGTGAATAGAAAAAGATATGATAGGGTGAGTTAAAGTTCACATGTGGTGCACATGGACCTTTCTATTATTACCATATTTTCTTACAATCGGAAATATTGAACTGAGGAAGGTGTGTTATGTATGTAAGTCTTTGGTTTGACATCTTTGACCTTGAGAATGGCATTTTGATAGTTGCCTTTGTTGATTCCAGTGTTCATTTGGTTCCATTTTCTCTACCCCTATGCCAGATGGGAATCTAAACTACAATGATCTTCTAGATGCAACTAAGAAGGTATTGTCTTTCCAAGTTTGCATAATTTTTGAAAAGGATTTTCATTTTTCTTTTTCACCACACATGCTTCTTTATTTCTGCTCAATCCCATGAAATTTGTTATGCTCTTATATATATAAATTATGTGGGGAATTTTTAATTGGGATTTGGTGCTTTTGCTGTGTGGCAGCTATTTTACATGATGTTTCCAGATGAAGAATTCTTTCCGGAGACTGTGAGGCTGTAATGAGGTCATCATGTGAACCATTCTTGATGGATGACTCCACATTTATTCTCTCTCCCTCTCCTCCCAATCTTGTCCTTTTTTTGCCTCTAACAAAGAGTTTTAATAATCTCTGATAATCTTAATTATTGCTCTCCTCATGCTTGTCAGGTTTTCTAATGCACTTGGGCCTTTGATTTACCCTATTTATGGTCAAGGGGAACTGCCTCAGGCCTTTTGCCGCCATGCTATAGTAAAAGGTTGTCTATATGTAAGTTCTGTCCAGTATGATTTTGACTGCTTTTGATTGGCCAACTATTGTTCTCCTTTCATATTGCATCTTTGTCTTTATCATTCGTGATGCATTTCTAAAACAATAATGACTTTCATACAGTCCTAATTTCTTTAATTTTATCCAACATTTTTTCTTTTTTACTTTTCGCTTTAACTTTGTTTCATTTTCTGTTTTACATTTTCATCTTTTTTCAAGTTTTTTACATTTGTGATGTTACACTTAACTCATAGAAACTAATGACGGAGTACTTTTCAGAAAAGTTATAGCACCATATCATCATCATCATCTTATCATAATTGTTGAACCCTTTTCTTTTCCTAGCCCCTGATTTTGTTTTGAAAATGCAAGTACTTGCTGGGACTTGTATACCTTTGTTTTATTGCTGCTGAATTCTTGAAGTTTTTGATGGAATCTCTTTTATAGGCAGTTATTTTGTCTCCCTCTTAAATGCAAACTCATTGAATTACAAAGAAATGAAAGACATATATAAGATTTACTACGTTGTAAGCTTAACACTCTGTTTGGATGGAGGGGTTTGGTGAGAAAAGAAAAGAAATGGTGAGAATTGGAAACCCTTCACTTGTTTGGATGGTTAAGTAAGGTGAAAAATGATGAGAGATGGTGAGAAATGGACTCTCACCAAACCTGTATTTTGTTTCTCACCAAAAGTGGTGAGATTTGGTGAGAAAAGAATTGGATTTAATGAAACGTGTTTAAAATACCACAATTACTCTTATGAAAAAACAAAACTTATTAATACGTAAGGTTATTTTGGTAAAATGAAATAAAACACTTTAATACTGGATGATACGGTTGGTCGGCTGGAGTTCTCTGAAGAAATAATAATAATAAAAAAAGATATTTTACCCATTGCATACACTTTCTTTTTTGGTAAGTTTGTCCGTAGCATGCTCTTGATGAGGATTTAAATTTTCATTCATCATGTTGATATATTTTAATCAATTTCAAAATTTTGACGATTATGCTAAACCTAATATTTAGCAAAATGAACAGAGTTGTAGCATTGAGAGCTAGGGGTACAAAAGAGGACTTGTGCTAGACCATTTCAATGCACAACTACACATCGCATGAAATTTTTAAATTAATTGATCTTCCGTTTCCGTATTGTCCTAAGGTGGAATGGTAATGTAATCATTATATAAGTGCACAAAAAATACTGTGATGGCAATAGAGTTGATTGGGCAATTTCTACAAAATAAAGCAACTTCCAAGATTCTTTACTTGGCACGCCTAAACATGTCAGAACTTCATTCCTTTAACAAATGCTTTACAAGCTTCATTAATTCTACTTATAATTGAGTCTAAGTGAAGAAAACTGAATGACACTGATTTATCTCATATTTTTTTGGTTGTGCAGGGAGTTCTGCTGTCAAGCCGCTTTCTTGGGACATACGGCTCAAAATAGCCGTTGGTGCAGCACGGGGCCTTGCTTTCTTGCACACATTGGACAAGAAAGTCATTTACAGGGACTTCAAAGCATCTAATATACTGCTTGATGGGGTGAGAATTTATATGATCGTGCCTCGTAAGTTAATGAGTTAGATTTTATACTAGTGTTCTGAAAAGGGTTCTGAAAAGGCACTGACAATAAGAATAAGTAGGAAAAGGAAATTTGAATATGGTGGCTATCTTGGAATGGAGTGTGTGTCCTCTGTTTGATTGACAAGCGAACGTAAGAAAAGAGTTGAGTACATTTTTTGTGGGTCAGGGGAAAGGGAGGGGAAGAGGATCATGGGGCTCGAACCTGGGTTTTGAGATTAAAATTGAGAAAATTTTGCAAAATTTTGTATCATTTTTCTTTTTTTTTTTACAAAAAATTGTATCAATTAGGGGGGAGGAAAGTCAAACTCGTGACCTCCTAGTGAGGAACGAGTCACGAATTCTGGCCAGTGGTTGTTATTTGTGTTTTCTTAATGACAAGGTCTAAGTTCTTGAGACTTAAGAGAGTGACTTGAGCACTTTTCTAGAATACAGGGACTGCCATTTCATCTTTTTAAATCATTCAACAAAACAATTGACGTATCATCACAATCATGTAGATAGATATTTCCTTTAACGGCATTCATGTAATGAGATTCATCCTTTGCATTTTCCATTGAAACAAACATGACCTAAGATAAAATGGGGAAACATGGAAAACAATTATTCTGAAAGCTTTTGTGTGTTTTGTTTTCTTTTTACAGAATGCAAAAATTTCAGATTTTGGCTTGGCGAAATTGGGGCCCTCAGGTGAAGAATTGCATGTGACAACACAAGTTACGGGCACATATGGTTATGTTGCTTCAGAATACGCTGCAACAGGTAAATATGAATCCTTTTTTGTTAAAATGTTTAGAGCATTGAACCATAGAAATGATTCCCAAAAGACATCTATGAACAAGTGCATGAGAGGCAAAGGTTCCTGCTTATATGTTTTATTTGGTCGATAGTTCATAAGATCTAGATTGAAAAATAAAAAAAAAAACCCATCCCTTGTGGTAAAATGAATTAGTTCAAATTTTCAACAGGTCATTTATACGTGAAGAGCAACTTGTATGGTTTCTGTGTTGTGCTGCTGGAAATGCGGACAGGTTTGCGGGCACTTGATTCCAAATGCCTCAGGTCATTGATTGGGCGAAGCCCTTTCTCTCCAACTAAAGGAAGCTGAAATCAATTATGGATGTGCAGATAGAAGGGCAATATTCTTCAAAGGCAGCATCGATTGCTGTCAACTCACTCTACAGTGCCTGGAATCAGAACCTAGAAAACGTCCCCCCATGAAAGAAGTTGTAGATATCTTAGAACGGATCGAAGCCATGAAGCAAAAACCAAAAGAATCTCAAACCATCTCTGCACATTCTACAGCTCATCATCATGGACATCGACCTATTCATCATCATCATCATCATCATCATCATCATCATTCTTGGCTTCACCAGAGCCAACCATGGCATCAAATGAGCCAGAAAGCAATCAAATTGAGTGAGGTAAGCTGATAATTTGGATCGACGCAAGTGTATCTTAATGCAAATTGTTTTTTTTTTTTTTTGCATAAAAATTATTGTCAATTCATTGTTTTATCAATTCTTGGAATTCTTTTCATCACAATTTTTTGTACTGGCAGTCGCCACTTGTATTTTACATCCAATGATTTTGTTGTAAACTTAACTGAGATTTTTCTAATATTATTTGTTGTTTAATGAAATGGGAACCCTAATTGTTTCTAGCAATCACTGTGACTTGTGACTTTTGACTTTCGACTTTCGACATTACATTTTATTCAAAGACACGATCTAGATCCATGCAAGTGATATACAAGTAGAAAAAATATTTCAAAATGATGTGACTGCATTGAGACACAATTATTTGATGATTGGTGTGGATAATATTAACCATGTACTCCTTATATAAATTAGAATTGTACATGCATAGATCGTTATTTAAGGAAATAATTAAAACAAATAATATCTTGTCATGTATCCTGATACCAATAATATAAAGCCGTTAAATTTTTTGATAATATAGTAGTGCTCTTATGACTATTTGATGTAATCAGGTTATTACACAATCCCATCTTGCATGCATTGTCTTCCAATCCATCATCCTCTGAAATGCAGCCTCCTCCCCCTAGTGAGCTACTTACTGCATAGCCATTCTCTCCTCACACTTCCCGTATCTTGGACTCCACCTGTTTCCTCCCCACTCCCACTGTCACCATCGTCACCGCTAATGCCTAGGCTTGCAAAATCTGAATAAACAACAGGGTTTCGGGCTTTTTGGCAGGGGCAGGATTTGGAATGAATGAACCACCTTCCTCCCTCCCATTGTTAGCTAGCGTTGAGCCTTCGTCGCCTTCACCAGACAATTGACAGGAGGAAGCTTCATTGGGATCAGTCATTGCCTCTCTACCAACTTGGAACAAGTGAGGAGAATTACAAAACAGGGGTGGACTTTAATCATATTTATGGTCTTATAATAGTGTACTAGTCTGGCTTGGACTTCTACTTCCCGCCCATGTCGTTTTGTCAGTTTTGAAGATTAATTCGATCATTTTTGTGCAGCATATTTAATTGTATGTCTTCTAAAAAATAAGATTTGTACATTTTTAAGAACATATCATTATCATTATGAACAACTTATGTACAATAAAATTAAAATATCTATACTATCTATTTAAGTGATGCACAACTTTTGTCTCCGAAGCTTTTGCCACTTGTAATTAGATAATAAAAATAAATAAAAAAATAAAAAAAATAAATACATCCACATCCTCTCACACCCACGTTCCCTCACATATCCCAACCGGGAAATTATATAATACTCTCAGAATATCACGTGACCATACTCTAAGCCAATTACCAATTATTTAGTCCCATGTTGTTCTCTCATCCCAATATAAATTGTGGATCCTTACTCCTCATGGAGTATTACGTGTCCATACTTCGAGAATACTGAATAACCATCCGAAAAATACATACAAGATTTTTCCACTACTATTTTGTTGGGTGATTCTACGTGTCACATGAGAAAGAGCGAGAACAAGAAAGTACTTGGATGCAAATACAATATTTTCATGTGGTGCTTATCTTGAAACAGATTGGTGTTTCCATTATTTTTAAGTGTTGTTTTATCAAAATGATAATTGATCAGTGTGGAGTAATGCCACGTGGTGCACCTATAAATTTTTCAAACAAGATAAAATAAAATCCAAAAAAAAGAAAAAGAAAAGAGGCAAACTTCATTTTATCCTTTGTGGTCTACGTTACGTGTGATTTACGCCCCTAAAGTTTAAAAATTATCACATAACCTCCATATAGTTTGTGAATTAAAGTACACCGTTAAATCCGTTAACAATTTAATAAAAAGACTAAAATATCCCAATATATAAATAAACTTAAACGTGTGAATTATGAATATTTTTGTCATTTGCTTGGGAGGCAAAATGAACTTTTAACCCTTACACTTTATTTCATATGCAATTTACCCTCTTAAAATTTAAAAATGAGTATACAAATCTCATGTCTGTCATAGATTTCATACTTGCTGTTAAATTAAACAAAATATTTAATGGTACATTTTAGTTCACAAACCCCACAAGGGTTATATGGTCATTTCCAAACGGTTATATGGCCATTTCTAAACGTTAAGGGCTAAACCGCACATGATTCAAATCACATGGAAGCAAAGTGAAGTTTCAGAATAGGAAGAGAGGAACTGCGGGGCTAACACACATACTCGCATGGAAAATAACAATCAGAAAGTAAAATACACAAATGAAAACATATTGCATATTTATATATAAAAATCCTGCAACAACTACCAATAACCACACTAGACACTATCACCCTCTACAATCTAACAACTTTCTCTTAATCTCCTCTTCTACTAACCACCAAATGTTCCTTTGAAAAACATAGAATATAATTTACTGAAAAGATTTATGAAGTAGGACCTCAGTAATGTACTGCTACCCTGCATATAATTTAAATCAACCTTTTTTCTCAAACAGAGTGATATGGCCCATTCCTCAGCTTGAGTCCTGCAGTATGTTTGTGTTGAACTTCCTAATCTCTCTCCTTCAGCCTATACGCCAGAATCTGAAACAACACGGAAAAAATTAGTTTTAATCAGCAATAAATATTGAAGAGATTTATTTTCTTCTTGAAAGCAATTAGGGCAAAATACATCTTGCGGAATGGAGTTCCTCAAATATGGAGCAAGTATGATAAAATGTATAGAAAATGACATTTTTAATTAATTAATTTAATTACAATAGGAAGCTCTAGCCTAGTCAGGGTACAAGATTTTTCCAACCCATCATGTATATCTCTTTCTTGAAATCTTTAAATAGGAAGAAGGGTTATCTCTTTCTTGATGATAAACTATGAAGCACGTGTACATCTATAGGTAGGGGTACTGATACGGGTAAGTTGATAGATAAAATCTAAAAAAAGTATAGTATGGGTATGATTGGGTGCGTTTGCAAAAAAATATTTATTTTTGGTTTGAAGTAACGCAAAAATTAGTTAAATGGTCTAGTTGTTGGAATAATATTACGAACCCAAACTTGTCAACCCAAAAAATTACCTAGAATTATCATCTTGTCATTCAGAATTATTCTACACATGAACCCCATAAAAAATTGTGGGTGTTATGTTTGCGAGAGAAGCTTCTCTCTAATTGTTGAGATCCAACCTACAATTCACATTGAATGCCAAACTGTAAAGATATAAATCAAAATTAAATGTCATTGTATTAAATAATTTACAAACGATAGCTTAATTTTTAAATCATGCTAAGCATTAAAATAAATACATATAATTTAAAATGAAACTAATTTTACCTAGGTATTAGAAGAAAATATTGTTTCAATTGAGATATGGTATGACTTGGGTATAAACTAGGTACGTTTGGGATACGACAAAAATTAAGATGGAAAAACTCAGTACGTGTTTTGTATACCCGGTACATATACAGAAGTACTATACAAAGTACCGGTACCCGGTAAGTACCCAATACGGGTACAGATATGGCAAGTTTATCAAAATACCCATGCTTGGTAGATGATAAACACTATGCACACAACCATATATATATACACACCCATATATGTGAATGTATACGCACCAGATGGTTCTTATCTTGAGCACAATTGGCACCCAGCCCTGCCAAAGTTTCATGGCCTTCCAAATTTTGCAGTACATCTTTGTTTTCCGTTGAGGTTTAAGGGTCAAGGGTGGACTGCAGACCATTGATACTCAGGTCCTTCATCCGTATTTCAATATCTTCATACTGTAATTGTGTCTCACGAGAAACATACTGTGCATAACATAAGCATCACACATGCAATAGAAAGTTAGACATGCATTACAATTTACAAGTGCGGAAAATATATATTTTTTAAAAAGTTTTATTTTAAGAATTACGGACACAAACAGGTGATACGACACGGGCACGCAAATTTCCAAAAACAAATCCATGAAGTGACAACTTGAGGACACGTATAAAAGATTTAATTTTATATATTTATTATTTGTCATATTTTTAAATATTTTATATTTATTTTATGTTAAATATTTAATTCATCAACCTTTAGATATGCCATTTAGTAAAAAAATTTAAATGTGTCTGCATCCCCATGCCGGTCTGGAGCATGTCCAGCATGTGTTCGTGTCCGACACTTGTACATGACCTCTGGAGAGGTGTCCGTGCTTTATAGGATTTATTAAGATTAGGGTCAAGGTTCAGCCAGCTGTGCAATCATTACTTTGCAAATGATGGCATGATATTATGATTGCATTAATGCATAGTTTAAAATAAGGGTGGGATGAGTGCATCACCAGCCAGCTTGAGAAAACCATTGCAAAAAATAAGTCATCCCCCATTATTTTAGGATTTTTTTTTTTATGCTCATAATTGAATAGTAGTATCCTGGAACAATATTCCATATTTACCAAGTCATGGAGAAAGATGATAGACAATACTCACTTCTTTGAGGCTTTCAACAGAAAAGCATGTGGGCAACAGAGGTACAGCTGCTTCGAACTTGCCGTGCTTTGTTTGTCCAAAGAAATAAGCGTGAGATGGACATCTAACTGCAGATAAAAAGAAAATTTGCAAACAATGTAAAGCCACAAACAGAAATCACAAATATAATCTACACAAAGTTATTGAAACACATGAACTACACAAAGATGTTATGGCATCAAAACTGAAGTATTCAAGAAAACTTCCTGGATGACGTACTGTTCACTCTCAGGTAACCTAAACTCTGACTAAAGCGAATGATTCAACAATCCAGCCATACCTCATCATTCCCCTTTGCGTGTTCGAGATATTTAGTCAGCTTCATTATGCGGGTGTTCCAGACACTCTTGCATTGAGCACCACCTCCGCCCCAAGAAAGCATGTCTGTGCTCCGCACAGGCCCAGAATAGGTACCTTTGCTTTTTCTGCTTGCTTCTAAGTCTTTCTCATTGCCTCCACCATCTGAATTTGCAGCTGATGGAGAAGGCTGGGAGGACTGTGCTCCTGCCTTTCTCTTGTACCTCCTATGCTTAATTTCTGTTGACAGCTCATCAGTCGAAGATGAATCTTTGTTCACATCATGATTATTTTCATCCTCATTGTCATCAGATCCTTCATGCTCAGTTAACCTAGTGTTTCTTCTTTTTCTAGAATATTTGCGTGGTAATCTAGAACCTGATGTAGATTCTGTATCTTTGGCTGTTTTGCGCCTAGTTACCAGTGCTTCAGATTATCAACGAAAGATCTGGGCAATTGATGCCTGAATCTGTACAAAAATATATTGAAGTAACGACCCAGGAACAAAAATGAAAATATAGAACGTGTCAATATTTTATTGAAGTAGCATACTGTACTTTTTCATTTTTGAAAGTTGGTGGAAATAAAGAAATATACAACCCAGATGTGATGGACACATTCAAATGTTCTAGAGGGCGGCAGTAGCTCGTTAATTCCATTTAAGTCTATGACCAGATGACCCTCAAGGCCTAGGACAATGTAACCATTAATATAAATCAAGTCCACAATTCAAACACCAATGATGTTGATCAAAGAAGCATGGATACGTGATATGACACAGACATAATTTTTTTTTAAAAAAGTGCAGGACATGACACGTTGGGTACACATGCAAAACATATATATTTATATATATTTATTATTATATGTCATATTTTTATAATGGTCCTAGCATGTCGTTAGCGTGTCCCCATTGTGTCTGCAACAAGTCCGTAGCGTGTCCTAGCTAGGGGTGTACTCGATGTGGTTCGGACGGTTTGATAGTAAAATTATAAACCAACCTATGAATGGCGGATTGACAAATAACCAAACCGCAATTTGAGACATGATTGAGAAATATTCTTAAATAATTATCAAGCATATGCATAATATTAACACTAATTTGCACAATATTTTTCATATATACAACACAAACTAACTTTACATAATACTTTATATATATATAACTAGTAATTTGCAACAAGTTTCACATCTTAAATCTCTCACACTTATTTTTACTTTGCTATTTCATTATATTTAAAAAAATATATATGTATTAACTATAGCGGAGCAAAATAGTTTCGAAGGCTGATTATAAGTTTAATCCGCTGTTAGCAGATGGATCGGTGCGGATGGATCGGTGCAGATCGGTGCAGTTTTAACGGATTGAGCAGTATTTTACACAGCCCTAGTCCCAACATGTCCGAGTTTCTCCAGTGTGTCCGACACGGGTATGTGACCTCCAGAGAGATGTCCATGCTTCATAGATGTTGATGCCTGAAAATAAATAAATAAACAATTGCCTACTAAGTTCCACAAGCTAGGATGGCCTCTCTGACAAGGTACTTAATTTAGCAGCAAAGTTGATTAGAGAAAAATTCAAACAGTGACAATTTACAATCTAAAATGTGGTGTGCTGTGGATGTAGCACCTGTTTTACAACACTAGTTGCCTTTAGAGTGTGAAAATGGAATTTTACAACATGGAGTTAGCAGCTCATATGTCTTTGACGATGGTCACAGAAACTTTTATCATCTAAAATTTGGATAAACAAACAAGGTCAAAGATGGGTGGCATATGGAAGAAGACATTCAAACCCATCATGATGGTTACGGCGTCTAAGATGAGGAACCATCACAAGTTCATAAGTGACTGCTGCTCAGTACTCAAAATCCAAATGGTGCAAAAACAGACAAGCAAGCATGGCAGATGCACATTTGCTAATATAAAGCACTTATCCTCACATCTTACCTGCTTATCGCGAGTCTTTTCCTCTTCATGAAAAGCCAGTTCCTGAAATCAGATATTCAGAAAACGACTTAAACAACTCTCATTACACAATGAAATGTGAATAGCAAAGTACCCAGACCGCATCATGAATATAATTCTACCTCCTCTTCATATTTCTCAATATCATCATATAAAAAGTGAATCAGGGCATCAAATCGTGGATCATCTCTCAAAGAACGTTGACTGGCACAGTGTGTGCGGCAAGCAGGACACTCTTTGTTCCTGTAACATAAGGTTAATTATCAACCTAAGAGATGAAATCTAATTGTTGTAGGATTTAAATTAACTATAAGCCAATATGTCCAATTGTGTCTTGAATCAAATGATAATCTAAGAAGCACGGACATAGACACATGACACGATATGAACACAACATGGGCACGCCAAGACGAGAATTTCCACAAAAATGTAGGACACAATGCATGGGACACGTGCAAAGGATATAATTTTATATATTTAAAAGAAAAAATAATTATTATATGCCATGTACATGAATATTTAACTCAAAGATAATAATTTTTAAAGTCTAAAGAAGGAGAACAAGTATAAATTTACATTATTTTGTTTTATCATTAGATTCTAAGTTATTTTATTTAAACTTGTAAGACATGTTATCCTCTTAGAAGTCTCTATGCTTCTTAGATGATGATAATATTGGAGTAGTTTTGTTACATACCCCATACGCATCCACTTGTCAATGCACTCCCTGCAATAGCGGTGCAAGCATTCTGTCACAGTTCTTGTTTTCTTAATGATCCCTGCAAAAGGCAAAAGCAAAGTTACCTATGTATCATGGACGTTGAGGGGGAGTGAGCTGCCGGAGTCCCAGTTTCCTTAAATTGACCCCACAAGAAATGCACCAACTAAAGAAATACAACGTAGATCGAACAAAAAAATAAACAATATCTCCAACCTAATCAATGACATGTATTTTTACATACAATTATTAACACCCAGTACAGTACATTGTACTTAATAACACGGATCACATCAATAATTTGAAATGAAAAAAATTTAAACCAAGCCATTAAACAATTAAAAACAGTTAGGCAATTATACAATCAAGCAATTAATATTTTAACAAATCAACTCATATGAAGAAACTTATTGCAAATCAATGGAGTGCACGTGAGATTATATGATATTTTCCCAACAATAAACAGTTGGGCTACAAATTGTTGTTTAACAAATAGAAAAGCCTTGTAATATATCTTCAATTTGTTGGCTAGGGTTCTTTATTTATTTATTATTTATTATTTTATGTTATTTTATAAAATAGATAGAATGTGCCAACACATAAAATATGGGCTTTATTAGATTTAAAAACTAATAATAATAAAATAAATAAATAAAAGGACAAAGAGGGCTTCATTAGATTGCAAATCATATCTTCAACAAATCAAGCACAATTCAAAGAGGTGTGCCTCTCTCCAACGTTCGCCTTGGTGCGTCTTACATGCCTCAACTGCACTGCATTAAGTTGCTTTGCCCCGCTGCATTAAGGTGTTGAGGAACCTCTAGTATACTTGGTGAACGAACTCATATAATCTCATCCAAAAAACCTTTATTAAATATTTGTTTGAGTACAACATCTAAGTTTTAAATGAAGAAACAATAGTTAAGTATCACCATATAACGGGTATTTGCAGGGATGGATCCAGGATTTGAACTTTGGGAGGGAAAAAAATACTAGTAACTAAAAAAATTATTGTAAGAAAATAAATTTCGATTTTTATCAATACAAAAGTGAATAATATTACTTTTAACCAGACATTCTTTGTCAACATAATAATTGAGTACAAAACTATGATTGAACATATTTTTTGTCTACATTAACTTGACAAAAATAATAACTATATTATAAGTCTCCATATATTAAAGTTAGCTATTTGAAAATATTGTGATCGTCACTTTTTTATAATATATATAAAAACATATGTGATACGCTTGACATCAAAACCTCAAGTAATATATTTCTAAATAAATGTGATCAAATAATTTGTTACAAAATCATCTTCTATCCTATTACGCGGTTTAGTTTAAAAAAATTCGTATTTGAAAATGTATGTTTCTATGAATAAAATAATAATTCTTTTCAATAAGTGAGATTAAATTTTATGAACTCATTTTTAAGAATGCAATGTTGAATGTAAAAATATTTTAATTTCCAAAGAACATTCCATTTAATATATATAAAAACATATATGATATGCTTGACATCAAAACCTCAAGTAATATATTTCTAAATAAATGCGATCAAATAATTTGTTACAAAATCATCTTCTATCCTATTACGCGGTTTAGTTTAAAAAAATTCATAGTTGAAAATGTATGTTTCTATGAATAAAATAATAATTCTTTTCAATAAGTGAGATTAAATTTTATGAACTCATTTTTAAGAATGCAATGTTGAATGTAAAAATATTTTAATTTCCAAAGAACATTCCATTTCTAGAGAATAAACAAACAAGAATGAATGCAAAATAAGGTGCATAAGCAAATTAAAGTGTGATTTATAGAAAAGAAAACATGAATAACATACGAACATAAACAAGAATAGTAACAAACAAGAACAAATAGAAGAATATAAATAACTCTAAAACAATGAAAAAATATAACAAATGATACAAATAACAAACAGAATGGATTAATATTTGATAAAACTAGACTTAGAAACTATTTTTAAAATTTTGTTATGTAAATAATTTGGGAGTGCAGACCTTTATAATTTTGAGAATGCAAACTACTGAAATTATAGAGATGCGAAGTACACTAATTTGAAATTATCTTACTAATTACTAGCATAATATAGAGTTTTTAAAAATTTTGAGGGTGCGACCATGAACTTACTAATTATCTTTGGGTAATTGATACCATGAACTTTATCCATTGGAGCATGTTAATCATGCGGTTAACTACTTTATTATTCGCTTCTCCCATTTTTTTTATCAACTATACAATCTATAACCTAAGTAGCACAAACACAGACACAACATAGACACGCTGATACATCAATTTTAAAAAAGTGCAAAACATGACACGCGGGAGACGTGTTAAAATTTTATATTTTTACAAAATTTTAAAAATATATAACATAACACTAATTATATTAAAAGGCTATATAATTCATATCTTAAACATCAAGATATCATTCACGTAACAATTACATTATAAATAATGTAGAATGATTATAGAACATTGTAATGCACATGATGTATTCACCTTATAAATGTTTTAAAACATGATGAAAGTGTGCATGATGTATTCACCTTATAACTGTTTTAAAACATAATTAAAGTGCATAAGTTATCTTTTGAATAATGCAAGACGTTGTTATTATGAAGGAATTTGTCACATGGGATGTGTTCAGAGAGTTCACATTAAAGTGCGTAACTTATGTTTTGAATAATACAAGACATGGTTATTATGAAGGAATTCGTCACATGGGACGTGTTCAGAGAGTTCACGAAGTGTTGCCTAAGTGTCCACGAAGTGTCGGTAAAGTGTCCGATATTATAAATTTGATTTTTAAATTAAGACACATTGAAGAAATGTCGGGCACACCTTTTAGAGTGTTTGAAGAGTGTCGGAGTCCAACACGGGTGTCGGACACGACACGCTTCCTCCTCAAAAGTGTCCGTGCTTCTTGGTGTATAACTTTACAAATCATATTTATGGAACCAAAAGCTTTACATTACAACATGCAAAAACATTTTCAGTTCTCACATCCTAGCAAAAGTTTCAAAACAAGTATCTAGACATTTTGGACATAAATACTGATGTTTAAATTAAGATGCAGAAAAAGATTTGCAAACAGCATCATCGAAAAGGATTGAAACAATAGAAAAGCATAATAACTATACCTAGACATATTGGGCATTGTACGTATGTACGAAGTGCTGGTAGTTTCACAAGAAGCCATCTGTAAAAAGACAGTTAATAAAAAATACCCAATCAACAACAAAATTCACATTGGTCAACAGGATCAGCCATCATTCAAGCCCATTTGTAAAAAGACAAAGTTAATAAATAATAACCAATCAACAATAAAATTTACATTGATCAACAAGATCAGCCATCATTCAAGCTCTTGGGAGAAAAGCAAAACAAAAGGTGAGGTGCAGTTGCACCTCTTTGTCAAAATTGTTTAATTGGACACACTAGATCTTGGAAGAAAAGAGAAAACAAGATACCGAGTTCGTACATGTTATACACCACATTAATTTGGTAGTAATTTGACCACGTTTCAGATTTTTACTAGGACAATAGTCTTAAGTCAATAATTGTAGTGCTTGTTATGAAACTACCAGTTACTCTTGTTTTATAGCTATTGTCACCATATAACAAAAGATAAAGAGTTCTTGGCATGAACATACCACACCAGCCACCACTGATGTCATGCAGCTTTAGGATACTAGGATGATCCCACCTACAACTGATCATGTGGTGGTTTACATCAAGCTAGATTATACATTTAGGTTTTAGCAATGCATGAGGAATGTTATAAGCTTGCTTGATGGGAAAGGGTTGCAATTGGCTTAGTTTCCAAGGAGAGGAAGAAGATTCTATAGGATTTCATCTTACAAAGTTTAAGCAGAATGGCACAAACTTGATCTTTCCCATCATCATAGTTGGCCTGCTCTTGGATCCCTCAAAACCTGGGCAGTGTAGGATCTTGCTGTAAAGAGATTGTAAAGGATATTGGCAAAATGCAAATGTTAATACCTATTAAAAAAGGGGTAGACTTACTCTAGTTAAAGAGTACTTTACCTAGCTTGCCTACAAATTACATTTGTCATTCTTTCCTTTGTTGTTAAAAAGCTGGAAAGACTTCAGAGGGATTTGTTGTAGGGAATAACAGAAGAATTCAAATATCATTTGGAAGAATGGGACACAGTTTGTTCGTGGAGATGGGTTGAGTGTTAGGAAGTTAAATGTTTCTAACAAAACTTTGTTGAAGAAGTGGTTGTGGAGCTAGCAAAAGTGTGTCCCTCTGTGTGTGTGTGTGTGTGTGTGTGTGAGAGAGAGAGAGAGAGAGAGAGAGAGTTGATTGATGGTTCTGGAGATTAGATGATTTTCCTGTTGAAAATGAAGTGAATAATTCAATTTGAGAGAAATAATAAATAAAAAAAATTGCTGAAAATTCCTTTGTGATCCATTTTGAGAGATTTACAAGTTTAAAGCTAAGATCGCTCCTATTTTCCTTCACAAAATATCACATAGTTACTCTCTCACTTCCACATCAAATGTTTAATCAACTCATGCATGGCATACAAACATAAAGAGCGGCAAATTTAGCTACCATATTTAGAGTTACGTCCACAGACCAAGGTCGTATAGCATATTACAAATCATCAAAACGGACAAGAGCCAAGTATCTAAGGTCTCTACATAGTCAACATGGAGTCTCAAAATATCGCATATGCATGGGTCATCAGGCTAGGTATGCATTATATTATTGCGCATTTAACTCTTATAAAATCAATAGTTATCCTCCCTTTACATTTTTCTCATTTTACAATTTTTTTTTTTTAATCTCATTAAATCCATTCAAACGTATCACTTTCAAAATATAGGATTTCAAATCAAGAAAATAGGACTTCTTTGTGATCCATTTTGAGAGATTTTCAAGTTTAAAGTTAATTTCCTTTACAAAATATACATAGTAACTCTCTCACTTTTGCGACAAACATTTAACCATCCCATTTTATGCCAAACATTATGTCAAATTTTTTTTTAACAAATAAAATGCATTACATATATAATTTCAAACCCTAATTTGCAATCCATTAAAATGTATAAAATAAAAAATAATCATTATAAACAAATATTCCTATGGACCCAATAAAATGAATAGTTTTTAAGTACATATCTACTTAGTCATCCATCAAAGTGATACTCGACATTTTTATCTAGAACAAATGCAAAACAAACCATAATAATAGAAGTAGAAACAACAAAATAGTAGTCCTAATTTAAAACATATCTCAATTAATCAAAACCCATTACCTCCCTCTCAAAAAATATAACCCACAAAAATTAATGACCATAAATTAAAGAGGAGCAATGATTGGAATTAGTTCATGCCATAAAGAATAATAATTGGGAATTGAGAATAAAGGGGTAGTGCAATTTCGGGAAAGGACTAGAGCGTGGAACAATTTTAGATATTTTTTGTTCCTTCATTTGCTTCCACGCACGCGCGCGCAAGAGAGAGAGTATAATTTTTTTTCCCGACAAAGTGAGAAAAGGACAGGGTGCTGGAAGGTTATTATATGTGCTAGATAGTGGAAAGAAACGTAGAGAGAGAATGTGTAAAGTTGAGATGTGTTGAAATTGCTCGGAATTAGTTCAAGCCATAGAGAATAATAATTGCGAATTGAGAATAAAGTGGCAATGCAATTTTGGAAAAGGCTCAAAGGCATGGAACAATTTTAGATATTGTTTATTCCTTCATTTGTTCACAAGAGAGAGAACGAGAGATGCTATTTTTTTCCCCTAAGAGAGTGAGAAAAGGAGAGGGAGGGAGGTTATTATATATGTTGGATAGAGGAGAGTGAGGGAGGTTTACATGTGCTGAAAGTTTCCTAGCCACAAATTAAAACTTTTAATAACAAAAAATAAAAATAAAGACTTTTTCTAATACTAATATTAATGTATTTACCATCAAGAACCTTAACTATTATAACTGTGAAAGCCAAACTCTTTGGCAAGTTATATATACATGGGTTCGCCAGAATGTGGGAGGGGCCATGGCCAACCTAGGCCAAGCTATGGCGCTGTCCCTGTGTTATGTAGAGATGTGCTCTATTGGGAATTGGTAAAGTTGATGACACTCATGGATAGGTTGTACAAGGTATCCAACATTGGGGATGGGCAAGACTTGCTAATATAGAATCTTTCTAGATCAAGTTGCTTTCAGGTGAAATCCTTTTATGAGGTTGTGTTTTGGTGACACATTTCTTCATTTCCATGGTGAGTGATTTAGGAATCCAAGGCTATCCCAAATGTGGCATTTTTTGCTTGTGTGTAGCCCATGGTCAGATTCTTGCCATTAATAATTTATCCAAAGAAGGTAAATGATAGGAATTAATGTTGTATGTGCAAACAGGAAGCTTAATGTGTTGGAATAGGCATGTGTGGAATTTGTTTGGAATAGGCATGTGTGGAATTTGTTTGACCAGATATACAATAGGCAAACAATAAGAGTTTGCGGGTGATCATAATGTACATAATCTAAAAATGTCATTAAATGAAAAATAACAAATAGGGATTACGAACAATTTAACAAACACGTCATCAGAAATCATTGAACTCAACAAAATGTGGCCTTGCCCCAACCATTAGGGATCATCTACAAGATTCTCTCATCTACATGAAAAATCTTGTAAGACCAAGCAGGCAAAAAGCCAAGCCCAGTGCAACAGGCACGGACCTTTTATTCATTATTTCACCAGAAGGAAAGATGTGACTTTCACAAGTCGGATTGCTCTTTTGTCGTCGAATGGAAATTTAGCACATAGGGATTTTCTGGTATTCTGTGAAAGAATGCCAAAGGATATCCATTCCATTTCAGCAAAAAAGTAGAACCAGCAAGATTAAGTTAGTCAACAAGTGTTCTTTTCTTTTGATAAGCAATAGCCAATTAACACAAACTCCACAAAATCCTTGTAAGAGTAAAATACATAGAGAGAAAAAGTACAAAAAGGAAAAAAAAAGAAAGAAGAAAAACTGAGATAATCAAAGCCGGGCAATTAAGTAAAGGGTGAATAGAGCAGAGTTCTTTTGCCTAAGACAAAAGGAATGACAAAAGGAACCATAGTAAAGCATATATAAAAGCATGCACGTGCACACACATGAAGGGTTTTAGCTGTTGTTACTAAGCAGATAAAACATGATGTATAAAAGGCCCAGAAATGGCATAATCCAAGTGGGATTCTTTCCATGAAGCCAATATATTGCATGGCAATGTTTCAAAAGCGTTCATTACAACTATTAAAAACTTGTTCAAATACCACATGAAGATGGGAAATGATAAAGTTACATTTAACAGAATCTTACGAACTGGCCCCGACAACTATATTTTAAAATTAGGGGAAATTGTAAATCAGTGTCCATGACCAAAAATAATTTCAAAAACACATGTGGTTGCCCTCTTTCTGCGTAAAAAATGCAGCAAAAGTTGCACCCCAAGAAGATTCTCATGTAGTAAATATTAGCCCCACTTCCCGCTGAATAGTAATTTCCCCTTAAAATTACAGCCATACAAACATAGAAAAGATAACTTAAATTGCGGCATGCAACAACCTCTCATGCATTAAATCAAGCAGAATAGAAAAGGCAAAGCAAGGCCGAAATCAACTTCATTCAACCAATAAACCAAAATTATCCAAACACATTCATCGATCAATTCAATTTATTGCGATACTCCATATATACATATCAGTGCTCAGAAATGATCGTAAAAAATGCAAAATCTAGCAGTAGCAATTAAAATATCAGATACATTGAACATCTAGAAAGACAATGAAACAGAAACATTCGATCTGACCACTAAACAAATGGATACGCATAGAAAGAAAGCAAAGCAAAAATCAAAACGAAGACAAACATATATATATATATATATAGAGAGAGAGAGAATACTCGGGTAGCTTAGCAGGGTCATCAGACGAACGGCTTCCATCGGAATCTGAGAAGTAACAATCGAAACCATAAACGATCATCAAACAAAACAAATTCGAGCTAGAAGAGATAAACAAACAAGATACGATACGTTACCCTCATCTTCAGAGTCTTGTTCCTCATCTTTCACTTGTTGTTGTTGTTGTTCTTCTTCTTCATCTTGTGCGTAGTCTCGCTCATCTTCATTATCATCATCATTTTCAGCTCCTCCTCGTTGGCTTCGCGATCGCTTGCAGCGAGAGGGCTGTTGCTGAGAGGAGTCGTGGTGGTGTAGCAGATTATTATCAGAAGACAAATTCTGCTTCGGCGAAGGCATTGATGATTCTTCGACTTCTGGGCTCGCCGTTCAGAGCGAAAGAGAGAGAGAGAGAGAGAGGGAGGGCGAGAAGAGAAGAGAAGCACGTGTATATAAAGAAACGTTACAACAGGACAAGTTATATTTTTTTGAGAACATGGGACTTGTGTTCTTTCATTTTCACAATGATCCCTAGGGTTCGGAACCGGATCAGATCGATACTATATAATAAGAAATTGAGTAATGTTAGGGAGGTTAAATTTTTTACCAAACAAATGATCAAATGTCTCATATAAGTATGGGGTCCGCAATTTTGTGGATCCCGCAACTAATTTTGTAGACCCCACATCCATATGAGACATTGTGCCTGTTTGGTGCAGCTTAAAAACTGCTTATTTCAGCTTTCGGCTTAATTTAAGCTATTTTGATGTGTTTGGTTTAACTTATAGCTTATAACTTTTTGTAAGTCAGAAATCAACTTATTCTTTAAGTGGGGCAGGAGATGCTTAATTTATAAGTCAGAAATCAGCTTATGTTCATAGTTATAAGTTATAAGCTGTTAAGGTATAAGTTATAAGCACTTTCCCACAGTTCTACCAAACAAGGCCATTTTATCATTTATTTGATAAAAAATTTGATAGCCCTAATACTTTCTTAAGAAATTATATGTTTATGTTTTAGTTTGATTTGATTTTAACATTGGATTTTTATATCCGCTCAATTTTAGTATAAAAAATAATTATAAATCTTAAGTTTACCCATTGAGTTATATATTATAAAATTATATGATTATATAATTAAATTTAAGGGGGATTTGGTGATAGCCCCCTCACTATCTAATTTGTCTTTCAAAAGGACAATAATTATATAAGTACTTTCAAAACCCCCTAATATTTTAAAACTTGTTTCTTTTACCATATTACCCCCATAAAATTTTACTCTGTATGAAAGTAAAATTTTACTCTGTATGAAAGTAAAATTTTACACTCTGAAACTAAAAGTAAAATTTTACTCAGTATAAAAGTAAAATTTTATTTTGAAAAACTAATAAAATGTTAGACTCTACACAAAAGTAAAATTTTACTCTGTATAAAAGTAAAATTTTACTCTGAAAAACTAGTAAACTGTGAGACTCTGAAGCTACTCTGTATAAAAGTAAAATTTTACTCTGTATAAAAGTAAAATTTTACTATGCATAAAAGTAAAATTTTACTATCATTCTAACACCAGAGTAAAATTTTACTCTAATTCTCTCAAACAAAAAACAGAGCAATAGAGCAAGAGTAAAATTTTACTCTCATTATTTGAAACAAAAAACAGAGCAATAGAACCAGAGTAAAATTTTACTCTGGTTCTGTCAAATGAAATTAGATAAAAAACAACAAAAATAAATCCAAAAAAAAAAAACAAACACAAATTAATCAACAAATCAACATATCTAATTGAAAATAAAAACTTCTAAAACTCGATTAACAATCACAAATCTCAATGAAAAGAATACATGTGTTCAACAACACTCATACACACAAATATATATATACATATATTCAAAACTCAAATCAGTGTTTAAAAAACTATGTATAACCAAAAATAAGTTTAAAAACTTCTCTGATCATCTCTCTATTTCCCACTCGTCGGAGAGCGAATTCCTAGCCGACAACAATGGCGGTCTCGGGTCAAATTCTTAATCGACGATCAAACCTCACTCATGTTCCTTCGTACTCTATGAGATGAGACTTTTCACTTGTTGATCTGATCCACTTCTTCTTCTGATATCTGTATATATATATACATATACACATATCTAGGGTAAGATATGAAGGCAGACAGTCATAGCAACCAGACTCAGAGAGTTGCATTCGCCGGCCTCTTGGTGCTCATTCTCCCAATCATTTCCTGCAATCTCTTCGATCCCTTGGGCCGCGCTTCTCCTTCCATGTTCTCCGTACGTCTCTCTCTCTCTCTCTCTCTCTCTCTCTCTCGCGCTGCCGAATCTGCAGATTTGAACTTCTCCCCATCAAAATGGTGTAGATCTGAGAAGTGTAGACAAGGGTATAATAGTCTGATAAAATATTTAAATAATAAATTTTGTCCTTTATGTAGGACTTTATAATTATGAGGGGGTTTAGAAAGTATAATTTTTTTCTTAGTCCTTTTAACAATGAAAGGAAGATAAAGGGGGTTTATAGCCAAATTTCCCTAAATTTAATCACATATCATATTTCTTAAATAAATATATTGATATTATTATAAATTGAAAGATTTTGTTTATAAATTGAAAATTCTCTTAAATAAATTTAATAACACATCACTGCAAATGTGAGTTTTAATAAAATTAATAAAGGCAAATTACAAAAAAAAAAAAAAAAAACTCCAGGGTTTAGCGTGTTTTTCACATTAAACCTCAACATTTTAATTTTAACAATTTAAACCCTGAATTTTTAATCGTGTCCCAATGTTGACATTTTGTCTGATTTCGTTTGTTTTTGTTAACTTTTTACACTTATTTAATACACATGTCACTTTTTGATTCGTTCATAATTATTATAATTATTTTATTTCTAAATTACCTTTTTTCTATTAGCTCTCTCTCTTAGTCACTTATTTGATTCGTCCTTATACTCTCTCTCTTTGCAAATCCATTTTTAATCTATACATACACACACATTACATATATATATATTGACTATCTGCAAATCCATTTCTAATCTATACATACACACACATTACATATATATATATATTCACTCTCTGCAAATCCATTTCTAACCTATACATACACACACATTACATATATATATATATATTCTCCATCTCTTTCTCAGTCTAATTATTTTCTGAGTGAAGATTACACTTTTCACAACAGGTTGTATTATGGTGACGTGATTGAACAAATCTGAGAAAGGAAATAGTAGATGTGACGATAGATCTAAGAGAGATAGTGGAGGAGTGTGGCAAATATGAAGAAATTGAGATGTAGGAGCAATGAATTCGAGTGAAACGGTGAGGGCGACGACATATCTGAGGGTAGAGGGTGATGGATTTGAGCAATACCTTTCATTGTTCCACCACCACCATCTTCTACCAAGCTCGGCGTGGCTATCCATTCACCGTTGGGTCTCTCTTTTTTATCTACCAGAGTTGTACATTTCCGAGAGAGTTTCTGATAGAGAATGACGAGGAAGAAAAGACAGGCGATGGTGAGGGCTCCGGCGAGGATGGATGGAATGAGGTTGAAATGGGGCTGTGGGTTATGTGGAGGAAGGTCAGTGGGTGGTTCCGACGGTTGCGGTGCCAAAAAATCTAGAAATGGTGGTGGTGGTGGTGGGCATGAAGGCATTGTTGGACAAAAATGAAGAAAACGAAGAGTGAATATATATATATGTAATGTGTGTGTATGTATAGGTTAGAAATGGATTTGTAGAGAAAGAGAGAGAGAGAGAGCTAATAGAAAAAAAAAAGTAATTTAGAAATAAAATAACTATAATAATTATGAACGAATCAAAAAGTGACACGTGTATCAAATAAGTATAAAAAGTTAATAGAGACAAACAAAGACAGACGGAGGGTCAACATTGAGACACGGTTAAAAATTTAGGGTTTTAATTGTTAAAATTAAAATGTTGGGGGTTTAATGTGAAAAACACACCAAACCCTGGTTTTTTTTTTTTTTTTTTTTTTGTAATTTGCCTAATTAACAAAGATAAAATCTAGATCTCAATAAAATGTATATATTTTAAAGTATTATAAATAATTAATTAATTTAATACTAGCCTGGATGGGCCAGGTTGAAAATATAATCTGATTCTCAGCCTATTAATATTTCTTGCTGAAAATGTTAGTATAGCCTGGCCCTAAAGGCTAAAACAATTTTTCCAAGCCCTAGTAAAATAAGACAAGGCTAGGTTGGGCCAAGTGGGCCAACGGGCGGATGTCCACTCCTAATAATCCCCCATAGTTTTAACAATTTTTAAAAAGGGTTGATATTTACTCCTACTTTTTTTTCTCTAGACCTTTCACTTTTTTGAACCCTTACCTACTTAATTGAGGCCCTTCCATTTTCTCTTTGAACCCCTATCTTAATCCCAATTACACCCTTCTTCTTTGGATCCCCAACTCATATTTAGGTAACCTCTTCCTACTGTCGCCAGCCTTATCCACCATCGGTGACCTACCTCTCAGCAGCCTTTCCATTGTAAACCCCACTCTTTGTTTCTCTTACACGTGATCGCGATTTCAAAGTGGCTAGGGCATGATCACAGCAGTGACTACACTTCTCCATCCCCAACCACCATCGTCACTCATCACCATTTCTATTCAACCTCATTTCTCCCTTGTGCACGATTGTGATTGTAGTGGCGGGTTGGGCACGATTGTAGCGACCAATGGCTAGAGATCTCCATTATCAACCAGATTTCTCTCATGATATCTTTCTATGTCTATCTGGTGATCTCTCTATTCGTCTCTCTCGTCAGAGCATGGGAAGGGTTAGGAGTGTTCCTAGGTAGGCAACCCAAGAGAGAGGTAAATTAGGTTATTAAAAAAATATGGACAGAAAATTGATTGTAATTAATTAAGTAAATAATTTCAGCAAGCAATCAATAAAATAGAAAATAAAGGAGAAAGGAAGAAGAGCTCAAACACAAGGATTTATAGTGGTTCGGCTCTCCGGCCCATGTCTACTCCTCAAGGTACTTCATTGAGAATTTCTTCACTATGAATTGAATCAATACACCACCAAGCTTCACCTAGCTTGTGGATTTTTACAAATGACTTACTCTTATCTGTTGAGGACCTCTCAACTAAATGCCTCACTTTACAAGTGTTTCACTTAGAAAATAAGAAACAAGAACAAGAGGTACAACTGTCATTTTTTACAAGGTTTCTCTCTCAAAAGATAGCTATGAAAGTGTAAGAGCAGAGAGGGTTTTGAGATACACTCAGATATGAAAATGAAAGTACAATAGAATATCAGAGATTGAGAATGATACTTGAATGCTCAGAATATTGCAGTGGTGTTCTCTTTTTCTTCAGATCTGGAGAAGTTCTCCCTTTATAGCCTTCAATGTTCTATCCGTTGGAGAAGAAGCACAAGTAGGTCTTCTAGCCGTTAGAGCTAGGCATAGGAGAAGAATTCTAGTTGTTAGCGCAGAGCATGAGTGTGTACAAGCTGTCATCTAGCTGTTGGAGGTGGAGCCTCCTCAAAAGATGTGATGCCCATGTTTGAGATTCAAATCTTGGTGGATGGAGATAAAGTTGTCTCCATGCTTTTGCTTTTCCATGTTTTGGGAATGGTGTGGGTGGAAAATTCTTCCTCTATTAAGTCAGAAGTTGCTGCCCCAAAATCCTTTTTGATTTGAATAAGATTTGTCTCTTGATAATGTCACAAAATCCCACTTATAGATCTAGAATGGTGGCTAGGGTTTTTGTAACCCAGACATAAGGGTGTCGACCTTTGCAGATTGCGTGTCGACCCTTTGCTTTCTTTTCTTCTCTGTATAATTTCCAGGTGTTCCTAGTGTTGACTCTTACGTAGATGGGTGTCAACCCTTGGTACACTGAAATTTGGTATCGACCCATGTAATACTTGGTGTCGACCCTTTGCTGTTGGAAGTGCTTAAACTTTGCTTGCTGTCTTTTGGTGTCGATCATTTCTTGTTCTGGTGTCGACCCTTAGCATTCTAAAATTTGGTGTCGACCTTTGTAAGGCTTGGTGTCGACCCTTGGTTGCTGCAACACTTGAGTATTGTATACTGAAATCTGGTGTCGATCCTTGTAAGGCTTGGTGTCGACCCTTGGTTGCTGTAACACTTAAACATTGTATACTAAAATCTGGTGTCGACCCTTTAACCTGTTTAAGCTCATTTTGGCCTCCAAAAGCATTGTTAACAAAGAGAGAGTGTAGATTATAAAGATTTAATCAAACAATAAGGTTTTCAATTATAATCAATTCCTCAAAATAAATCAAAACAAAATCACAACAAAATCATCAAAATCATGTTATTCATTCTATGACTAACAAGGGGGAGTCGGAGAGGGGTGGCTGGAGGTGAAGAAAGGAGGATGGTAATGGTTGGAGGTGATAGGAATAGTTGGTGAGGTGGGGTTGGGTGGGGATTAGGGTTACGGTTTGGAAAATTAGGGTTAGAAGGTTAGGGATGAGGACAAAAATGAAATTTTATGTTTAGACAAATTAGAATAAAAAAAATAAAAGATAATGGGGCTCTAAGAAAAAAAGGTAAGGGTAAATAACTGCCTTCTTTTTAAATAGGACATAAGGGTAGTGGCAATTGGAAGAATGACATTGGGAGTGTTAGGGAAGTTGGATTGGGGCTAAAATAGTCAATAAAGAAAAAATAGGTTAATTCTATTTACACACCACCAATCCTTTTAGTGCACACCATTACTTAGTTCACACACATAATAATTTTTGGAATTTGAAAATATCTTAGTTCATATATTTACTTTCCATTACAAACCCTACTAAACCTAAGGCAACATACTGTTTCAATTCATACCACAATCCACACTTAAAGATCTCCATCTTTAGAACACTAATGACCTCCATGGTCGGCGTTGAAAATCTCTATCACCGGTGGAGGGTTTCATTTTGGTGCATTCTCGGCATTTCAAATCTCCATCGCCGCAGTTGTCTCACTGGTGCATTGTCATTGTTTTAGATCTCCATCTTTGCCATCATATTGTTTTCGTTTCACTTGTGTAGTCAACAACACAATCAGTTACAACATTGCTACATTGGACAAGTATAGAATTTTGTAAAGAATTCAACCATTTTTTTTCTTAGTCATGTTCATGAATACAAAGTTAAACAAACATAATAATTTCAAAAATTTATATCTAAATAAAGAATAAAAAAAAATCACCGAATAAACTTAAAATGTTCACTTTTTTATGTATGAACATATTATATTTGGTCAATTTTAATAATTTGAACAAAATAGATTTGTTTAAATATAAATAATCGAACATTATGTAAAAGTTCAACTCTAATTATCCGAACAGATGACAAACAAAGTTATCTTCCCAACAACTACACGAACAAAATAAACAAAAACCCAAAAAGCTAAGTAGTAAACTGACATTTTCATTGTTGCATTGTTTGAAACCAATCTGAGTGTCATCCATGGTATGCAAATCTTCAAAACCAATTGATTTTCATGGTCTTAAACCCTAAATCTTCAAAGGCAATAATGTTTTGAGTTTGGGAAATAAATATAATGGAGAAGAGAATGAAGTGAGCTAATTTATAATGAATAAAGAGATGACTGTAGTGTGTTAGATTATAATGGTAAAAATGATGAGTGTTAGAAGATGATGAAGAAATACAACATTTATAGGTGATTGTGTGTGAAGAGTGATTTGGCATTTCATATATGAATTCTTTGAATGTATAGAATACAGACCCATGTTGCCTTTAATGCTCTTGTCATTTAAGGATATTATTATAATATAAATTTAATTTGTTAATGATGTGCACTCATATAAGGCAATAAAACCCGAATCCAGAACATCAAATGAGTCTGGTTTGAACCAGAATCGCTATAAAATACTTGGCATTCATAATTTATCCTAAGAAGGTAAATGGTAGGAATTAATGTTGTACGTACAAACAAGAAGCTTAGGTTTGGTTTGGGGTAATTAAAAAAAGCCAAAAAGCTAAAAAGTTACTCAAAAAGTTAAAAAAGTTATCACTATTCACCCAAAAAAATATTAAAACAATTAATTTTACACAAAATTAATTTTCAAACAGCTCTAACGTCCCACAGGCGCAGCTGAGTTTTTGGAAAAATTGCATTGATTTAGGTGCACAAATACACTGTGTTGTTCGGCCTGTGGGGGCTATCACGAGTCCCGTTTTAATAATTTGGATTGTTCAATGTGTAGAACTCGTCGAGTACTATATGCCTATAAAAAATTACATTGATCGGATATCGGTAACTATATGATCAAATCAGTTAAAATTTATTAAATGGATGGTGTTATAGTTAACGGTTGAAAAAAAAACTAATCCGATCAGATAGTTATCGATATCCGATCAACGTGATTTTTTACACGCATATAATACTCGAGGAGTTCTACACATCGAACGGTTTTGATTAGCAAAACGGGACCCGTGGTAGGCCCCCACGGGCCGAACAACACCTTCAATTCATTGCCCGAAAAGTAGGAAACCATCTCCCCCCCTACTTTGCACTCGCTGTCCCTCACCGTACAGCCTATTCCATCACAATCTTCTCCTATACACTAATTTATACAATTTTTTAATATACATTTTTTCATAAAAAGTCAAAAAATTATCCCAAACAACAATATTTTTTTCCTCAACTTTTTAGTCCAAAAAGTCAAAAAGTGCACTTATTTAGGATACCACAAACAATCCCTTAATGTGTTGGAATGGGCATGTGTGGAATTTGTTTGACTAGATACGCAATACGCAAACAATAAGAGTTTATGAGTGAGCATAATGTACAAAATCTAAAAATGTCATTAAAGGAAAAATAACAAATAGGGATTACGAACAATTTAACAAACACGTCATCAGATATCATTGAACTCAACAAAATGTGGCCTTGTCCCAACCATTAGAGATCATTTACAAGATTCTTTCATCTATATGAAAAATCTTGTATCACCAAGCAGGCAAAAACCAAGCCCAGTGCAACAGGCAAGGACCTTTTATGCATTAACTCACCAAAAGAAAAGATGTAACTTTCACAAGTCAGATTGCTCTTTTGTCGTCAAATGGAAAGTTAATGATTTTTTGGCATTCCGTGAAAGATGCCAAAGGATATCCATACCAATTCAGCAAAAAAGTAGAACGAGCAATATTAAGTCAGTCAACAAGTGTTCTTTTCTTTTGATAAGCAATAGTTAATCAACACAAACTCCACAAAATCCTTGTAAGAGTAAAATATGGAGAGGAAATATAGCGATTCCAGTTTTAACCCGTTACTTATTGTATTCTGGACTCGGGTTGGTATGGTTTTGAATAGTTATTCATATCTCTTTCCCTTGTTTTCCTCTTTATTTTGGTTATTGGGTTGTAATTGTGCGATTGGAACAGGTTAGTTGCTTGTATTTCAAAACCTTTATTGCTCAGATTTTGGCTTCTCCGCTCGAGCAGGTATTCTTGCGATCGAGTGGGCTTTACAAATTTTGCTCTTCCTCTCGAGCGGCCATTCTTGCGCTTGAGCGGGATTTGTCAATTCTCAGCATTTCTTTTGCAGTTCTGAAATACTGTGAAAGTGCATTGGACGCTCAAGCGTCTAGTCCCACGCTCGAGCGGGGACCTTCGTCTGCAAAACTTCTAGAAATGTACATTCCACGCTTGAGTGCCAATTTTTCACGCTCGAGCGAAACTTTGTGTCTGATGCCCGAGCGGGGCTTTCCATGCTCAAGCAGATTGCGTGTATTTTAGTCCGAGAAGATGATATTTTGAGCCACTTTTTCATATCTCTCTTTCTCTAAAACTTTCTAAAAAGCTTGTTCTTGAGCCTCTTTCTCTAGAATTAACCTTCTCTCTTAGATTTCATTTAGATCCATTGATCTTTTCACCCTAATGCCTTTGAGAAAAAGGTAGAGCTCGTCAAGATCTACATTTTGATCCAAATAGAAGTGAGTTTCGGCATCCTTGGAATTTCTCTCTTGTTGGACGCATCTTCTTCCTTTGAGGTAGGGATCTTTTCTACACTTTCATATGATATTTAGCTTAGTTATTGTCTCTTGTGTAATAATGATGTGATTTAGGGATGTTTTAAACAAACCTAGGGTTTGGGCACAAAATGGAAAGAGGGATTTTGGGTGAAAATGAAATAAATGCTTGTGGGGATTGAAAATGATATTGTGTTATCTCTAATTTGATGATTTTGGCACTTGGCTAATGTTTGGGAAAAAAATGGGAAATTGCCCTAATTGGATCATATTATTATTTTGTACAAATAATTGGAATTGGCATTGAAAATGTGAAACTAAGAGGGTATTTATATGAATGGTGGGATTGATTATGTATTAACTCGTTCTTTTGGAAGTTTTGAATAAACTATCTGTTGAGATTGAATATCTATCTAGAGATAACCGAATTGGGTTATCGGTGGAGGATAGCTTTGATTGTTATAGAAATTGCATGAGGATTAGGTAAATTGAAACTAATCTCTTGTTATTTGCCATTGAATATGACTATGGTTATATACATTGTGTATGTATGACTATGTGGGAGTGGAAAGGAGATGAGCTCCATTGTTTGATTTTGTGTTTATATACATTGTATATGTATGAATAATTGTTGTGAGGAGAAAGGGGATGGACTCCATTATAATTAAGTTGGCCGGAGTGTCCTGGGTGAAAGTCCCGAAATTATACATGGGTGCCTAGCCCACAGACGAAATATCCATAAAATGACAATTGTAGTGCTTGTATAGCCTACGTTTATATGGGTCCCATTTGACGGCTGCCCGCAGACAAAATATCCGTGAAATGGAAGTTTGAATTGTTTATGCATATGTCTTGTGTGAATTGAAAAGAATTGAGTTGTAGTCTTAGTTCGGTTGTCGTGAAATAATGAAATTGACTCATGAATTGAGAAAGATAAGTGAATGGAATATGAATTGAAAGTAAATGGTTCAAGACTTGAAATTGATATTCTATAAGTATATAAAGTTGTGGAAAGTTTTATCACAAGTATTGTTCATGCACTTGTACTTGTACCTTTACTGAGTTTCATATACTGTGCTAGTTGATTTCTACTGGGCCGTGGCTTACCCTATTTGGGAATAATATTTTCAGGTAATGACGGCATGCCTCCACCAAGGCAATAGCATTGGAGGAACCTTTGAGAAGCAAGAGCTTCATGTTTGTTATATTTTTGTATAGCCTAGGGCTAAATTTGTATTGAGCGAAGCTCATTTTGTTGTAACCAAACCAAGGCTTGGAAAGGTGTAAGCCAATAGGGCATTCATTTACGTTAAACTCTTTGTATTCATTAACATTATGTAATGAAAGGACTAAGACTCTGATTTATGCTATCATTTATATATGTTTGTGGATGTATTTATGATATTATTTTGGGGACGTTACAGGAAAAAAAAAAGTACAAAAAAGAAAAAAAGAAAGAAGAAAAACTGAGATAATCAAAGCCGAGCAATTAAGTAAAGGGCGAATAAAGCAAAGTCCTTTTGCCTAAGACAAAAGGAATGACAAAAGGAACCATAGACAAGCATATATAAAAGCATGCACGTGCACACGTATGAAGGGTTTTAGTTGTTGTTATTAAGTAGATAGAACATGTTAAAAGGCTTAGAAATGGCATAATCCAAGTGGGATTCTTTCCATGAAGCCAATATATTGCATGGCAACATTTCAAAAGAGTTCATTACAACTATTAAAAACTTGTTCAAATATCACAAGAAGATAGGAAATCATAAAGTTACATTTAATAGAATCTTACAAATTGGCCCCAACAACTGCATTTTATAATTAGGGGAAATTATAAATCAGTATACATGACCAAAATAATTACAAAAACGCATAGGGTTGCCCTTTTTCTGCGTAAAAAACGCAGCAAAAGTTGCACCCAGAGGAGATTCTCATCATATAATAAATATTTGCCCCACTTCCCGTTGAATAGTAATTTCCCCTTAAAATTACAGCCATGCAAACATAGAAGAGATAACTTAAATTGCGACATGCAACAACCTCTCATACATTAAATCAAGCAAAGTCGAAAGGGCAAAGCAAGGCTGAAATCAACTTCATTCAACCAATAAACCAAAATTATCCATACACATTCATCGATCAATTCAATTTATTGCGATACTCCATACATACACATCAGTGCTTAGAAATGATCTTAAGAAAAGTAAAATCTAGCAGTAGCAATTAAAATATCAGAGACATTGAATATATAGAAAGACAATGAAACAAATACATTTAATCTAACCACTAGTCAAATGGATGTGCATAGAAAGAAAGCAAAGCAAAAATCAAAACGAAGACGAACATATATCTATATATATATATAGAGAGAGAGAGAGAGAGAGAGAGAGAGAGAGAGAATACTCGGATAGGTTAGTAAGGTCGTCAGACGAACGACTTCCATCAGAATTTGAGGAGTAACAATCGAAACCATAAACGATCGTCAAACAAAAACAAATTCATATATATATATATCAAGCGAGAAGAGATAAACAAACAAGATAGGATACATTACCCTTATCTTCAGAGTCTTGTTCCTCTTCTTTTACTTCTTGTTGTCCAAGGGGCTTCGGAAAGAATGCTCTTGCCCATCCCAAAGGTGACTTGTGTCACAAAGGTCACTCTTCTCCAAAAAGCTGGAAACCTTAAAAAGGTTGGTGAAGACTATGTCAAGGCACCCAAACAATATACAACAATGAGGGTCACGACCCGAACAATGAGCGTCCAAGTTGATGGCTACAAAGCAGTGGAGTTTTGGGTGAGTTCGGTGATGACTTGGATTTTTTTTTTTATTTGGAGTTTTAATTTTTAATTTGTTGATATAATAATCCTTCATGTATGGAGGTTTGTTTCACTCCCTTGTGGGGGCCTTTTCTCCTCCTCTATGGAGGCTTGGATTATTTCTTCTATGGAGGTTGTTCATCTTTTTTTCAAATCTTATGATACTACTACACCAAATTAATCAGATCTTTTTTCGATTTTGCAATGAAATTTTTTTTCCTAGTCTAAAAAGAAAAATTAAAATCATACAAAAATTCTCCTTTGAAGATAGTCTAAAGAGGTGTAAGTGATAGACTTTTATAGTCGAAGGAGTCAAAATATACGAGTTCATAGATGATAAGGTAAATTGATGTTTGCTCATAATTGAGGGGCTCTTAGTATAATTAATCTCTTGTTTTTATAACCAGGCATAAAATAATAAATTTTTTGCATATTTATTACTGTGAGCATCATTCCTTTTATATCTACTAATAAAAGAAATTAAATAATCTATTTATGTATAGTATATATGATTACCATCCTTGAAAAAGAAGTGTTTGTGTTAATGGAAATCATCAGCCATGTCTTTTTGCCTCATCATGGATTTGAGGACTTTTTAGGATTGAGATCTAACCCGAGGCAGAATTAAACTGTAATGACCTTCTGAGAATTTGTGGTCATTGTAATTTCATCAAAATATATATACCAACAAGCAAATTATATTTGTGGTCATTGTAATTTATATCTTGTACTAATTTGATGGTTATATTTGTTCCAATTTTATGAATTTAGTCTTTTAAATTTTTACATTATGTCAATTTTGTCCAATTGATAGCATAACATAATCTCTCAATATATACATGTGCATACCACCAACCACGACCACCAGTCATCGACACTGCTATGAAGCTCCTCTTTTCTCTGCTACCCACTTTGCACCTTTGTCTGTCGTCAATAGCTCCACTAGTGTGAACCCCCAAGCCCCACCATTGCGAGCCCCCTCTCTCCAGCCAAACCATTATAGCCTCCTATAACCCCCCCAACCCTGATGATTGACCATTATACTCCTTGCGACTACCACCTTGGGCAACCCTCACCTCCACGATGCAGAGAGAGAGAGAGAGAGAGAGAGAGAGAGGTCTAGGGTTTTAGGTTTCCAAATCTAGGGGTTTGAAGAAGAAGAAGAGAAAATGGGCTGTTTGGGTAGGGATAGGGTGGGCAGGTAGGGACAAGAGATGGGGAACGGAACGAAGATGGTTGCAAATAGTGGACGTGGGGTGGAGAAGGGGCAACGAAGCTAGGAATGAGGGATGGTGATAGGTTGGCAAATGGTATAGGGTTAGGGGTTGAAAATTGAAGAAGATGAAAGTATTTTAGGATTATTTAAAAATTAATTGATGGTGTGAATTGATTAAAAAAATCCAAAATTTGTGGTGTGAACTTAAAAGATGGTGTGTAGATAGAACCTTTCTTTTTAAATTAGGCTTCAATCTCAATTATTTTGAAGAGAGTGAATGTATTGTTTTATCCTTTGATTTTAGTCAAAAAATGGGCATTATTTATTGGACTTGTGAGGTCCCTGAATTTTGTAAATTTTATTAAGACCCTTAATTTTGGATTATTATAATAAAAGTTCTCATTTCCTTGTTTATTCGCAATTTTAATCCTAGAATCGAAAACGCATTGTGGGCGAAACTGTGCAAACTCTAATCAACCCCGGTAGCTTAATTAGCATTTCTAACACCCTAAAAATTAATTATTTAACTCTCTAATTTTATATTGATAGCTCGAAACCCTAGTTTCCAATGTCACCATTTTCGTTCGATTACTCGCCTTTCAATTCAAAACAAAGCAACCCAAGCCAAATTTTTTTCCCCTAACACTAATTTTATTAATTCTAAATTTGAAAAGGATATTTTAATTGAGCCCATACCCTCAAACTTTATTAAAATTTCACTTTAACCCCAAATTATTCTTTATATATATAAAGTACAATCCATTATAATATTCTTTTTCCACAAAATATCTAAGTACAAGTATAAAAAAAGATAAAAATCCTAGGTCCAAGCATGCACATGGCTGGCCACCCCTTTGGAAGAAATTGATGAGTATTTTTGAAGCATAGTCCATGAATTCATGGAAAACTTTCGAATTGGACCCAAAAATTTAGGAGATTGGTCTTATATCCTATGCCAATATAGTTTCATTCTAACTAAGCAACAACTAGATTATGACTTAAAAATACTTAAATATCTTAATCAAACTCCATTCCATCACCTTTCAACTAAATACAAGTCCATTCTATTCAATTCCAACCAAAGGACACCTTGGACATTTCACCACAATTTTTCTATAAATAGGCCACCTCCCTCTAACACTTTTACATACTCTAACACATACACCCACACACATTTTGGCTAGAGAGAGGGAGATAAGAGAAAGTGTGAGCTTTGGGAGGAGAAGGAAGAAAAAGAGAGCAAGGTTGCACAACACCAATCCTAAGTAAGAAAGTAAGCCACAACACAACATATCCTTCTCTTTTCTCTACTAAATACATGATATTAGATGCTTAGAATATTGTTTTCACAACCTGTCCTTATCTTTTCTCTACTAAAAACATGGTATTAGATGCTTAGAATTGTTTTTAGATGTTTATGTACGGTGTTCTTGTGCTTGAATAAAAAAGGTTGAGTTTTGATTGCTTCTTTGCTTGTATTCTCTTTTTGTTGAAGTGAACTCACCTATTTCTACCTATATCTTACATTATTTTTAAAGACACACCTTTAAACTAAAAATATGAGTTATTGATATATTATTTGGCATGTTTTCATAACAAAATCAGTGTAAAATTTCCCATGGTTGCCCCATTTTCTTACAACTCTTTCTATTTTAAGTTTTGTGCACCAATGATCAGTATTTTCAGCTAACTTCCAAAAATTATAGAAAAATGAATAAAAATCTCCTTGAACTAAATTT